>JACXIV010000096.1:600000-990257 GCA_014737475.1 Bombus confusus
GATAGACAGCTATAGGTCAACACGTAGGTAATAAATTTAATCGATACAGCTTGCGTTTGTTTCTGGTATTTATTCGCGTTTGGTTTCAAATTGCATTACTGGCCAATTACATTTCGGAGATTAATTTTGTAACGTAATTAAATTCACTAATGTTCCCGATAGCTCTGTTACGAATTTCTTATGTAAAAACAGTTTTAAGGACTGTTAAACAATTCGGGAAATAGGCCGTTAGCGAAACACGAGGAAGGCGACACGAAAGGATTCTATTCTGGAACATGCATATGCATCTGTTCACACATTTGTGCGTGACATCGCGTTCAAAATTGTCCCGTTAGAATAGCATCCGTGTAATTGAGTTTGCAAATATCGCGGTTGATTTCCTAACAAACAGTATAACGATCAATTTCGCACTTTGTTTCGTCGGATCTAATTATTCGCCGGCTATTTTAAGACGCGATATATGGAAAAGAATCGTACTCGCGACTTCCCATATACGTTTTAATTTTTGTAATTATATGAACGAAGAAACATCGATATTTCAAAGAAAGAGAGGAATAAAATAAAATTCAGTGTCCGCTAAATCGTCAGTCTCCACAATATTGTGCAGTTTGCACTGCACGAGTTATTGTACGAGTTATTTCAACATTGCAAAATTTTTTAAATAACTATGTATATGATGGGAGAAATTTTAAAACTAAATTTCAAGGATTTTTATATGAAACGAGAATAGTACGAAAGCTAGTGAAAGAAAACTTATTTTGTTTAACTGATATGCTCCTATTCCTCTCTATAACTCGAATTTTCTTTTCTGTCAGAGATATAACTTTAATTTACGTAACAAAGCGCAACAGAGAACTTTGCATGAATAATCCGTACCTTTTATCATAAAATCATCGTTGAATAAAAACCATTCTTGCTCGCTCTAGTTTCCCCGAAACACCCGCTATATCTCGAGATACATCCAGCCTCACCGAGATATCTGTCGTTGTTTTCACCTCCATCATGGACTTCTACGTTTTACCAAGTTTCCAGCTTTAAAGTCTGAAAATTCTTTTAACGAGTATCTGCATTGTAAGAAAGGCACGGCTTTTAAGCTTCTCACTCGTTGGAGGTATTTCTTGGAACAGCAAGAAATTGCCTGGTTCTCGCGCTTAAATGCGCTTATTACGCTGTATTCTTCGAGAAAAATTTGAATTGGTCTTAAAAGGAAAAAGCGAAACCTAGAGAGGAAGAAACGAGCCGATGATGTTCGATCGGAGTAATTTTACACGAAATTTCATTGACCTTGTGAGATAAAATAAACGAAGAAGAAACTCTGATAGAATGATAAGGAGGTTTTTTCTTTGAATATTTAATTAATTATACCCGAGAAATATGGCAACAATTTAGAAAGCAGCGAAATATTCCGAGATATTACTCCGTACATTTATCCTACTCTAATGTTTCGAAATATTTTTGAAATTTATTTGAAATATTCGACAATTTTTCCTCATTGTCGTGAACTAACGATCGGCTGATCAATTAGGTTGCTGTGCCGTGGTATGATAATAACAGTAGCGGCCGAAAAGGAGAGTGGAAACAAGGTAACACGTGTAACGCGTCAGATGGAGACGAAGACAAAGCGTGGCGCGGAACTGGCGTGCAGAATTACGAGAAGATCGCGTGCTAAACGATTCTTCTCTTTGACTAGCCTCTTCCTTTTCTCTCGTTCTTTCTCAGGCTCGTGGTTCTTTGTTTCGCACGACGGTTGTTACGTCATACCACAAAACGGTGGAAAACGACGCGAGGATGGAGGGACGCAAAGGGTGCAGATCGCGGCGATACGATTGATAATGAGCATTACATTGCAGGCACGTTGCCAAATATCGCGCGCGTGAACGAAATCGCGATCAGGTCGTTGGAAAATTAATTTTCTGGGTCGGAGATTCGCGCCAGGGTCAAAGATTCACGAGGGTATTGATAACTCGAAGGAGGAAAGTTAGTCGTAGACCTTCAAAGGTAATTTAATTCCAGCGCGTTTCTATACTTTGAAAGGTGTGGCGAGACGCGGGAAATACCAGCGAAAAAGTAGTGGACTGAACGAGGCGACAGTGAAATATTTTTGCCTTTCCATCAACGGCGTAAGAATCGCGTGGAATTCACAAGAGAGAGAGTGCATGCGTTTCATTCGTCACAACCTTAATGACCTCTCTGTTAAATTAATGTCCTAGGTTCTATCGAGACGCGCATGGGGCTCGTTTGACTGGCCGGCTTGGGTTATTAACATTAAACTCAACTTAGAAGAGCTGAAACACTTCTGAATACATTATTTATGCTTTATTCGTGACAGTCTTTCGAAAAGCAAAAAGATATTAATCGTTCGGCAGAAATTTGTTACTTCATTTAGGTACGGTTTACGTATATAATGAAACATATTGTTCGGATCTGTGTTTCGACTTAACGAATACTCGCTGTTTTTATTTTAATTTTGTAGCTCGTGTATCGCATATTTACTATATCCCAGTTTGATAAAAGGGAAAAACACAATGTGCTCTCCGAAATGAGCATAAATCAATTTTATGCCTTTCAAACACGATGCATGGCACGTAAAACTCTTTAAAAACAATGGGCCAATTCGATGTTGCCCGCTATCAGCTACGGCTTTCCCTTTGTTGCTGCACAGATGATAACGCAGGGGGACTTGCGAAAGCGAGCGAAATTTTTTTACGGAAAGTATACGTATGATGGCATATTTTTTATCTTGTACGTTCAACATTTTAGTAAATAAAGACAACAAATAACTACCTCTCGTATTGAAATTTTCACGAACCGTGTAACGTACCAATATAAAATCTGTACAATTATTTCCGCAGAATTTAAATTAAAAAACAATTGATTAGAGTATTTAAAAAGGCATCGCATAGTCACCGGCTCAGAGAAATTTGAATGAAAGTAGATCTTCGCGGACCATATTCAGATCCGTGTATAGAAAGGCAGATCAAACTACCCTACGCTTTCTTCCGACTCGTTGCTCGTTAAAGCCACGTTTATCGATGCACGCAAATCAGGCCAGTACGTCGGACAAATGGTAATCGAGAAGCGTGATTAAAGTGATCGCACTTCTAATGGAGAGGAAAGTAGCAAATAAGAGACAAGAAGAAGCGAAACTTGCCTGTCAGTGATAGTCTAGAGTCTAGGGGCGGCGTCGTCTTTCGCCTCTTCCTTTTCCCTCTCTTATCCGTGATGCATTGCATTCTACAGGGGCGGCCGCGCGAGCGTATAATGCACGCCGGCTTCTCGAAACCGAAAAAGGAAATAGACAAGACCCTTAACTGAAATCAGGAATGTGAAGCGGATGGTAGTTTAAAACGATTCGCCTTGGTTGGCTCCTTGTCTCGGCTCTTTTTTCTTCTTCTTGTCCAATAGTCGTATTCTACTTGTTCCACTATCTCCGCCTTGACCCATTCCCAGTTAAACTACATCCTTTTCTATAGTATACAGGAATGTATCTCTTCGCGTTTCCCACTGATCCTCGCGTTAGTTTCGCGAGCCTGGACGCGCGAAACTTCTGAACACGGTGTATTGGATATTTACATAGCCTTCGTGGTCAGAAAACTATGTGCTACTGAGACGTGATCCGCATATAAATGGAACTTTGAATCTTTTATTCTTTCACCTTTCCCATATGTATCTCCTTGGACGCATAAGTGAAAAATAAAGAGAGAAATTTATCGCACGCGATTCTAGCAATTTGCCAGATGTTTGCGATCGCGGGATCTCGACGATCAACGTAAACCAAACAAATATTACATTAATTCCACCGTTTTCGTTTGTAATAAATACGTATTCTGTGAAATTACGGAATACTCGATATTACAGAATCCTTTTCCGAACGTCAGGTAAATTTTATCAATATTTTATTCACATCGCGTAATGAATTTATCGACCATATTCTCTCGAGTTTCCTATATCTATATCTATTTTAATATCTATTAAATATATTTCTTTCTCAACGTTTCGTTCATGAGTATATCTATAGATATAAGTGATTATGAATCTCACTTAATCGTCACTCTATAAAATACTCGAATTGTTCTGATCTTTCTTTCTCTCCGTTTTCGTTTTGCCCGCAATTTAGAAACAACGAGGCAAGTTACAAGGACCGATAGCGAAGTCATGTTACGGCACATAGATTTAACCTTTAAAGTTTGCGGTCGTGTATCAGTAAAATTGTATCAATATCAGTTTTTTTCAATTTTTGTAACGATATCCCACGATACGCCAACAAGTGCCGCAACTGATACGGTTTGCGTATAAGGATTCAATATCGTTCGATGGATTCAATTGCCTTATGATGTTCCACAGAGAAAATTCAGAAATGATTGGAATATTGTTTTTTAGAATCGAAAACTTATAGAATCGAATGATTCGTGTTACATGAAAAAAGAATTAATAAAACGGTGTTTCATACAGCAAAAAGCTCTTCTAAATTTAATGCGCGTCGTCGCTGATAACGAGGAACGATAATTTAACTCGGAGTAATAAACGACAGTTACATGCGTATTTACAACCTGGCAAGACACTGCGTTTAACTACGTTTTTCCGTCTCACTTTGCTTGCCGTGCTCCCGCGAAACTTTAAACAGCAACACCGGCTGTAGCTATATCTGCACGGGCACGCAATTAAAAAGAAGAAAACAAAAAAGCTTTTAGTGCGCAGTAAAAACCATAAAAGGAAAAGATTACACGGTGTAATTTCGCGCAGAGGAAAGAAACGAGTTCGTTGGTACGCGGCAACAAAGTGTCACAAAAGGAAGTGTAAAAGCGCTTGTCCAGATTTAGAACCTCAATTAAGGCTATGGAGAAGGAGAATCAATGCAGAAACACCGAGTAATCCATCCACTTCCATGGACCGCGACAGTGACTTTTGTTCAAGTAGCATGAACGAGTAAATATAGAGATAGAAAGAGAGAGGAGAGAGAAAAAGGCGAAAGTAAAAAGAAGAGACAGAAATAAACGGGACGCTACACCGTTGCCATTCGACTACTAACCTAGCGTTTCGTTTCTGAGGCTAGGAAGCGAAAAAAAAAAAAGAAAATAAACAGTCGAAGTTAGCGATCTTCGTGTATTTCTGTTTTGAATGTGTTCTATTATTCTATTCGGAAGGAAGCGTGGAAACTTTGCGCGATTAAAGTTCCTCCATTGTAGAAAGTTAATCGCGTGGAAAATGATTCCGTAAAATTCTCATTATTTTCTTCTTTCGTTTAACTTGCTGTAAGCGGTTTTATACATTTAACCGGTGTATTATCGGGATAAAAAGAAAAAATATCGTTCTTAACTATGTGCCGAATAAGGCTTATTTATGCGTATTATTTTTGTCGTTTTGTTAATTGGTTCTAAATTTGTTAAAAATTTACAGAGAGACAAGTCGAAGAAATTGTCGACTCTTTGAAGTCTTAATTTTCTAATGTATTTTATAAAAAAAAAAAAAAAAAAAAAAAAAAATAAAAATCTCGAGATCTGCTCCGACTGGCTACTGCTATTTAATAGATACGGTTCGTTATTCAAACTTTCCACGATCTAATCCATAATCTTCGCGTCCCTATTGTTATATATTCCATCATTCAAGGATGTCGAAAGCGTCGAAACAGCCGATCGATCAACGCGATCATCCTTTTGTTCCGAACAAAAATCAACTATGATAAAAAACTTGGCACTTACCTTATCTAAGCGCTACTCAGCCTCGAAAATCCCGGATCCGTGACACCCTCTACCGCTCCAGCACCGGTGGCATTCTTATCCCTTCATTGGACGCAACTTCAACACCCTTAAACACTACACGATGCCGCGCCGTCCACGTTGTATCACACAAGAATCACGTATCTGTTTAACCACGTTTCTCTGGCATGTCTCAATCCGCGTGTCTCGACGACGATCAAATTAAACGCGCCCCCTTCTCAAAAGCTATCCCGATTTTTCGAACGAAATAAACAATTTACACGCGTCCTTGATCGACATACGACGTATTCCCCTCACGAACCGGAACATCACTCATATTCGACGAGCAAAGATAAGGGAAGAGTTCGATGGAAAAAATAAATTATATATAAATTCTTGCATGAAACGCGGGTCAACCATCAACCATGCTTTACGTTTGCTGTCATGTTTAGGTTTTGTTTCGCGACGAGATTCGAGAAATTTACGATGATACAGAGCGGTGACACTCCTGAAGTGGTTGAAGGTCGACGACGAAGAAGTAGGACGAACGATCGCGAAGGCTGTCGCCGCGTTCAGCTGTCACGTTCAGCCGGTGAAAGAGTCGATCACGTGGCTTTTCGTACGCCTCGCCGTCACTCGCATCTAGCAACACCGTTACACCTTCTCGGCGATCCGTCGAGAACTGCGTTCACCACGGCTCCCCACCCGACGCTTTGGGGGCAGGACGTTCAACGTCGCTAGCTAGACACGACGCGCGGCGTCGCTCCGCCTCCACGTGCAACTACCTGCACCCCTCCGCCGTGGTGAGCCCTCGCGGCTTCTCTGCTCTTCTTCCTTATCCGTTTTTGGCCGGTTTGCTTCACGCCGCTCTTCTCCTGTTCTCTTCGCGTCTGATCGTGCCACTTCACGCCGCACCTCTTCCCCAAGATGACCGGAGAACCCTTTTCCGAGATAGAGCATCCCCTGTGACCATCGGCACGCTTCTTCCGATCAAGTTTATTATAGTTAACGGATAAAAGCGATCGATATGTGCGAAGATGAGTGAGCTAGGAAAAAGAGAATAATTTTGTGGTTGATTCTTCTTGTATGCTTGATGTAAGTGAGTATAATCGATTATGGGTTTTCATTTTGATTGGGTAATTGAGAATCGTTAATTGGGATAAATGGATTGGTACTAGTGTAACGATTGGTGGTGCATAGTGCTGGTAGATGAATAAAATACGATTTGGAAAATACATATAGATGAAGTTATAGAAAATTAACGGATATCGTTGAAAACGTATAGATTGTATGAAATATTTTTGAATGTGGCATACAGTCGTTAATCCCGGCATGACTCGAAAGCATGAAAATGCTGACGGGAATATCGCATCTCTGGAAGAACGCTCCGTTTTTGGCAAGTGTGCAAATTCCGACGCATCCGTTACATATGTAAATTAATGTTGCATACACGTTTTCTCTATTCACGAAACCATCGCAAGAAGAAACATCAAGCTTTCACTATTTATCTCGAAATTCTAAACGAAATAACGGATAATATAACTTCATAGATAAAAATATACTTCTGTAGGTACAAACGCTTGTAATATTATTTCTCGTTTCGTGTAATAAATCTCTGATTAAACCTTACATCTGCTTCGTAAAGCGTGGGAGATCAGAATTGTTAATAATCCGATAAGGGATATCTGTTTGTTAAAATTAACTCCATTTTTAATACATAACAGGCAGAAAAGCAACTGTAACGCGTGTAATCGATGGAATGGCAATCTACTGTCCACTTCGTTAATGAAACAGATATAACGTTCGAAATGAGATGCAAATGGCCCAGGGTGTGGTTGAAATGCAGATACGAGCAGCGAAGTTTTTATTTACAACCCCTATAACGAGACCGACCAGCATAATGCGTTTTTTCGAATGGATCGGTCGTATTTCTCTTCGTTGTCGGATGTATTTCTCTTGTCACTTTCTCCCTTCCCCTTACGTTCCCCTTTTCCATTTATCAATCCCTAGCGCGGTGATATTTTAAAGACTTAAAACAGCTGACGCACAGATTTGAAGTACTTCTGACGTAAACCCTCTTTAATTTTTTTACATCTGGTTAAGTCCAACGAATTTCACTTTTCCATTGAATCGTGGACTTTGAAAGCACCATTTATCCTTTTTCCTTTCCCTAATCCTTCGTTCTACGTGCAATTTTTTATAATGTGCCTGAAATTTTTACAATCTAGCGTTCATAAGAATCTTTAGGAAATATTCTATGAAAAAGCAAAAACTACTTATCCCCAGATAAAGAGATAATACTTGTAATACAAAAACTTTGGCGCAGCTAAAGATGACTAAGCTACAGATGACTACGGAAAATGAAGAAAAATTCAGTTTAAAGCATAAACGAGATAACTTCCGGACCAAAAGCTTCGTCGCGTCTTACGCACGTCTTCCAAATTCTCGATTAAGGTTCAGTGATATTTGTCATCGTTTTCTATCACTGAGATATCGATTCTGCGAAACGACAAACAGAGAATCAAACTAATCGTTGAATCTTTCGATCAAAGTGAGAAAAAAGGGTCACGTGGTACGGTGAGGATCTTATTTGAGCATCTGTATTACGATGAATTAGAGTCAAGGCGGTATATCTGCCTTTTAAACAACGTACTACGACACCACCGTTTTCGCGTGACGAGGAAAGAATCGAAGAGCGGATAATATTTGAGTTGTCGAGACCATCGAGTCTCGACACAGAGGAGATGAGGATGCAGGTTAAGTAAGTGGTTAGGAAGACGGCGTTGCCCAAGTAATGGAATAAAAACACTCGACCTCGATGTTATCATGATTGATTTGGACGGCATTATCTTTCACCTTCTCGTCCGGAGAGTAAATGTGTCGAAAATTCCATTGAAAAACCCTTGTTTCTTCGTGTTTTATGAAAACAATAAATGTCCATCATCCAGATATTATTTCCCGGCCTTAGTGACTTATCCTCGTCTTGTCTTTTACTTCGGATTACCACGTCTGTTTATCAAAATGCATCGATGGCAATTAATCAAAGATCAAATAAAAAATAAGTTCAAGTTTCCAATTATTTTCTACGAAGCTAACATGTAAATAAAATCCATTACTTCCCCAAGCTGTTTCAAAAATTACTACAAAATATTTTGTAAGGCGAGATCACCGACGAACGTGTAGAATGAGATACAGCTGTTGAAACTTTTATTTGAAAGAGTCGAACGAATTTCTTAACGAACGAAATTAGTTGAAACGTATAATAGTGAAACGTAACGAACGTATCGGCGCTGAAATTACGAGAATCAACTCATAGAATGTCGTAAAAGTAGAATGTTCGGTTTCATTAATGCGCACAATACCAAACGCATACGTAGGTGCTGGGAGATGGTAAGTAGTACGTGTTCCGCAGCCCTTTTATAGATCCGTGACTGCTTTCGATACCGTATACGCTGGACTGTAATTAGTCTGTAGGACTGGATCCAGCTTTCAATGGACCTTCAATGAGCGCTACTAATGACGACCGGATGACGCATCCGGAATGCCTGTTTAAATGATAGTATGCTAATTCAATGGCAAGCATTTCGTTTTTGCGCATATCGTGAAACACATCTGATTTCGCGTTTCAGTTAACACCGTACTTCCTCGTTGTCCCGTCTAACAATATGCATCGCGCGTGTAATCTATCCTAAGAGATACGAGAATTTCGATTATTACCTTTGTATAATGTTCTTGATACTCAACGATTTTTATTACGTTTCTCAAATTCTATCGTTGACGCGTCGAATATAGGCGACATTTGAAAATGACGCGAAAGTCTAAAGCTTGTAAACTTTCCGAATCGAAGAACTCTCAAGCAGAATTACATTATTTTTTACGATGCAACGGAATTCGATCATTGCTGTTCGATTTTCGATAACATGACAATGTTTGATCTAATACTAGGTTGGATTTACGTATAGAAGGTATAGGAAGCAGATCGAGGGCGAATACGAATTCCCATGCGATCCCTGGCCGGGAAGGAGGACTGCGAAAGACACGAAAACGTAAACAGTGACTTAAATCACCGTACACGCCTCGGGGAAAGATCGAAATACGGTGTACGTCGGAAGGATACCTCGGCGAACGTGGCGGAATGATGAGGTGTCGCGCTAGAATAGACAAGGAGGACTTTCCAGTCCGCTATTCCATCCGATTCCGTAATCCATTCCGGATACCAACGGCGTTCTGCTCCTTTTTTCCCCTTTTTTCTCCGTCGTCCTTCTTCAATCGGTCGGGAAAGGCGATCCAGGACAGGATACAGGACATCAGTCTTTTCTGTCTTCGCTACGTTCTGGGCTGCAGATTCCACCGAGAAATTCCACGCTCGATTCGTCCTCTTGCGTTCAATACAAGCGCCGCTCTCGGATTCGCCGCGTACTGTGTCCCGTTTTCCTTTCATCGACTCCCTTTCTTCCGTCGTGGAATCCTCAACATTCAAATATTCCTCTACGCGGAAAGGAAATGGAGAAAGAAGGAAGTAATGCAAGTAAGAAAGGACGGAGGAACGAAGAAGAAGAAGGAATGAATCGAACAACGATACGAAGAGAAGAAGGGCGACGCGAGAAAGCAAAAGGAAACGAACAGGTGAAGGTGAATGGTAAAACGAAAATATGAAAGGAACAAAGCGGACGGCAGAGGTGGATCGTGCGACGGAAACGAAGAACTAAAATTAGAATAGAACTAGGACGGGGAGAGGGGCCATGGAAAGCGGTGGAAAATCGAAAAGGTGGTTAAACCGAGAAACGGTGAAACGAGTGAGAGAGCCGGGACAGCTACTTGCGAGAGGTTGGGTATACACCGGGCTCGCATTCCAAGCAGACTTGGTGAACCGGGTTCATTATTTTCTCGTTATAAGTTTCTACAACTCGAGCTTGTTGTCGTAACGCTGTTAACGCGGACGCGTCGCGAATTGTTAAAACGGCTGGCGAACGATCAGCGCGCGTATATATTCGGCGGCTTCCTTAAACCCCGTGTCACGCGCCGCCCTACCACTTCGTTCCTTTTCATCCTGGCCTCTACTCAACCGCCACTCTCATCCTCTAATACCCGTTCCTCGCTCTACTCCCCCTTTATCCTCTTCTTTTTTCGCTTATTAATAAACGAGCCACTGTCACTTGCCTTTCTCTCTCTCTCTCTCTCTCTCTCTCTCTCCCTCTCTATCCCTCCCTTCAGAGGCGAAGAATATCGGAAAAGGCAGAGGGAGGAACAAGAGGACGAAAGGAAAAGCTAGCAACGACACGACGAAAGGCCAGTACTCGTCTCGTTGTTCCTTTGCAATACCCAGCGGAATTATTGAACAACTCGGTGACTTGATGTGCTAGCTCCAACCTGCTCTCGAACACGGCAAAGCGTTACCATTGAAAGCGCAACACAGCCACGAGTATCGCGAGCGTCGTTCGTAAAGGATCGCACCTGACGATGCCGCTTTAATGGCAACTTTAATTGTACTCTTTGATTCCGACACGCTGCGTACACTGTCGATTCCTCGCTATTTCTACGTGATTTCTATCCCTTCCACCTTGCCAACATTAAAAACTGACGATATTCACGGACGAAAGAATCGTTACTCGAAAGACTAAGTCTAAGATTTCTTGTTACTTCGTGTTACTTTTATACTGGATGTTCGGCTACTGTTTCAACATATTTTTAGGGATGATACTTGACGCCCAAATAAAACGGAAATCAAGGATGAAAACATTGCGTTTTCAACTTTGTCTTTTAGTTATTGACGATTAAAAATCGGCCAAAATATGTCTGCACGCGAGCAAACCTCCTTACGCGAACAAAGGGAGGTCAACCTAAACAGCAGGGTGCATAGTGATCCTCATCCGGACGACACATGAGCAGCAGCTTTCCTCGTACAAGTCGTAGAGAAGAAGACCATGGTATTCAGAGACGCAAACAACCCCGTACGACGTTTTGCAAAAGAAATGGTAGATTGAACGTTGAATCTGTTTACTCGTGAAAATAATCCATATACATGGAAATATATATATATATAATATATATATATATAATAAAATGTTGTACATTTGCAAAACTTTCAGAAATGCAAAGCTATTTTGCAAAATAGGCCAGCGATTGCGGGATACCGGTACGTTAAAACTTGCGAAATGTATGTAAGAAAAGAAGACAAGAAGAAAAATCTTTGCAAATGGATGAGTTAACTGACAATAACTAAAAAGCTAAAAAACGCAATCTTTTTATTCTTGATTTTCGTCTCATTTCGGCGCCAAGAATCACCCCTTAAATGAAATAGGAGTGATACAGACATTCCATCGATCTTTGTCATACGAGTAAAATTAAAGACTTTAAATTGAGATCGTGACACGAATAACACCTACGAAAGATTAATTAAACCTTGAAAAACTTTGGAGAAAGTAACGTTCTCGTTGCTTAGTTGCCGATCATTATGAGATTGAATTTTACGCCCTTTGATAATCTTCCCTACGGTCGCCATTTAAAGACTTTGAAAGTTGAAGAAATTGACGAAAACTATAGAATACGATAAATTGATGAGAGCCATTCGACGTTGGCGAAAGAGTTATAAACAAATAGTTGGAGAATTGAAAACGTTGAAATGGCAAGCCGAGCGTTCGATTCAGGCGGTGCAAATGAGTGGAGCGATATTAAAATCTACGCGGGCAACAGATGGGCTCGGATAGCTTTACGATGCTCGAGCCAATAACGAAAATCATTAAATTAGCTTTAACCGCCGGTGCACGGCGTACTGTTAACAGCGTACTAATTTTATTATTTAGTAGTAGCATAAAAATCCTGGAATTCCCTTCGTTACTTCTCCTGCCGACGCAATTCACAGGCTTTTAAAGTAATAAGTTCGTCCGTTTGACTATGTTTTATTTCGCTATTACGCTTACATGTGTATGTGCCAACGTTATACGATATAACGTAATCTTTCAAAAACTACTCTTATCTTTGCATAAATGTACATTCAAGAAAGAATTGCATATTAGGAAATATAATGTATATCTTACCTTGTTTGTACAAAAATTCACAGCAACGAAGGATATCTTTTCTTGAAAAATCGGTTTCCACGATATGTACGCGTTCAAAGTTTAACGTGACAGCCATATTGCTTTTAACACTACCAGAAGAGAGGAGTTGGCGCCAATTTTAATTTACCGAACATCGGTAACGTGACGTCCTGTAAAATTTTATACGTATCTAATCTGTAACTGGCGTGTACCTCGTGTGTACTTCTTTATGGATCAATATCGCACAAATAATATTCAAATTCATGTAATTTAAGAAGATGGCACTACTGGATTCGCTTAATGCCCAGGACTGAATGTTTACAGCCAGTTCTGTTCTTATCATCTTAGCATTGACCTCTAAGTTTGTGAATCGTTGGAAAATCGGAGATTCGTAAAAATTCTTCGTACGTAACTTGAAAACAGATTTTATTCGTTTCTGCATAAATTTAACAGATAGGTAGATAAATATATCATGGTCATATACGTCATATATAATCATAATCGTAACAAAGTGTATATATAACATACAATTGTTACATCATGAGATTCGTTACGCACATTCGATTCGCGTTAATATTGTTTATTTGTGAGTATTTTTATTTATCACACATTGGAATGAAGATAATGCTATCGTGGAAAATATCACTTTTTCACTTCTATCTTCGAAGAAAGTGCAAGCACTCTATTCAAAATCCTTGAACGCCAGATATATAAAAGAAATATACTTATATTTGACAGACATAAAAATAATGTGTTTATTAAAGTGCTCCTTACGCTCTACTGTGAAAATCGCGCGATGTACTTTAAGTGTTAAATATAAATCATCTTACACGTTAGTATTTAAAAATTATTCGTGAGATTTAATATGAGTGCGGCTAACGCTAATTCAATTCTTGAAATACAATAGAATCTTATGGTAAAAACGCAAACTGTACTTCAACCACAAACGTACACACATACATATAATATACTTCAAATACGAAAAAAATTTGAAAAATTTTTGAAGTTTATAACGAAAAAAGTTTAGCCTATACAAATAAATAAAAAAATTTATGTATAATAAAGTGGTTTTATTACAAAAATAATAATGTCCCTGCATACAGCGCATATGTATTATATTACTATTACCGTTGCACATAGTCATACAGCAACACAATCAGTTTCGTTTCCAATATAAAACTGTTCCCGCTTATTACTTTTATTTTATTCTATTTGTTTAACATCAAATAATAATGTTCATACTATTTACATTACAATATTTAACTGATTACTTTATCTCTAAAACGTAATATATTTCATTCACTTTCTTAAATATCCTAATTAAAATACTTTCCACTATATACACAATTAAATTTAAGAAAGATATATTAACATTTCTACATTTAATCAATTTCATTATTAATATTTAGAAAAATGTTACCACCGACATACGTCGAAGGTTTTCATGATTTGGAAGCCGTTAAGGCTATGGAATATAGACCTCTCGGCAAAACCGGATTGATGGTCAGCAAATTATCATTTGGTGGCGGACCACTTGGTTGTCATTATGGGTTGGTACTTAATTTTTATTCAAAATTTATTATTCTATACATAACATAAGCTTTAATATTTATAAAGAAATTATGAAAAAAATGTTTTTATAAATATTTTTAAAATTTAATATTACGATAATTTCATACTTTTATATGTTGATACTGCGATAGTGAGTATGATGAAGATCAAGCAATTGAAGCGATACGTCAAGGAATAAAACAGGGGATCAATTACATTGATACCTCACCATGGTATGGTCAAGGTCACTCCGAAATTACTATTGGAAAAGTAATTCTATATTCTTTTTTGCACATTATAATACACATATTAAACATATCTTTCTTTAATTTATTTAATTTTTATTTAATGTTTAATACTTATTTAATGTATCTAGGCACTGAAGGGCATTCCACGTAAAGCATATTATATAGCAACAAAAGTCGGACGATATGAATTAAATTACGAAAATATGTTCAATTTTTCCAAAGAAAAAACTAGAAATAGTTTCTTCAAAAGTTTGGAGCTTTTGGGTTTGGATTATGTTGATGTCATCCAAGTAAGAACCATCAACTTTTTATCTTTTATTTCATTTATCAATTAGTAACATGTATTTTTTATAGGTTCACGATATCGAATTTGCACCAAGTTTGGACATAATAATTACACAAACCTTACCAGAACTCTCAAGACAAGTTGCGGAAGGCAAAGCAAAGTACATTGGTATTACTGCATATCCGATATCCATTTTGAAGGAATGTATTGAGAAAAGTAATATTAAAATTTCTTGCATACTGAGCTATTCAAGGCATACGCTAATAGATAATACTTTGTCTGAATATATTCCATTTTTCAAGGTAGAATTTCGCAGTAAATTAAATATCCATACTTCTCAAAATAATACTTGCAAACAGTTACTGTGTAATACTGCTACAGTTACTTTACTAACAGTTTAAACAAATGTACCAATTTTTTAGACACATAATATTGGTATAATTAATGCTTCTGCGCCGTGTATGGGACTATTAACTAATAAGGGTGCACCAACTTGGCATCCCAGTTCAGAACAAACAAAAAAAGTATGTGCAGATGCTGCTGCATATTGTAAGGTATATAAATTTGAAACATTAACATAATACACATTTATATTTGGGACTACTTTATTTATGAAATAATGAGAACTTAATTTTGCAGGATCATGATATAGAATTAGCCAAGTTAGCATTATGGTATTCTATGCAATGCGATGATATTGCTACATATTTAGTTGGAATTCAAAATTTAAAAGAACTGCACATGAACCTTGATGTTGTTAAAAATGGAATTACAGACAAGGAAAAAAATGTGCTTCAAGAAATTCAAGAAAAGTAAGTATGACGTTAAAGTAGGTAGTTTCTAATTACTAACATGTAAAGTGGAAAAACGTTTTCTTATTATGTATTACTTTATTTTCTTATATAATTTAACAAATAAACCACATTATAAAATTTTACTAATAACATATATAAAAGTTTTTAGCAATATAAGAATTCTTTTATCACACTTCAACTTATGAAAACAAATATAATATATGTGTACAATTATGCTAGATGTAATATATATAGTAGTAAATTTTTTAAAATTATATTTTTTATATCATATTAAATTAATTAATACTATTTTATGGGTGATTCATTATAGGGATAGGGTAATGTATTCTATAAAAATACATGTTTATTGTCTTGGATATAAAAATTTTAATTAAATTAATATTTCACAAAATAATTAGAAGAAATATTTTTCTTCTAGTAGTCGTCTTGTAATAGTTATTTTGTGATAATAATAATTAACTTTTTTCTGTAGATTACCATGTTTTTATAAACCATAAACTCACATATTTGAAAAAGCATACATTGTGTTCCATATGCTAATAGTCCCCACTCTCAAAGATTTTTAAAGTATCTGATCTGACATAGGATTGCATTCTATCTACTATATTTCTGTGATAGATAAGTTCCTATTATACTTTAAATTTATATGAATTTGGTAAGTTGCCAATTATTAAAACAAGAGTTCTCGCTTAATAAATCATTTGGACCCATAACAATAAGACAATGGTTAATTGATAATACATGAAATAATTCAATTATACTTATGTTCCAAATTTAAAAAATTCAGAAACAGAAATTAGAGATTTCTTCTTATAATAAAAAAATATAAAATGATCCTTCTCTTTATTCCAGGTATTTATATAAAGTAACAGAGAGACACTGGGAAAACAAAGAACTTCAAGCATACAAGGAATATATGAAAAGATAAGAAAAATATATTTTTTTACACATAATATTATTATACTGTTAATATCATTTTTTATAACATGTTAAATGCTAATATATGTAATAAATTTTCTACAAAAACTATATTTTCAGTATATTTATATAACAAATATTTTAATAACTAAACTATAAATGCAATCTTTAGATATGTTTTGGAAGATATGGTCTCAGACTATAAAATTTATAAAAACTTAGTTCTGTATTTAAAAAAATATTAATATCTAATTCTTTCTTTCTAGATTTAATTCTTTTAGATCTAATTCTAAATTCTTATTTATTAAGCATTGATCTAGTGTAAACTACAGGCACATAATCAGCTTCACCAGGTTTAATTTGATATGTCAATTCATACATCAACACAGTTATAAGTGAGCCCAAGATTGGTTTATGGTACATTTGTTGCAACTCAAAACCTTTCTTAAGAGATAGCTCTCTCCCACCAGCTGTATATTCTGAGGCAACAAGATTAGTACAACTGTATCCTTCGCTAATAGCAAATTGCACAGCAACATTTATAAGGCATGAAGCTATTCCTTTTCTTCTATATCGCTCATGTACATAGAGTCTTTTAATCCATGCACCTTTATCTAATCTATAGCTTTTACACAAGGCAACAGTTCCTACAATCTTCTTAATCTGAGATGAAATGTCAATGTTTGAATCACGGAACTGTTGTTCTGTCATTATGGTATAATGTACATTCTTTGGATCATGTGTCATTAGATAAGGTTCAAATGCTTCAGCAACCCAAAAGCATGAAAAGGCATTAGACATATAAATCCTGTTATAATAAATGCAGAAGTTTTTATGTTGATATTTACTTTTATATGAAATACTTTGTTTTCATAATAAAAATTTAATACAATACTATAATAGTACATTTTAATTATGAGAAGGACAATAGTTTTGATATTAACATCTTAACATTAGCACTAAATAATACATACATATACAAAGCTTTTACCTTGGTATATTAGAAACTTCTTCACCAACTTCCATAGTTTTTACAGTGAAAGCTATATAAGTTCCAACATATACCAAAAAAATGACAAGAGGAATAACTAAAATGCAAACTGTCAAAGGCAATCCAAAAAAAATAAACATTATAGCGGCAAATAATATCATCAATTGAAAAGTCAATTCTTTAAATACAA
This sequence comes from Bombus confusus, assembly GCA_014737475.1. NCBI lineage: Eukaryota > Metazoa > Arthropoda > Insecta > Hymenoptera > Apidae > Bombus > Bombus confusus. The sequence continues at coordinate 617,733 of JACXIV010000096.1, forward strand.
TTCCCAAAAACGTAGAATTTAGAGAAGACATTACGCCCGCTTTCACTAACTCCCTACAATTCATTTCATCGCCCGGTTTATAACTTCGTACTACTATAATGTGATTCATGTTGGAAAACAATTAATTATCTCACTCTCTACAACTTTTATACATAATTAATGTAAAGATTAAACATAAATTAAGATATTGCGAGGTTATGTTTTCGATATGTTCGCCATCTACAGCTAATACAAATATCAAATTAGTAATTTGTTCTCAAGTATGTGTATGTATATTAATATCTGATTAACATTAAGCATTTTTTTATTTAATATATAAAGGGTCGGTAAATACTTGTTTGCTCGTTAACAAATTATTCTATAATAAAATCAGTCATTAATATTCTAATGAATTTTTTCTAGATGCATGTATTTAGTTGCTCTATAGATTACATAATAAATGATATAATTGTAAAATTTCTGGCAACCTTTTTTAATGTAAATATAATGTAAATTATCATTCGGCAAAGATATACGCTTTTTTCATTAAACTTACTCATTATTAATGAATATATGAATACACGCCTTAAGGTTACCTGGAAGTGGGAGAGTCAGCGTTCAGCCATTGCTACTCTGGTCTAAAGACGCATTGTATGTGAATAGTCTTCTGTACTTCGTCTAATTATCTCATTAACGGAATTATTGTTTTTTCATTCAATATATTCCGAAGTAGGCATTTAATAAAACGGTGGTAATCATGAGTGATCGGCCAAGTAATGGTGAATACAAGTATCAAAGGGAAGAAAATGCCGATTCGAAGGTAAGAACATCGTCAGAAAATGAACTTGATGAAAAGGAACATCAGGCTGACAAAGCCGGGGAATATGTCCGGGATCTTCTGCAAGAAAAAGTTGAATTGGATTCGCAAAAATGGCCTAATGCAACCAGATTAATTGATCAAGGTGAATGTGAATATTGTTCTATCATTAATATTCATTATTTTTAAATCATTTTTATTATTTTTAATGGCTGTGTTTGTTTTGTTTGCTGTTTGTATATTTATTTTTGTAATTTACTAGTATAACTGTTTATGGTACACGATTTGTTGCTTTTATTATTTCAAAGTCGAACTGAATAAAATATTTAAAGTTAAATCATCATGTAAGCGAAAAACAGTTTGCACTTTGTTATTTAATTTTCTTAACATTGTTTGGAATATGTTACTAATTCTGTAGACAAATTATATCACATTTGTTAATGCAATAAACAGTAATTAAAAAGAAGCTTCGCCGTAATAAATAAATATCGAGAAATACAAACGTATTTAGTTTAAAGAACCAATATTAATATGTATGTAAATCTATGATGTAAACCATTTACGTATTTTTGTATTGTTCAAGTATACAGATTAATTTCTTTAACGCCTTGATGTTATGAGTATATAAATTCAAACATCTATTAAAGAAAAATATATTAATAATTTATGAATATATGAATAAATTGGTATACATCTTATAACTTGTTATTACAATTTTTAGTATTTTTCAATCTAATTTGTAATTCAGATTAATGAATATTAATAATTGTATATGTGCTTATATCAATAAAGCTCTGATTACAGTAACATAGAATGAAAAATAGGTTTTTAGTAATATTTACTTTTAAATCTGTATTATATTATTATCATAGAATCAAAAATAATTACTTTATTCTATAGAAATTCAAAAAACTCAAGCTATTGGGAAACCAGTTAGAGATCCGAAATATGTGGATATTTATCGTGAAAAACCAATTCGGGTTTCAGTTAAAGTACTGGTACCAGTTCGGGAACATCCAAAGGTAATAGTCATACTTTGTTATAAGTATCCCTAATTTAAATAAATATACGAATGAAATTATATCTTGAAATTATTTACAGTTCAATTTCGTGGGAAAATTACTGGGACCAAAAGGTAATTCTATGAAACGTTTACAAGAAGAAACTATGTGTAAAATGGCTGTATTAGGAAGAGGATCTATGAAAGACCGTCAAAAAGTAATTTTATATTAAAAATGCTGAATTTTGAATTCTCATTTGACTTAGTTTTTTGTTTACATCTATATTTAATGTTGCTTGAAGTTATTATTAATATAAAGTTATTATCCCTCTATAAAATTCTTCATCAATTTACTCAAATATAGGAGGAAGAATGTCGTATGTCTTTGGATCCAAAATATGCACACCTTTCGGATGATCTCCATGTTGAAATAACAGCACTCGCACCTCCAGCGGAGGCTTATGCTCGTATTGCATTTGCGTTGGCCGAAGTTCGGAAGTATCTTATTCCAGATAGCAATGACAACATACGCCAAGAGCAAATGCGCGAAATGGAACTGACCTTGACAGATGATCCAATAGGTAGTGATGACAGAAGGCCCTCCGTCAGAGGAATACCAGGTGCTGTAGGAATATTAAGACCAACCACAAGACCGACGATGCCACGGTCTTCGCGAGGTAGTGATATTTTCTAATCATCAGTCTTTCAGTAATGTCGTATTAGAAAATTGTGTTCTATATATTCTACTTTCAATGTTAAAATGAACGAATTAGTTTCAAAATATGATATGGTTATTGAGATTTGTTTATTTTAGCGGCGATACTTCCACCGCCTTCGGGCCGGGGACCAATCTCACGTCCTGTATCAGGAAAAAGCAAAGTGTTCTCTATCTTAGATCGTGCAAGAGTTGCAATGGATCAAAGTTATGGGTAAGTTTTAAATTAAATTAATTACTGTAATTAGGTGAATACTATTACAGATTCATAATATTATGTAATATATAGTTATGAGACTGCTACTCCACCTCCAAGTAATCGTGTCGGATCTCATCATGATTACGATTATCACGCATCAACGGGCAGTAGCACCCGATACGGAGACCGACATTATACATCAACATCAGGGTAAGTATAATTGACAATTCTACGAAAGAGTTAATTCATCGAAAATGTTCTTATCCGCTATAACTGTTTTTCATGTTATACATTTACATTATCAATCCCATCCCTTAATGTCTCACTTGATATAAATCAATGAGGTAAATATTTCAAGCATTAAATATAACATAATAAAGTATTATTAACAATAATTAAAATAATTAAATATTTTATTTAAATGTTTAAAATAAAAAAATTAGAGTCGGGCGTACGCGTAATATTTCTAATCAGTTACATGTATGTCACTATCATAAAGCCGTAGCAGCGAACCTTTTACTTTATACCAATACGCGGTTGTTTGTTCTCGAGATATCATTATATCATATCATTTGATAAAACTGATCATGATTTCCAATTCCATTATTTATAGTTTTCTTACATAATTAGATGTTTTTGTTACGCTCTATGACTGACCTATCACAAGATTAAGTCACGTGTGCTTAATTACGAAATTCACGTTATCGTTTTCTTATTGCTACTATGCAACAAACGTATTTTGTGGAAAAAAGTAGGTTACTCTGTTCGAAAGAGGTTTTGTTGCCATTTAATCCATTTTTCAAGTAGTACATTGGTATAGTCATTTTTTGATGGTTAAATTTACTTATTGATATGACTCGAAGTGCATTTTCAAGAGTTCTGCTTTCTTTCATAGTATACTTTTTTTTTTTAACGTGGGGAAATCCTCACGAACGCCCCGCCGCCCTCTGGGAGGTGGCGGGGGAGTGTCGGACTCAAAATGTATGGTCGGAGTGCCCCGGGGCCTCGGCATGCCAATTGCTGCCAGAGCACATCCTCGTCTTCTTCTTGTTCTTGAAGTCATCCTTGCTTCATGATGAGGCCGTTAGGAGGGACCACGCCTCCTAACGCCGCGCTGCCTGATTCCGTGTCCTCTGTCGCTCTCTCTCGGCCCGCTCCTTCGCGAGCATGACTCTCTCGCAGAAAGAGCGGACGGCGAGATACTCCTGGTGCCCCCTCAGCATGGCGTCGACAATCGCCGAGGGGGCCAAACTCTCACCTATGGCGAGCTGCAGTACCCGCGCTGATCTGCCCATGCTGGGCAGAATTTCAACGTGTGCTGCGCCGTGTCCTGTTCTTCCTGGCTTTCATAGTATACTGCTAATGTTTTATAGTATAATGATTTTTAAAAATAATATTTGTTTTCTGCACACATTAAAGCCTTACTTATTTCCACAATACGATAACTAATGTTTGTTCTTGTTATAATCTTTTCTTTTTCATTATCCTTCTACATCTTCCACATCTTTTTTGGAATGTGTAAAAAACAAACAAGGTTGGAATAATTTAGATTCTTAATGTGTATTGTATTTTTATACATCATTTAGAGAAGATATGTATCCTGCCTCGAGATATACAACCTACGAATACGAAGACGATACTGTCCCGCACTCTTCGCATAATTACTACGAAACGTCAGAATATCCAGGTAACATGCTTCTCTTTTTGTATTGTTATTACCTTTTTTCTAACATAAACATTTAACACGTAGTTAAACAGAAATTATCATAAACATACACGCATGTGTGATATGTTGGAAATTAACATAATAGCAATGGGATTAAAACATTTTAATATATAAATTATACATAGGCAAATTTTTTCTGATTTATCATTCATAAAAATAAATATTTTGAATGGAGCTAAATAAAAGATTGATAATACACAAATTTTAAATGAAGATATAAACACTGCCAGAAGTTTAAAAAACATTAATAATTGTTTCTTGTAAATTTTTGAACGATTTATTATAACAATTTCGTACTCATGATAAAATCCATAAGGATTAAGTAAAATAATAAGTTTCGTTGTTTTATACAAAAATCTAGAAATTCCATATTTCTCGCACAAAAAATAATACACGAATAAAAAGTTCAACGATATAAAGTGAAAATAATTTTCATCCACTATTTAAAATGGAGCTATATTTTATCAAAATCAAACTTAAAGATTTTCCTATAATATCCTAAATATTAGAGCATAGCCTCAACAGACACGGAATGGCTTCACATAACAATGTGTGATGTTAATTGAATTATTCATCAGTTCATTCGTAGCTGTATTCTTTTTCAAACATTTAAAATAACATAATGCTCTCGCTTCGTATAGTATAGTATTAGGAAACTATTTGATTAATATCTTATACACATATACATCGTCGTGGTGCCCTTATTTAATAAAAATGATGCCAATAAATCACTCCATGAAATTCGCAGAGGAATCATCGAGCCGCGCATGGAAATCGTACAAGACGACAACGACATCGGGCTCAACCTCGCGCTACCGCAACGCCCCGTATACACGACCTTCCAAGTAAAAATCCATTAAAAGAATCATCCAAATATTTTCTTAATTTTTATCATGCCCAAACAATTCCTGCATTCTGAAACGAAGCAACAATCTTTCTTTCCTGACTATCGTTTCTCATAGCCCTAAACCGTTGACGTGTAACCTACCTAACACACGACGATCTACGATGTCGGGAATGCTAAAACCTAGCAACCGAGATCGTTCTTAAATGAAAATGCTGGCACTCTGAGAGACTAACTCGGTAAACGATATTTAGATGGTATTATACTATTTCATCGTATTGCGACTATAGAACTAAACGGGTATAACGTTACTGTCATTTCTCTTCGATTTCTCGAGGGTCTGCTCAAGCGAAATTTTCTACTAAATGGTATTGACAAAACTTTTGTCTATCTTTGATTACTATATTTCATATATTTCCTCTTTGGAACAAAATTTATGTCGGAAAAAGAAACTTTTACATTAGTGAATAATTTGCTTGTTTTCTTTATTTCTATATAATAAAAATTTCCCGTCGTAATGTAATAAAGCATTCACATGCTTTTCAGATGAAATTTTCATGGCTACTGGATAAGCACCAAAGTCCGCAATACAATGAAAACTGTAATCAAACTGTTTCTGTGACTTCGATTTCTTATCGCAAACAATCGTACATAATATTCAGCTTGTAGACAGTCTGCTTTTCTATGAAAGTATTACAAAGTAGAGAAAGAGAGAAAAAATATCTCCCTTCAAATCCTTTCCCTTCCCGAAAAAAAATGTCACGTCAGAGTGGAAGGCTAGAGGATCAAGAGGATCAGTGGAACGAGACACGTAAAATTGTTAGATAAAAAAAAAAAAAGAAAAATGTCAGAGCTATGTTACATTTTTCTAGATGTCAAATTTCATATCCTTTTATATAATTTCATTTTATATGCAAGTTTTTAAGTTCTTTTTTCTTATTTTGTTTTGTTCATTGGCATAATGTATAATGAAATTCATAATATGTAGATAACCGATTTTAGTTTTTGATTTATATATATAATTATATATATTATAATAATATTAATTATAGTAAATAAAATCATATATTATAATAATATTAATTATAATAATTAAAATTAATTATATATATTTATAATTTTTTTATTTTTTAGATAGGATCTATTCTTTGGTTTTAATATATGATGCTTTTTAAATGTTGGAAAGTACATAGCTCAGACAGTCGTGTGCGTTATAATAAATAGCAATCTGTGTCTAAAATAGAACAAAATGAAATATTGTAAATGATGTTCAGTGACAGATGACCGTATATAAATTAATATTACATAAGTTACATATGATTATGTAATTATATCGTAATTCATTTAATATTAATATGTACATTATCTACGTAAAAAAGTAATTAAAATGACGTATTGAAAGCTTAAATGACATAAATAAATGTTAAATAAATATATGTGTATAGTAGTACGTACCAAAAATAGGAAGTGAATAATCGTGTAGCTTATAAAGATACAGTAGCTACAACATTATGAAAAGAAAGAAAAAAATGTAATCATATAATATAAAGATAAAAAGAACTTGTGTGTAAGCTATAAACATTTTTCCGTCTTTAAACGGAATTTAATCATTTCTGCTATACATATATTTATATATAATTCTCATAAACTGAAATAAATAAGAAGTGTAGCGCTATTATAATAAGCTACATTTGTAAGCTTTAAATCAAAATACTAATTAATCAATAGTATTATAATTTGGACGAAGATAACAAAATGTTTTTAGATCTAATCCATAATATTAAATATCTTCAGAGATCCACAAAAAAATCTGTTCATCAATATATTAGTAATTTTCATTCAATATGTTTACTTTAAATCAACCACGAAATGTCAATTAATGTTAAGAGATTTTGTCAAAAGAATATAATAAACTTCATTTAATTTTCCTTAAATATTTAAGTATGTATCTTTCAATTATGATAATATAAGCGAAAATAAAACTTAAAAAATATTTGTTATATTCATTAAATTCCAATTGAATACGTGTTTAATTTGTATAAACTGAATTTATCTTGCACATTATTTAAACTTTTATTAACAATAAACTTATGAGAAATACAAAATAGCAGTGTCACTATTGTTATATACTACTGTTATACATATTTTTAGTCTAAGCTGATTGAAGTTTCTTTATGAAGTACTTAAAACATTTACTTCTAACATATCTTTTCATGTATCCCTCTCAGATGTGTAGAAGAATACGGAAGGTTGCGTGGGAACACGTTTTCATGGATTGAAATATTTTAATCTCCTTCTATTTCTCTGTTCAGTGGAGTTTGAAGTGCCTTGAAATCACGTGAGTATAATTTTATTATTGTAATATAACATTCGAATTAATTTTAAAAGTACCTGTAAAATGTAAAAAGTATAATTCAGTTTTATTTTTACAAACAATATAGCTGCTGATTTTATTTGCTTGTATAATGTTATCTCAAGATATTTAAACGAGTTCTTATTTTTTATTCATGGAAATAAAACTAACATTTAGTGAGAAATAATTGAAACAATTTTATAACTTAGTAGTTAAGATATTAATTTTTTATTAGCCTGCACGTTCAATTTGATTTGCTTCTTGTGTTAATTTCATACTAAAATCTAAGATAGTAAGTCTTTCTTTCAGGCAATGGAGTGTACAGACTATGCACAACATTGTGATTACATCAATTGAAGAAACAATGACATTTCACTCTTAAGCATTGACCGGTATGTAAAAATTAAGATATATTTTAAATATCTTTAAAATTCCACGTCAATCCTTTCAGCACAGTAGACAAAATTTTAAATAAATACATTTATTCGGTGTATTTGTGTGATGTTGTTAATTGTTAGGAAGTAGAATTAAAAATAATTAGTGATATATAAAATAGTTTGCGAAATACTTGTAGCAACTTTATTAGATCTTCCAATTCAATTAGATCTAATTGGTGTGAATAAATGTGATGTCTTGTTCTTTTCCATATTTGATTTAAAATCTATACGGTAATGTTTAACTTAATATAACATTTTTAACCGGTCAAGCTTTAAGGTAAAAGGTATAACATAAGATAAAATCTTGTTAAATTTATTTCTATAATATTTTAGAAATATAAATCTAACTTTACGATTTTATAGTCAGTATGAATGTGTATTATATAGACATACGCATCCGGTACTTAAAATAAAAAGATTGAATCGGAAATAAATAGATCAGAAGTAACGATCCAGTGAATATTTAATTTTTATTTTGTAAGAGTCATAAAAGTAATGTGTTGTTATTTTCTTGATTTATATTTAAATAATCTGCGTGCCAAACAAATTATAATTTTTTCCATTAGGTGGCGCTGTTGCAGTTTCTTACCAAAAGGGCGTCTGTAAACGCGGTACGTATAAATTGAAGTGTCGAATAATTGAAGTATTTGTCCTTTTTTCTGTGCAGATGTTTTTAATCAATATTTGAGAGTGGTTTAGAAGTATCTAGAAACTAAGTTGAGATAAAGTGTTATTTTGTAACTTGTATGAAGACGACTGTCTACGTAAAAATAACGCAATTTATCTCGCACGGTTTGACGCGCGTCATTTCTTCGACAGTAATAGGTACGTATATATGAAATTCATATTCATATTTCAAGATTACTATAAAGCATATTGTATACTTATAACTTTATATTTTTGTTAATGTTAAATTTCTTTGAAATAAATTACCGCAAAACGAAAACTTTTTAACACTTTTCATGTTTTACATTCTTGCTACATATTTAATAAATAAAGTACATATTTGATACTTTGAACTCAACGATCATCAACATTATGACGCTTTAAAAACTTTCATTATCCAAATAATTTGTATAATCTCATTATATAAAATCTATCTTAAAATTAAAAATTCATTAGTACGAACGTTGAAGTCAAAGTATTCAGTCGTTAAAACTCACCTAAAACGATTAAATAGGATCATACTGAACATGATTGTGTAAGTTGCTTAGAAACAATATTCTTATTTATTTATCACACACCAATATACAAAAATGAACTGTATAATCAATATCAGAATATAATATACTACGAAATTCAATTAATAAAGATATATCTGAGTATCTTACAAGATTAGAATGATGCTTCAACTTGGAACAGAAATGATCTACAACATTCTTTGCAGTTGGCACAGAAATTCTGGTAGAAAAACGTCTTTCTACGGCCGTTCTAAGGATTATAAATAAGTATTAATTTACGGGACCTTAAGTCTAACGAGTCGCCTAAGTAGTTCGTGAATGAAAATAAGGGGATTCAAGGATTTTTATCTGTTTTTCTTTTCTCTAGATCTTTCCCACTGTCTTTCTTTCATTCTCATGATCTAACTAAACTCATGGCGTTGGTCTTAAAGCTGGAGGAAAGTCTTTTTCCTATTTTTCGTTACCTCTTTTCTTTCTTCCTCAATTTTTGACTGAAGAAAACTGCGATCGAAGCGCACGCAACATCGCAAGAGAAGGAAATTACATTTATCGTTGGACATAAAATTTGTCGACGCAATAAAAATCAGATATATTAATCGGTTACTTTGAGTAAACTTCGAAAGTTGCGGCTCTTTCAGTAAACGAAAAAACGGAGAGATATTTGACGTTCTCCACGATCACGCTAGTACTTCACTTCTATGAAAAAACATGGAATGATAATAGTAATTTTACGTGTTCTTTTTTTTCTTCGCCTTTCGTTCTTGCTTTGCGTTATCCGTTTATGTCTTAGTAATATTATGATTATATCACAAGAAAGATTCAAATACTCTGTACATAATATCCCGGAACGCGAGACATTCGATCAGGTTTCTTAATCTTACATTTACATACGTCTAAGATTTAATTACAAAGTTAGATATGTCTCAGGTTCACCTGGTATTGTACTTCAACGCAATTTCTCGTGCTTCTACTCCGCGTTTGCTTGCCCGATTTCTTTCCCTTCTTGCACGAAACTTTTCCAATACTTTCGATATCATTATATCAACAATCGAGATCGTTCCTCTAGTACGATCCTCTCATTTATAACTTCTATGAAACGAGAGCTCGAAACGCGTTTCCTAACATTTGAACGGTGTTCTTCCGGCATTCGTTCGATCTTGGTATTTTCGGCTGTTCGCTTCTAGTCGCTGGTTCTTACGTTTCTAAACTTGATATCGTTAATTGGCACATCTCAAATGGCAACTTTCGCATTGGCACGATGAAAATGATCCTCGGAAATGATCCTTAGACTTTTTGTTCTTCTTTCCCTTAAATTTGTCGGCACCGATGATCGCACACGTCCAAACCTTGTTCCGTGTTTCCTAAATGAAATTCGTAGAGCAGTCGTAACAAGGAGCAAAATACGTAGTCGAATTGCCGATGATTTACACTCGCTACTGGAAATCGCTAAATTCGGTTTCGCAGCATCAACTTTTGTAAATACGTACAAGTTAGAAACAAACAACCGATTGAAACGTATATCCCAATCGCCGAACGAACGTAACTTGTTCGACGTCGTTTAACAATTCTTCTGAAAGTATATACGTTATATACGTTACTCGTTTATTCAATCTATCCGTCGTATCAATTACAGAGATTGATGGAGATTTATGCTACAAATCTATGAAAGTTACGTGTTATTACGTGGCAAGTACGCGAAGTGGATCGATCGAGCGCAATAACGAAGCATCGAAACATCGTCCGAAATTTGCAACGTTAAGTAGGGATCATCGTGTTAAGAGATCATAAAAGGGTTCTCGAGTGAAATTATGTATAGCTGATCGAATTATTAATAGAAATACTTGGAGAGCGAAATTCGCACGGTATACCTCCAACTAGCTATTCAAGAAGAAGATCTTTTATTACGTGGATGAATTGGAATGGATCTCGATTAAAAGTCCGAGCGTGGAATAAAAGTAGCTCTTAATACGCGTTCAATAGAAAACTATCTTGTATCGTAAATCCCTAATTGACTACCAGGAAATCGTTCGAAAACAGTGTTATCGTCTTGAATGTGAATAACAATCGGCGATCACCGTGATAAACACGCAACTGCGGCGAACGATAGTTCAGCCATTTTCGTGTCCGTATTTTCATTTAAACAAAACGTGATCGGTTACTAAAGCAATAGATAACGACTTCAAATTAATGCCTTTTTTTAGCCTCAGACGGCTGTTGCATGTTCTCACCGCGTGAATTTTCATCCTTTTCCTCGTTCGCTCGTTGCAACATCTTTGTCTAGTCTTGCATGAGATGATCCACATTATACGTTTCTATATTCTCGTGGAGAATCGTCGTAGAGATTCTAACGAGAGGACCAGGACAAGAGATGAAAAGTAGACGATAACGTCAACAAATTTCGTGGCTGAGTCCATAATTTTAATTTCCGAGTTAAATATATTTTTTGTACTACATTCGTGGAATGTAGTACAGTAATAGTACAACGAATTGATTTCTTTTACGATAAACGAAGAACTTGGGCGATAAGAAATCCCATAAAGGATGCCCGAATCATAAGGTGAATGTACGTTTATAAGGAAACCTGTAACGATCATGAATATGCAGTAGCTTTTGCATATAGAATCTTTAGATATAAATGAAGTTGAGTTGTTCTATGCGGTAGACTCAGTCAGTCGATATAAAGGTGGTCCATAAAACGTTCGCAAGCGGATTTACAGTCGCAGACATAAAATTGTAAGTTGTACGCGGTATAGAGAGCGATATATCACTACGCTGACAATATTAATGCTTACGTAACAGCGTCATGATCGATACTGCGCGTATGTCAGGCGCTCGGCAACGAGCAAAGAATAGTTATGCTTGAGCAATATAAATAGTCGACCCAAAAATTATACGGAGAGAAATAAATGGTTGCTGTGAACTGCGCTTCTTTCTTTTTGTCGTACCTCTGTGTATGCTTATCAATCGATTCGCCGTATCGAGTCGTAACAGCGTACGCAGGCGTAGACATCCAAATTCAATTCGTCTGGATATATTTTTGTGTATTTTTTTTTTTTAAATAGATCTGTCTTCTTTAAATAAATTTTTTATCTGGAATTGAAAATGAATTTCTAGCCATCATCTGAATCTGTACATTTCATATTATATTTTGCTTTATTTGGAACTTTTAATCGTTCCATTAGACTGCATTCTACCAATAAAATGCGAAATTTATAAAGATCATAGCGAGAATAAGTCGTAACGATTGCACAAACGTTTCAGCTATCACTAAAGCTATCACAAGTAATCGTAATGCGTATAAATATCTTCGAATCGTTTGGCGTGCGAACCTATGAAAATAAACGGGGAAGACGTAATAAAATTTTCAACTCTATATCACGACGATCGGGAATCCCGTCGAATCGATCGATACGTTCTTTCTCATTTGACACAGATGCGTTTCAAGACTGAGCAGGCAGTGAAAGAATAAACGGTAATTACATTTCATTACAATTCCTATATTTTACTCGAGCAGATCCTCGTTGTGACGAACGTAATCGCGGATCGATCCGCGAATCATAGATCCTCGATGTTTCTCCGAAACGATATACAAGTACGCCGACTATGTTCTTTCCGTTAAACCAATGATAAATGAAGTATAGTGTCTTGTTTATATCTCATTGCCGGTCATTTCGACTCGACCAGATCTTCGATGAACCCTGTCTGAGGTCCACGATTGCACATTTCTCGTGACGCCTCGTCATTCACATATCTAGAACACTTTCGACCAGCCAACCTCGGCGAACACGGATATCCGCACGTGTCGCGCCAATATTTCTTCGAGTAGGCCCTCTTTTCTCGTCCATTCTCTTCGTTCCTCTTCGTTTTTATTTTTTTCTTTTCTTTTTTTTTGATTATACAATGGAGCTCGTGGCTGCGCGGACATACGTGTCGTTTCAGTGGTCCACCAGAAGCTGTTCACGATTAGCAAAATTCGCGAAAGCTCAGTTGTACGGCCAGGAGTGCCTGATTGAAGTGACCACATTCGAGGTAGGCGGGTCCTCTGGGCGTCACTTCTTCATGTCGTTCATCAACGTGCCGTCCTTGCTCTTATTCGTGTCGAGGTTCGATTGCTGACTACTTGTCACGCCGCTCCCGTTGCCTGGGTACATCTTCTCAAGGTGATTCAGGGACTCGCTTAGGAACTTCTGTAATCGATAATTTCGATTAGCTGAATGAATGAACCGATGCTCGGAATTGTTAATCGTAGAGATATAAAAAAATCGTAGGGATAAAAAAAGAATTATATAGTTTAAACGTTTCAAGCAGTACCTGTATTGCCGTAAGAGCGGCTACGATTGCAGGACTTCCGAATCCGTGTGATATGAGAGAGAAATGTGTTAGGTGTCTCTGTATGCTTGGGTCGAGGATATGTTGCGGCCGTGTATTGCAAAGTGGCGATCTGTCTTGATTGAGAAGATCCATCAGCTCTTTGGTGATTTGTCTGAAAAAATAAATCTCAAATTTTAAACGAATCTAAACGTCCTTACGCATGAGATTTTATTCTTCTCTTCGATCAGATGAATTTCGAGCAATCTTGATTATCTCGATATCTCTCGCCATTGTTCGCGCGCCATGTGGAAATAAATTCTTACTTGGTGGCATGAAGAAGTTCTTTTCTCCTGTAGGAATCCTGTGGTTCACAATGCTGCCGACTGAGGTATTCGGCAACTTGTTTCGCAGGGAATTCGGTTTCGCAGACATAGCCGAAGTCTCTGGCAAGGTGAATGGCTTCTCCTGTAAAAATGAAGATAAGATATAAAACGCCTCGTTATGGGAATTTCGATTACGCAACCCATCATATGGATATATATAAATTTTTGCGATTAATTTACGACTTAACGGGTTAGCGATAAAATCTTCCTTATCGAAACCTACAAATTGCGTTCGTTAAAACTAATTTACTACGCAATTCTAACGTTTGTTTCATGCGCGTGTTAGATTTTATGAATTATTTCAAACACTCTAGATTCCACGAATAATGCCACTACAGCTATATAATAATGTAGATAGCCAGGAAAGATGGACCAAGTAAACATTTCTCTAATTATCCGTCAAATACGCGATGCATCAGCGTTGCTTTTCAGCTCCATGTTGCATTTTGAGAAAATACTTGCTGCCATTGTTATAAAATAACCTGTGATACACTGTATTATGTTCTAAATATTATAGTAGTACTACACAAGTATAATAGCAGTACGCAAATTGACAAGTATTATATTCAGTACATTGAGACATTTTTAAATATCAGGTTCATTTTTCCTAGAATTACGCTGTACAAAGCGAGACATGTTCTGCCCAATCACCGATAAATCTAATTCTCCTATCATCTTAGCCAAAAGTCAAGAGGAATACATAGAAGACATTTTAGAAAGCCAACGGTAGAAATCCGAGATTCCTCGTCTTAAAACAAACTGAACGTAGCCATTTCGCGCGTGCCACTTACAGGATTGTTCCGTACAGGAGGAACGAACTAATTTACGATAATGAAACGGCACACGTACTTTCTCTTAAGCACGTGGTTCGTTTCTCCCCTTTCAAAACAATCCCCTTCATCCGTCACTATTTCTCTCTGACTCTCGCTACTTCTCTCTCACTATATTTCTCTTACTCTCCGGTCTCTCTATGACCCTCGCCCTTTCTCTCTTGCTCCCGATGATGGCACGTAATTAGGTACCTACAAGCAGGGTCTCGTGAAAGATGGAAGCGGACCCGTTGGGCCCTATTATCGACAACTGAGAAAAACCACCCGCAGGCCTGCCGGATTTCGCCTACTACGCGATCGAGAACACAGGCTCGAGAGCCACCTGCAGCTAACGAATTATCCAATTTCGCAAACTCGTTCTACCGTTTCTTCCTTTTTACGCGGGTGAAAAATATGCAAAACGCTCCTGATAATTGCAGCTTCGTGTATCCTCGTTTCCACCGTGCTCTCACTGCGTTCTAACGAAACCTTCCAGTGGGACAATTTTTTGTTCTGTCGAGTGTTCTGTACTGAAACCGATTTTTAAGTCAATATTGGAACTGATTCGTAGCTCTGTCGAGTATTGGAATTGATTTTTATCGATTGTTTCGAGGTCAAGAGTGATACATATTTTTTACTCTTTTTAATTAGGAATAAATGGAGTTCATTTAATGGAACAATTTTATACGCAAGACTAGTTCCCTACACGGTGTTGCTATAAATTGCATACGCGAGATACGATTATTGTTCAGTGGTTACACCCTACACAACGTAGTTGTAAGAATGTTGCGATATAATATTTCTACTTCGATATCTGCTGGAAATGATACAGCACGAATTGCGCGAAACAAACGAATCGAAAATATTACAAAATTGTTTCACAACCGATAGTAATTTACATAATGCTTCATAATGTACTTTGCCTTATAATCTCAACCACGATGAAACGTAATTTTTAAAATTATATACTTGAAGATTGTTGCAGGATGTAAAGAAACTTTCTTCTACCTTTTCAAGAAGCATATCTAGAATTGTAAACCTGCTCGTCATCTTTAAAATGATCGGTTCTAGAGTCTTTCTTCTACATTTTCGGGCAGTATATCTAACATTACAAGCATATTCGATCCATTTATCGGTCTGTTCTCCTTTCATTGTATCATATCCCAGCGTCGATGATTTCATCAGGATTTTAATAAAACTTTTTAAATCGTTATATATCATGCGTATAAAAAGTCAAAAATGTACGAAGAATTTTTCCTCGTGAACTCCATCTCTAACATTTACAGCCTCTTTCCTATCAAACGAATGTGCATTATAGGCGATGCATCGAATAACTTACTCGTACTAGTGCTTCTACGATCGTATTTCACAGTCTCCCTTGGTAATATTTATTTTTCCGCAAGGATAGCTAATAAAAGCTATGAAATATTCCTGCATTGTCGATAGTCACCGTGTAAAAGTTAGTTTACAACATTGTAGATGCGTGTATACTGGGAAGGATCGGTCTTGAGCGAGGCCTGAATTAAACGCGTGTCGCCATCACCGACTATCGACGATCTAATCGTGAACGCAAGTCGTGCAAGTGTCTGCACGATGCACGTACAAAATGCAACAGGTCGTTTCAACTAGCTTTTAGTACCGTACACGAGACTCAGTTACACAGCCAGTGATTTGCATATGAGCTCGTCACATCGCGAGTTTCATAACTTTTTTAAATTTCCTTTTAACTGAATTGATATTTCTGTCACGTTCATAGCCGAGAGATGCACGCCTTTACGTATGTTCCTGTGCACACGTGGGCTTAGTTCACGGGGATATTTGTAGCGAGACGTTAAGATCGTTTATTTATATGGAACACGGCAATAGAGTTCTTACGAAAATCTTTTCTATGCTTGCCCTTTCGTTGATAGCACTTTTTTTTACGTCAATCGTTGTTACGAGTCGCGTGTATTATCACACTGAAACAAAGTGTGCCTTCTTAGAATAACAGGATAAGGACAATGTGCTTTGTTGTTGTTAATTAATTTTATTTAACACATACATAAATTTCCTATACATATCCTATACATAAATTTTTTTATAGCAAGTGTATGGTCAAGATTTTAGGAAGACTAGTTCTTAGCATATCGTCAGCATCATTTGCAATGAACATTCCATCAACAGAGACAGCGTTAATGATACAAAAATAAAAATTAACTTACTCGTCTTATCTGGTTCAGGAAAATGATATCCATTGCTAGAAAAAGTCACTGCACAGTCCCTTAACAATCTTATCGATCGAGAAATTGTCCCTCGAATATCCCTCGAAAGAAGGCAATCGATCGAAACGATAATCTATGATAAAGACGTACAGCGAGACAACTCAATGAGACGAACGAACCGCGCAATGCAGATGAGGACCACAGATTGGTCGAAGATTGCAGATGCGAGCTGCAGATTGATATACGTGGCAGTACGAGAGAACGAATCAGCAACGTGACTCGCGAATTAACGATCAGCCTTTTTACTTGATGACTTTACTGTGCTTGTCGCCCGATGTTCGATCGAAAAATCGATGTGATCATTACGAGGCGGTTGCGAGATTCGATTAAAAGACTTATCCGTTTCGTTGTTCGCTTCCAGTTCGGTAATCGCCGTAGTAAATTAGCAACGAGTAATCGAATAACGCTAGTTGGTGCATAATCTGCCGAAGGAAATTTTCATCCCATTTTTATAAAATCGAATTGAACGCGTGGCATGTATTACAGTTCAAATATATTCATAAAGACGAACTGTATTGGAAATAGATACAGGTTTAACTTGATAATTGGTGCAGTTTTCAATTAAAAGTGTTTCTTGAATGAAGCTTATTATTATTATTAGGTGATAGGAAACGAGTTAGTTCAGTGTGCTTGTTTTCACGTTATTTCTATCACAGATATGTATATGTAATATCTATTATATACCTACATGTACTTCATACGATGTGGCTAATACGTTCACTTCTTGCATTTCAAGACCACGTCCGGTCGATACATATTCTAATTAATATTTTTAATAAATCGATATTTTTCCTAAACTACAGTTTGCTTTAAATCTTTATAAAGACGACGCGAAAGAACCGTAAACGGTGTCGATAGTACCACTTCACGGACGTTCGTAAATTCTATAGGTCTACTCGAGATGATCAATCTTTGAGAACGACCGCAAATTATACTCCTGTTGTAATGTGTCTCGATAATCGAAACACGGTGAAGAATTTCGGGGGATTCTCTTCCGCGTACCTTCAAACAACAGTGTCCAGATCGCTGCGAGAATGCTTGCGGTTTCGCCGCTGCGTTGCGCTGTGTCGAAACTCTCGATTGCGATCGATACGCGAAAAATATGTAGAGGTACATAAGAAGCAACGATGTATATATACGAAGTGTTCTGATTTCATATTTATACGCTATGTCATATAGTGTATTCTACTTATTTGACGTACAGATAAGCGGAATTTCTTTTATGAAGTCACGACGTGTCACTTTCTAACTTAGATAACATTCAACTAAAGTAATATCTTTTTTAAATCAATTAGCAGTAATAAAAATATAAATAAAAATCGTAATTTTTATTCTAAATAAAGTAAAATAAAAATATTTAATTATCTTTATATAATTTTGATAAAGTAAATCTAATAAAAAAAGCATTAGAATTTCAGGCAAAAAGTTGCGATGCGCCAGGTGAAGCTGACAGCGAAACGAACTTTCGTCGTACGTATAACCGAGATTGCGTCACTCTGCGGCACAAATTTACGCATGAATCACGCACAGGTATACGTTAATCGTACGCGACCAAAGTATACCTATACACCTGGTGCGTTTACGTCCTCCATTCGAGAGGAGGTTCCCACACTTTCGCTGCACTCTACCGGCTCCTTCCACAGCTATCACATCCATGTACCTGCTAGACGCACGTGGATATTTCGAAATATTATATCATTCAGCGAATTTGGCTCTTGACTATAAGCGTTTAAAAATTATACCATAAGTTGTACACTTCAGATTGATGGATTTATAGTTACATGTTATATCCATTGTACTTAAACGTTTTCTTTTCTCTATGATTTGCAGCGATATTCGTAAATCAGAAAAACTATGGATAAGTTTCTCCAGGGATTTATATATCTGAACAAACACGAGCAAAGCTAAACTTGCTTGAAATTGATAAATCCGAATTCAATCTGCGTTATATCATAAAGAGAGAGTCAGTGCGAAATATCGAAGTCGATAAACGAACGCGAATACGTTAAGAATCAATACATCCAACGTTCTGTTTGAACGATTCATAGACTGTGAAAGAAGCCGATAGCGAATTCCAATTAACATGCTGTATTCCTTACTGTTACAAATCTACACGGTTAGGCGTTGTGCAACGCATAACTAGATTTTATTCAACGATAGCGTGTCCCATATATTTATTCCAGTTATTCAAATAAGCATCGATAATAGCAAATATGATCAAGTATCCGTATTCGTTATATTCTTCTTCATATATTATACGCGGCTATTAAAGGAAGAAGCAAAAACGGCAAGAAAAAAGGAAGAGTGAAAGGAAGAAAGAAAAGATACTAGTTGAAGTATAGAACACACGGCGGTTATTCCAACAGAGTATCTTCGAGATTAACTTCCGTCTTCGAAATGCCATCGAGAAATGAAGATTCTAAATGTCCGACAAAACGAGTTTGAAAACCTGTATGTTGCTAGACAGTTAATTAGATCGCTGAACGGGATAGCCCGGGAATACAGTCCAGTAACTTCATAGAATTGATTCTATGGTTTATGCGTTATTAAGAAGCTACGTCCCTTACTCTCTTGCCTTGTACAATAAAATTACGTCGCGACAGCGTGTTAAAAAGAGGCAGAAGTTTATTGTTCGAGCACACAGCTATTTGATTCGACTTTTGGACTAACTAGCTTAGGTATAAATAATGAACATAGAACACGGGGAATAATTTCCTGCTAAGAAATTGAGTATTAAATTTACTGAAACGTGATTTACATTATAGATTGTAGAATAATTTTCAAGGAGTTCGCTCGCTAGAAATGTTTCAATACTTATTATAAAGCATAGTTTTTCCAAAAGGTTAAGTCTCATATTATCATATTACTGCTATTCAAATGACGAATTGAATTCCTTGAACTTTTTTTCATTTAGATAGATGCTAGATGATATCATTATTATTATATTTTATAGGTTGACAAGCATCGTGTTAACGATATTCCATGAATCTCGACAAACCGACCGCTAAAACGCACGTTGATTACACACGCACATGCCGCGGTCATTCTTCGCGATGTGTCAGTGCCGAGGAAAGAAAAGTCAAGATGGTGTTTTATAGACGCTTATTGACCATAAATTATAATCAATGTCGGCACCAACACTCGAACAATCGGCCAGTCGCGTCATTAGAGCTTCGTCGAGATAGGTCAACTTTTATATGTACCTACAACCTCGTTGATCGAAAGTGTGTTATTAAGAGTGTGGTTAACAGTGGACATCCCTAGGGATGATCCTAATTAACTGACTCATCTTGTATTGGATGTTCGCGAACGTGCTTTGTCTACCATTAAAAAGTACTTAACGTCATTCAGTTTACGCGAACAATTTTATCGGAATAATTCCGAAGCTGTGCAAATTATAAAGGTGAATCGTAGCTTGTAATCTATGATAATTGCAATTAGAAATGGTAGCTTCTTTTATTAATAAATTGTTTTTGGGAAAAAGGTCTTAATTGGAAAATACAGAATGGTTAATTGATTTTAAATTTAGTATAACAATCTTATAATAAATGTTTTCACAATAGATAATTCTCATTTAATATCCCTAACTTTATTTCGATCAATCCTTGTTCAACAGTATTTTCCAATCAATTTAATGATACGTAGATAATATTGACATTAACATAACGACATGTATCGCGAATTAATAATGTAATATCGTTTACGTAAATGTAAATATTTTCTTGCTTTTAATCTATTAACGTTAGGCACACATTAAAATAATTAAATCCTGTGATTTATATCTGCATCCTTAACCTTCTGGCATAAGTGATTCGTATCGAATTCCGAAAAAATTGTAAGAAGTTTGTCGTACATCGATTGGAAAATAATTTAAATGCAGTTAATCATACGAATTTAATTTTTCTTTCAATCATTCATTTTCATTTTAATTATCGCGAGCAACAACGTGTGTAACAAATTCATGTCTATTTAGTTAAACTGTAAGTCTTCTTACGTAATGGTTAGACAAGTATTTCAACTCACCTTCCACTAAGGATGTTAAAAGTGTGACATTGGCGGCCTTCCTTCTTCCTGCTGGCAAATTTAGCCCAATTTTTTCCAATTTTTCCCTAAGCAGACGTCCGCCGTTTTTGGACTTTGCTCTACGAAACATAAACAAAAAGATACAGTCATTAAAATATTTATAATACAAAATATTGTAATGATTATAATTATTCGATGTAATACTTTAATGTAAAAAACGAAATTTTTTATTTCTTTTTCTTTTTCTGAAAACAAAAAGTAGCATTTATTACGCATCACGATATATTTCAGATCACGAGGTGACAAGATACGTCATAGAAAAATAAATTTACAAGCAAGAAAATTTCTAATGCATGTTTTTGTAATAATTACACGATCCAAATATTTTATTGCATTCGTACGTTTCTTCGTGTAAATTCAGTAAAATGTAATCCTATTTTTTAATTCAATCGTTTCTTCGAAATGTAACTTTGTACGGTGAAGTGTACGTAACGCGCGCTTTAAACTAAGGCTCGCTTTAGAGCGCAGAAATTTCGAAATGGAATTGCCCCATTAATCATCTGTGCCGTGATCTTTGACGGAAGAAAAAAGGAATCGACAAGCAAGTAGGAAGAAGGAGGGAGGGAGATAGAGAAACAAGAAAATTAGCATAATCCGTAACTACGCGTGTCATCCATCGACGATTGAGTAACTTGACTTTGTAAGTCGTTTGCCGAGCAGGATACTACTTTCAAAGGCATACGCATTCACGTGTTGCAAAAACTTCCAACTATCATACAAATCGCTTGGATAAAAAAATTAATCACACGTTAAAATGTTTTTGAAAAATTTTGAGAAAAATATAATTTCAAGGTTAAATACATATGGCTCCAGAACTCAATTAAGGCTACGAAGACGACTTATAAGCCGTTCAATTCTCATTCTAATTCTGTTACATACTTTATCTCGCACGAACGTACGATCGTACGATAATTCCATCGTTTTTTTCTCACAAACCTATTTAAATGTGCAAAGCGATTTACGAATAGAAATATTCAAACGGAACAGAGTAAACATTTCACAAGGAAAGACGTCAAAAATACCGAAAAGACCGACGACGAAACTCGCACTTCTACTCGAAGAACAGCCTAAAACCTTTCACAGGCTCTCGAGTGTATTTCGCGGAATATCTTGGAGAATTCGATAGCGCTTCTTAACACACCCTATTCATCCATCATTCGTGGACCGAAATATAACGGTAATACGTACCTATACACATCGGCCACCTTTGTTCGGCTTGAGTAGCCGGTTCATCCGGTAATCTTTCGCTTCACTCGGCAATTAATACACTTTACCGCTACGAATTTTTTTAAATATATCTGCCGAAAGGATCTACACTCTGGAATATCCTATCGCTCAAAAATATCCGAACACTTACTCGTCCTTGACAGGATGTAATTTAATGGCTAAATAATGGACGAAAGAATGTGTAATGATTTTATCTACCGTGATCATTACGCTTACGCAATATAGAACATTATAAACGAGATAAAATTGATTTTTAAAAGCTAATACGGATTAACGAAATTGTAGAACTCTTTATCTGTAGGTTATTTAATTTCTAGTTTATAAATTTATAGTCTGGTAACAAAATTGTAGTGATCTTCATTAATCAAGCAACGACATAATAGTAAGTCTAGCAACTAATGCTTCTAATCCTTAATTTGCCATTAATTTGTAGGTACACTTCGTCCATGTAAATAGTAATACATGTGAATAATAATGTACGTTTTGATGATAGGAAGCATCTTGGGAGCATCAATGTAAACACAGCGATATCATCTTTTATCCATAATTTATACACGTTGTAATCCCCATCGATGTGGCCGTATATACCGACCGAAACTTGATTTAGAAGTGTACCTTCGTTCCAGAGAAATTCCTCAGATAATTTGTGAACGTTTATAGTTTCGGGGATCAGATAGCGTTTTACTGGTCACGATAAACCTGTTGTGCGTTGTGCTGCCTCCACGGACGATCAAACGTTCCTTTTTTTTGTATCTTTTGATGTTTCATTGTAGAACCAGTCGAACTGAAAGCTTTGATTGAATTTCAACAGGACGATACAAGATTTTTATTTTCTGGTTTATTGTTCTCGATTTCGAGAAGTGACGTATCCTATTTTATATCGTTGGTGTTTGTATTCGGTTCTGATAGCTGAGATTTATAATATTCTTTCTTATAGATTTATATACACATAGCGTTGAAGTATCACGTGGCTAGTGACATTCATTTAATGTCTACCTAAAATATAGAAAGCATCTTTTTCACTCTAAAACAACTACGAATCTCCGTAATAAAGCAAGTATCAAGTATAAATTCGAACTCTTCGAAGAATTTTGTACTGTTACGTAAACAAAAATTACTTTGCATAAAAAAATCCATTAAATTAACGGAAGTTTGAATTTAACCAAAGAGTCACGGGCCATAAGTCACTAACGCGATATCGTTGGTTCGAGTATTTCCTCGTGACCAGTTAAAAGCACGTATGCATCCTGTTAATGTCACGGTTCTTCTCTCGTCGCAATTAACACTCGCTGATAAAAATATATCGTTTCTCGCGGTGTGTGCATATACGCACGATTATCCTGACGTAAACTGTGTAATTATCATCGGTGTCAGGACATTTACCACTGCCCCGTAATCCAAAGAGAACTTCGTTTTATGCAACCCGATGTCCTTCCACTTGTGCGTTCGTCCTTCCATTCGACTCGTCCGTGTTTCCAGTGTTTCACGCTATGTTCGAGCAATTCGCGTGATGACAGTATCCCCATATATTTATTATATAGTGATTCCTTTGTACGTGACGAGAGCAATTCTCCACTCATTACACAGTCTTGTCCCGAGAACGATTCTCGCTCTTCTTCAGCGATCTGCTTCCCCGAGATTTCCACGATCTTCTTCGCGCCCTTCTCCACTCGATTCTCCCCCGATATGAACTTTAGGGCACCCTGCAACACCCCTGATTACTCGAGACGTTCTCGACTACTGGCATCGTTAATCGTCAAACTCTGCGACTGTCGAGTGCTGTTGATAAATCAATGAATCCTTCGTGATCGAATTTATTATAGTGCGAAAAAGTAGTATAAAAATTATTAGGTATAGGAGAAAATTGTTTTTATAAATAAAATGTATCTTCTCGCCCTTAAGAAATTGACGTAATTTCAATCATTTAAATGTTCTTCGCTGATATTTGTTACTTGTTGTGTTTCGAGCATATTAATCCCGTAGTAACAAAAAGCGAGAGAAGAACGCAAGGAAGTAAAAAGAGAAGAAATGCAAAATTTTTAGGACCACAAATTCTGCAGATTTTATGAACTACATGTTGAATTACAGAAATTTGATATCTACCTTTTTCCTTAGCGAATACGATTACATGAGTTTAAAGTAATTTATTGTTAAGAGTTAATACGATATTTGATTATTCGCAGCTCTTATTAATGTTAATTACACGTAGCAATTTTCATTTCCCAAGCGTTTTTTAAATGATCTAATTTGTACTATTTGAACCGTGCTATTTTTTCGAAACCGCAATAAATCCTGTAACTGCGAGTGTTCGAACGAAGCGATAAAAGATAATAGACGAAGAAAACAATCTGTAATACGACCGACAAACAAACATCAATCTTTTTTCAAATAATCGGTGATGCTTAAATTATCCGACATTTCTAGTACAAACAATCGTATCTGGAGGATCTTTTGAAATGTAATATAACTGTCGATCGTAAACCTCCGTTTGGTCATAAAGATGCAACGCAATTCGAAAGAGGAGAAAGTAGAAGAAATAGATAAACAAGGGGGAGGAAAAATGTAAGAAAATTTATGATGCTATCAAATAACCATTTAAAAATAATTTCTCAATGTAACTGTTATCGTTTGTACTATCTATTCAAATTAAGAAGCTATCGCGGTTCTTTTTATGCTTATGTTCTAAAATACTTAAGAAATGTTAAAAGAACGATAATTTTAAGTAGCGCTAGATATACAATTACGAAGTTTTTAAAATCTCCTTAAATTATACAAATAACATAAACGTTCATCGTGAAAGAAATCTTTAGTAATCGAAAGGAAATTAAAAATGGCAAGTAAAAATTATCCGATCATAAAATTGAAAACTTCGTGCCATTTGTATATTGCTTAAGAGACGTATGTATCTACAGTTTTACAGATGACTTTCGTGGTTGCTGAAACTAATAATAACTATGTCTTATTGTCGACGATATTTCGCGTTAAAACACAAAAATTACAATGCGAAATTGGTTGGTACCCGACAGTAATTTGAAAAGTCGTTAACCAATTGTGGGAACGGGCAGATACGAAAATGAAACGTGAAATTATGAATAAAACATACGTTCAAATGGACTTTTACGATTGCCGCGTGAAAAACGCGCGTGTAGTTACGTTTCCCGGCTACGAGGTGCGTAAACTTTTTGCACCACTTCGACAAACATTTGCACGATCATTATACGATACACCGTGGAATCTGAATAGCTTTTCAGACATAATCACTCGTAATTTAAATGCGAAAAGAAGTTAGTGGCGTTCCGTCATCGTAAAGAATTGTTAAAATGTCAATTGCGCTTACAGTTTATGACTCGTACGAGTATATCTTTTTTTATATCCGAGGGGGGATGTGATACATAATCAACGCGTATCTCATTTAATAACAGTTAAGAAAGTAACAATAATTACAATTAATTTAATTTTACGTAATATTTTATTTTTCTCGAGAGTCCACTTCGTTAAAACTAACGCGTGTTGATTTAAATTAATGTAACAGCTCACACGAAGCTTATACCTTTATGTATCATCGCTAAACTCTACTATAGTTACACCAGAATCAATTAGAATCACCGATATACATATATGTTTTCCTTGCATCCAATAACAGTGCCGCATCCATGTATCAGTGTCCTGAGTCATATGCAAGTCAATCGAACTAGAAACCCCTAAATTTCCTAAAAATTTCCTAAGATTGTTCTCTCTGTACCGCTTTAAAATCATCGCCACAGAGGCGTGCTCGAAACGAATACTCAAAAAAATCGAATTTCAGAATCGTCGCGCGCTTTGACGGTTAATAAAATATTTAAAAGTCATCCTCGCGAGGGGGTCGATCGAGCGAGCTGCAGTTACAATTTCGGTGGAGCAACTGGCAATTTGAAAGCGGTTGCGTCTCGGAAACGAAGGCAGGATCGTTCTCTTGGACTCGTAACGTAAAAGCCGTGTCGATCATAAACCTTAATCCATCGTGAAGGTAGAGAACGCGTCGCGGAGCAACAGGAGTTGGCTATGAGGATTGGCGAGGTGGAGAGAGGCGGTCACGAGAGACAAAAGAAAGGCAGATGGGCACGGTAGAAATCTATGGTGGCAAGAGAACCCAGCGCGTGTAATTATCAGCCAGATCGCTATTCGAATGGATGAATTATATCGTCGCGGTCTGCGGTGTGCGTCGAATGTAACGCTGCCAGCCCGAGGGCTGCTCGTACAACCAGGAATTGACACTCGAAGCTATGCAATTATTAATGTCTCATTTGCATCGGGGATAGATCGGCCGCTTTATTGGCAGTTTATTCAGCGTTCTCCTTTTTTCTTCCACCCCCACTTATCCAGCTCACGCGCTCGTGGAATTTGCTGAGGTTCGATTCGCGGATGATCCTAACCGCGAGAGGCCGTGGGCTACGTTTTATGGGTAGTTAACCATCTACGAGTTGGCGCGCGTAGGCGGATGGAAAACGTTACAACTGTTTTTGTTCGTTTGATCGGTGCTCGTTACAGCTGCGACGAGAGGAGCATGGATTTCTGAATGATTCGAGGCATTCACGAGTGTTTTGTATGGAGAAGGTTTATGAATTCAAAGAAGGCAAACATGAGTTTAAGATTTCGTAATGGTTTTGTGACGGTTGTGTGATTGAAATTCTTGTTTAGCGCTTTGTGATTAATTTGGTTGTTAACATTAAAGCATGGTAACGGTATTCGATGTTTCGCCTTCGTGAGTTGTGGATCGTTATTCATCCACTGATCGATCATTCACGATTATATAGATATAGCAACGATCATCGATGTTAAATCCCTACGACTAGAATTCTGTTTGCTTATAGTAAGAAAATACTACAGTTGGCACTAATTCTTCACTTTGATCTCACGAAAATTATTATAATCCCTAATAACTTTGATACGTTACACAGAAATTATCCAGACGCAGACACGTTCAGACTACCCTCCATCTAAACACAGCAATCAAAGCTTCGTATTTCTGCGAACGTGGAAGCATTGACTCGCACCACTGTTTCCTCCGCGTGGCCGTTAAAGTCTCGCGTATCAGAAGCGACAAAGACGAACAACTTTCTATTACTATTTATTACGGCTGGCTATACGTACCTGCGAGTTAAATCTCACAATCAGTCAGATCTCTCTTTCGTTTGTAATCGGCGATTCCTCGAGCAAAAAGTCGAACACACCGCGTGCGTCATACACTGATCCACGTACGAGTTTGCGTATATACTATATGTATACGTTTCACGTGCGTGAGATACATCCGGCCGTAGGTACCGGTGATTTATCCACGCCTTTGGTGATAAAGCATTGCGCAACGGATAATGTTCTGGCCGAGTAAAATGGTGAATCAGATAAAGAACGGCTCTTCCCGCTTCCAAGGGAGAAACTCATAAATCAGCCGGCTGTCCGTGCTCGAGTAAGAGGTGGCCGAATGAAGCGAACGCACGTTTATTAATTAACTGACTGGATGAAGTCTCGTAACGGTTAAACGTATCGGTATCTCGATTCTTTGACTATTCTCTGGTTATTCCGTGACTATTCCCTGGGCCAGGCCATTGTTCCCTTACGATGCTATAACCCTCTCGGATGTTTCTACCGCGAACGACAAATGTCCGGAAGTGTTTATGTTATTTACAGCAACGCGGTGTCTCGTGTTTCGCATCGTTCCTACGCGTCTCTCTTTAGATAATGTATCGGTGAGCATCAAACGATACCGTTAAAATACTTAATACATGCTACTTAATTTGAGTAAGGGGAAACGGTAGTTTGTGTGCCGCCGGATAATTCAATTCGTAGATTTTGATTACCACGCGTAAGTAGCGATGAGATCAAGTTTAGTATTTCGTACGCTCACAAATTCAACTCGATTATAATCTTTAATTATCTTCGTTAATATTATGCTACCGATATGACATTTTATTCGCCGTAATAAATTTTCTACATCGTACGTTACAGAACTAAAATAACGTTAAAACAGCCTTGAAAACGAAGTGAAAAGTCCGTAGTTGCATCGAATGTTCGGTGGAAGAGTTAGGGCTTTCACGATGGTTCGTCGCTTGGAGTGTAACGGCGCGTCGTGTAACAACGTCGCGTCACTGTCTTACTACGGACGGGGCTAATCTCCTTATAAAATTGTATTATGCAAACGAGGAGCTGTTACAGACAGTGACAGTTTCAAAGCAATATCTTACCTCCGTAAGACTCCACCGAGGAGGCTCGCGTTTAAGCATTCCGGTGGCGATAGTCGTCTTTGTACCTCGGCTACCGTAACTTTGTACTTGCTGGTGCTGCTCAGTAACGATAATCGTCCTGGAACCGAACAGAACACGTCCGAAGGCTGCGCGTTCCCACTTAGCATCGCCTTCTCGCTCCTGTCCGATGGTTTCATGTCTACAACAAACGAACAACCCACGTTTACATCTGAGAATTATGCGTTTCAACGATTGGAAATCGATTAACCGATGTACTGGGACGAGAAAGTGGTTCAACATTTCAATTTACGACGCAAACGAAGTCGATGCGTTAATGAACGTTCATCGATTAAAACGTATCGAAGGATATCGAGGTTGCGGTACCATGCAAGGTTTAAGAAATTTCTAATCGTTTTTGTGAAATTCTAAGCAATTGAAACGCGGTATCTTAAATCGATGTCTATGAATCTTAGCCTCGTGTTTAACGATGTTTCTCGGGATATGATGAACGTAAACGTAAAGATGTTTTCCTTTGACCGAAAGCCAAGTGTTTAAGCTTTCTGATACAGTCGATTATGTGTTCGATAAAGTGCTCAATATTATTTATATAGTAAAAACACGTTAGTTTCATAAATACAAGTTTTGACATACATCAGGCGTGTTATTTATATCGTATTATGTATAGCGTACGTATCGTACATATCTAATGCTTATTAATCATTATCGTTCTCTACTTCCCATGTTTTCATTGTCATTTTCTGTTCCCCATATCCGAGATCACGAAAAATGAAAATAATATTCGAAACAGCGAAAAAAATAAATTATTCTATTTCGCAAAATATTGCCCAATTAACGTTGTTCCGTTGATGAAAGGAACGCAATAATCCTCTTAAGAATACGGTGTTCTGTTCCAATAAAAGGTCAAAGGGGGTTTAACGAGTGGCCGATAAGGAATATCGAAACCGTAGGTTCTTCTGAAATTACCTTATACCTGGTCCAAGTCTATCTGTATAGGTGCATAACCATGATATCGGAGCAATATCTTCCGCGAAATATTTTAAATTCGCCGTACCTCGTCCTGTTTTCGTTTCTATGCACCGATAGTCCCGCATTATTGCATCGTTGCTCTGGAATGCTTAATATAAGGCCGCGGGGTTCGGACAAAGCTGTGTTATTACAAGGCAAATCGATGGTCAACTTATAACTTGAAACTCTTCATCTTTGGCTTCGCTCGATCATGAGGTATACCTATGGTTTATAGCCGTTTAAAACGAACACTAGTTTTAAAGCGATATCTTCGAAATCGTTGTGGAAAAATATTGTAATACGACATAGCATGTCGCTTTTTCGCATCGTCCTTTATTTTCGTATAATGTTTAGGTTTTACGCCTAAAAGTTCCGCTTCGCTTTCGATGGTTCGAGTGAAACACAGCTTTGCGGTATATTGTACGTAGTATTGGTTTTAGCGCCTAAATTTTGAACGCAAGAGTTTTTCTGAACGTTTGAAATATTTAGCGAGAACTTTGCCATCATCAAAGTATTTTTAAACGTTTGAAACATTATAATTAAAATAATTGGGAACAGGGATAGTAAAAATATTTTCCAGTATTCTGATTTCCATATTATTACAAATACCAATTCTTATCGCAGAAATCTCGTGAAATTTGTTGTATCATAGAATAGCCGCGTATGTGATAATACAATATCATTTATCTGATTGAGATTTGATTTGGATTGACGCGTGATTCGTTTGTATAGCGTTTGTATAGCGTTTGTGTATGTGAAAACACGAGAGTGAGAGAGAGAGAGAGAGAGAGAGAGAGAGAGAGGGAGAGAGAGAAGGCACAGCAGGAGAGGGAAAGAGGAAGAGAGTGCAAACAAGTTGTCAAGTAGAATCAATCCACAACGACGTCTCGATCGGCCGGGTCAAGCGGGTAATAAATTTCTACGCGAACCAAATAGGTCGACGTGGATTTGTTCCGCGCTTATAAATCGTAATCTCGAGAATGAAGCGGTAGAAAATCGTGTAACGGTAAGCAGTCTGTCGATGGAGCTGACCAGACAATTTCGTAGCTCGAGGAAAGATACATTTGAACGAAAGATACATAGACTTATGCATTAATAATTTTTATAACAGTGAAAGAACTAAAATTACATATTTCCTTACTTTCTAACTTTCACCGTATCAATTTTGCAATTCGAGTGCTCTGAGTGCAGAGAAATTAAATATTCGACGCTTTTGGCGATCGAATTCAATTATTGACCACGACCGCTAGTACGCTATTTTCTTTTTCATTTTTTATCAATCCCACTCGTTTAAAGATTCCTTACTTTATTTACCTTACCACTTTGTCTACTTGGAAAGCTACATGTGGTTCATGGACCATCGTGCACAATCGTAATATCAAATGTCAGAAGGAATCATTTAAAGTGAGAGAAAAAAAAAAAAGAATAGAAGGAAGGAACGCTGTGGCTACCTTCGAAGCGTTTCTCAAGTTATCTTAGTCTGTTATCTCCATCTCGGTAACGGCACTGGAAGGTGCATTAATTTATTTAATGGAAATAACTCATGCTTTGCTTATGTTAGTCACGGTAAAACGTAGTGCTGTAAAACGTGTAATTATAGAGGGTTGTTTTAACCTTTCGCCGATGCGAATTGTGAAACGGTCTCACTCATCGATGAGACCGCTATCGGTCAGTCGATCGTGAGTTAATTACAAAGGCATGTATCGGTTAATTCAACCTCCACGGGCAGGAATAAACGGTTCTATGACATTTTCATCGATGCCGTTTTTCAGCAATCATTCCTCGTTAACTCTACATTCGAATCGGGTAAAAGAGAGAAAAAAGCCGAAATATTTCGCTATTATGACAAATGCGTTCTGCCTAGAATCTAAAGGACAGAGTTACCAAAGAACTTGATCGTTTCACTATCGACCTTAACTAAATGGCAATGCAACGAATGGCGACTGAAATTATATATTGAAATTCATTCGCGATGATGATTTGCAAATTGTCAGGTGTACTCGAAAAAAACATAACATTCCGCTTTTTTCCCTTTTCAAACTACGTGTTCTCTTTCTCGTTGCTTTTTACACTGAGGAGATTGTGCCTCGATTTACACATTACTACTAATTTATTATCAAGAACGGTGGTAGATATCATCACTAGGTTATTAAAGCTTGTAGAAATCGATATGTAATTAATATAAGTAAATAACATCGATTTTTAATCGATTCCTATTAATCCTGTTTATATGGAAATGTAGTTAAGTAATCGATGCTAATTCACTTATCTTCTCAAGTTGTTACCCTCCATACGTAGAGATCTAAGCAGTAAACAAAATGTTGCATGAATCAGAACCTGATACAAAAGACGGTTGTAGAAGCACAGGACGACAGTGAAAGCGTGATAATTCGAAATTAAAAAAAAAAAAAAATGCCGCCTTGCCGTAAATTTTCCGTATGAATTCGAAATTTAGTCGACTAATGAGATTTTCACTCATCCTTTACACTCTATTCGACGAGGGACCGGTATAGAAGACACGTATCTACGGCAACATCCTCGCCTCTGTATCCCGGGATCGGCGGCGTCTTGTTTTAGCCCGAGATAACGTCTAGGAAGTCGCCACCAGATAATTTGTCAGCCGGCCAACGTGGATATATTACCGGCGTTGATCAAACAAAAGTGCTAAGATCCTTGATCACGACTTCTAGAACTATGAAAACGACTAGTTCTATGGCTTCTACAGGGCTACATGTGACCTACGTTTATGTTAATTACAGTGCTTGTAACATAGCAATAATCAGACGCGATAATTGACGCCAGACGATTCTTCGTGGTAACGGTCTAACTTGTGGCAGTGAAAGTAATAGTGACAATGGTTTCTTTAATTGTTCGCACGATGGTAATCACCGTGGTTCGTTTCAGAATTTGTTGATTTGAGATTAATTTTTAAATCGATCGCAGTTTTGGAGGATCGTTGCATTCTTAATAAACATTCGCGCGTTTGCAAATTTTTTAAAATATTAAAGTTCCAAGATTTTACATTTTCATACTTTCAACGCGTAAAGATTAATTAAAAAAAAAAGACAGAATGGAATTATGTACTTCTACATCATCATGCTTCATCATGATTAAAATCTCATTGTGAGATTATTTTTGCAACGATACTCCAATTTAATATTTTTCATTGATAAGAGAAGGAACGATTGTTTGTCGGAGATATGGGATCAGCGAAACTGCAAAGCGTGGGTAGTCAATTAAGCTCTCGAACAGCGATAAATCGTCGCTGCTGTTTGATCGGGAGTCTGAATAAAACTTCTTTCATTGACATCATTGGATCTCGGGCACGAAACAACCGTCTGACAGGTAGATTGTAGCTAAAGGTAAACCGTGGGCGGGTTTCCACGTTGGAATGCTATTATATGGTTGGGAAAGTTACAATGGAGTGACATTATCTAGCGAACAGTTTGATAACGCATCGCGTGATCATAAAGTCTGTTGATAATTATGTAGCAATATTTTCTCTTGTTGAAACTTCCTGTCTTCTTTCACGATGCATCGAAATAAAAGACTAAAGAAGAGAAATTTTCTGATTGCTTCTTCGCGTCGCAATATGCGTGGATTTAAAAAATATTTTAATACAGTCCTGTTCTTGTATTTTAATGTAACAAATTGTTTTATAATAATTTCTTGTGACAAGTCAAATTAATTAAATTTTATATCGGATCAATGATAATAGTATCAAGTAGCATCCAACTATCGTTAATTTCCTGATTTCTGGTAACCAGAGTATATTTTATCCGTAATTTTTATACTCCAATGATTAATCGAGTAATTTCAAAGAAATCAGCAACGTTAAAAGATGATTTAAATATACCATTAAGATAGCCTCGCTCTGTCATTGCTCGTTATCGCTCTCATTATCGCAGACACGTGTCAAAGATTTTGCATACCTTGAAGTTTCCATTTTTTGAACGCTGGTGGATTTCAATGCAGAAAACATCGATCCATGCGCGATTCCTGCACGTGATACGCATAAATCATTCATCATTTACTGTCTAATTAAATATTAAA
This sequence comes from Bombus confusus, assembly GCA_014737475.1. Taxonomy (NCBI): domain Eukaryota; kingdom Metazoa; phylum Arthropoda; class Insecta; order Hymenoptera; family Apidae; genus Bombus; species Bombus confusus. The sequence continues at coordinate 651,355 of JACXIV010000096.1, forward strand.
ATACGATGCAAGCAAGATTTAAAAACGTCCCAGGGGTGCTCAAGAATAAACTTATTGCAGTTAAGTTTCTGATATGCGTGCAAATCTACAATGTATCACGCGTGTTACTTGGAATTCGATGACATTTTTGAAATTCTATTTTTATTCATCACGAGTTCCTTACAAGACATAAGAAAATATAGGAAAAGCTATTTAAAGAAATATTTAATTTTCGCTATATTTTTAATTTTCGAAGTAGAACCATACTGAAAACCATAGAAAAAAAATTAATTGCAGAGCACGCGTTGTTAATCTCGTCGATAAAATGTAAATGTTTCATGTTGCAGTAATCCTATTTGCATTAGGAAATCGTAATGTTATTCATATTGGAACGTAGAATGACTTACGATTTCCTGAATGCAGATTTTATATAATTGAAATTATGTATAATTATATGATAATGAACTTGTCGATTAAACTGTACAATTTATCCTGCAAATATCTATCTCCAAACACTTGAAGAAGGTGCTTAAAAGATCTCTAAAAATTAATCAGAAAAGAAATTGCCAATTCTTTCATTGTAGAATATCAAAACATTAGGTTTGAACAGAATTGGTAGAGAAAAGAAAGGAGTTCGTCGTAGAGTATGTACGAAAGAACAGATTGCCACTACGGTAGCACCTTTACACGCGTACTAGTTGTGGCTAATGGCGATCGTGGTTCGTGTAAGGGGTACAATTTTCATTCCAGCGGAAACGATCGAGAAGCAAACGGGAGCACAACGACCGGAACATGTTGGCCGTCAATGAAGCAACTTTGATGGTCAAACGGTGCACAGATATCTCTACCTGTACAGATGCACGCTTCTATCCTATTGGGGAGGACAGAAGGTAAATCTCCGGTAATTTGCCGAGAATGTACCCACACACGGTCGTGAATGCGTTTCGTAGAAGTTATTGGCAGGAAGTTCACGATAATGGGCCTTAATTTAAATAACGCGCGGGAAACAAGTATTTTACTTCTGAATCTCTGACAGAACATACGGTAGGAGATTGTACGATTGTTTCTTAAGTCTTTTTTTCGAAGAGAAATATCACAAAATTGTTTTTCTCTTCGTAGCTATTGATAGTGTAAAACTAAATTTGAGCTTATTCTTCCGGTTTGTTTGCTTAAGTAGTTAATAAAAGGTTTCTCTTACAAAATGTTTCGAAATTCGGAAAGTTTAAATGATACTATACTTAAGCTGAAATCTTTAATAGTTCCAGAGTAGTTTTTCAAAATCGAGATCAAAAGAGTTAAAAGTGTTAGATATCATTAAGCTGTTATTAAAGAAAACTGGTCAATCTACTAAATAAGATATTTGCTTCGTTCAACAACAATTTAAACCATCGGTTCTGAATGAAACGTTCAGTGCAGGAATACGACACGTTTTTATATGAATCAAGTTCCAGTGGCATTAAAATTGTTCATAGCGTGACAAAAACAGGAGCACAATTATCATTTTAACGACTAATGACCGGATGTGATAGCTACATTTTTCCCGATTACAAAATCATGCAGAAGAGAAAAAAGAAAGTACGTATATCCGTGAATCAGCTACTTTCGCGTTTAAACCTTCCTTGCTTTTAGCTACTGTAAAATAAAAATAAAAGTACAATATTTGTTAGATAAAGCTTCGGTTTGGTTTGAATCCTTTGATGAGAACATGCGAGGAACTACGCAATTTCAAACGTTGCAAGGCTAAGATTTATAATGAAGTGAATGAATAAATATTTAAGAAACTGATTCTGTTAGAAATAACCAATAATAAAAACACCAATAACTATGCAAAGATTTATAATCATGCTTGAAAAAAGTAAATGTATAGCAAAATATCGTTAAAGAATTCTACTTCCTATTTTTCATATTTTTATAACGCAACGTCTATCGATAAATTATAGATGAATCATTGTAATTGGAAATTATAATGATGTAATTAGAAATTATATGTAAAGTTAAAAACTACATATTTCATTTCCTTTCAGCGAATAGCATTCGAGAGTATTCAGGAATGTCAAAGGTCTTGTTTTTCTGTTTAAAAGAGCATTATATATATACGATAAAAAAAAAAGAACATGATTTCAATGTAGCAAAGAATTTCTTTTACGTTTAAACATTGAGAAACGAAATTAAAATATCAAAAGGAAATATTACCAGTATTAATCGGAATGCAGAAACGATTCTTCTTCAAACACGGTAAAATCATAAGGATGGCTATATCGAACGATTACATCAAATTGCATTAATCACTCCGATAATCACGTTTGGTTGCTAATTTCAGGCTGGTAATAAAACCGTTATCGCCGGGATACTTGCCAAGATTGATGGCGAACAAAGCTGTTAAAAGGTAAAAATTCTATTAAGAAATCGAAATAGTGGGAGAAAAACAAAAAAGAAGAAAAGAGAAAAAGAGCAAAAGTTGCGAAAGCGATCAGTCGGTGAAATATATACGTCGGTGCCAGTGAAAAGTTAGCCAGAGAAAAGGCGATTACTCCGGAGTGATCGTCGATTTATCAATCGTCGCCCGTACCAGAAGAAACTTCACGAGCCATGATCCACAACGATTCGCTATTATCTATAGCCCCGGGGTTGTTTAGAGAAATCATTACTAGTGGATGCAATTGCCGATGTCCATGATTTTAATGAGTCGATCCGATGAACGCGTACATTTATGATTTATGGCACGATTACATAACGCGATTATTACACAGGTGTATTGATAAATTAATACATTCGCGGCCGGATGCAAGCGTGTACATAGTGTGAACCGCAAATTAATCGACGCGAGCGGTTTCGTTGCTTTGTAATTAAGACGGGACGGCGGGAGTTGTTAATACCGATTCGATACACCGATAACTGATACGATCCTGTTTTTCGTGATATCGATATATCGGCCGACTCGATCGAATTTTCACCGTGTTACGAAACGAATTTAAAGAGTTCTTTGTGACAGTCTGCACGGATTGATTAAAAAAAAAGTTTCTTTCGCATTAACTAGATGGAGCAATTTTAAAAATAATTAAGAAAAAGAAATATTTCAAAGGACAAATTCTTTCTAATTTCAGTTTTTATTGTTACATCAACTAACAGGTAACACTAGCTTAATTATTTACAAAAAAGTACATAAGGCAATTCAAAGAAGAATATTTAGAGAAAAGTGAAATTAATTTTGAATTTAATAACGTCTGAAGACCTGTCAAGGAATATGACACAAACATAATTGATCTTCTTTAAACCTCATGTTCGCGAAGCACCTGATTTCATAATGTACTATGATTTACCACGAACGAAACTAACAAAAGCGCACGATACAAATGCATAAGTAAAAGGTTGCGATAGGCAGAATATCACAATCGAATGGACATAGACAAAAGTAAATATTTGTCTACATATTTGTCAAAATGATAAATTTCGTAGATCGATTCGTCAGTCGATTTTATCACGTCAAATATCATTGCTCAAGGCTGAATTTCACGTTACGTAAATAGCTGTCAAACTTTCCTTATATTCAGCCGACAGATACACCTCGCGTTTATCGTTCGCTCCTCCATCACAGCTTTTAGATAATCTTTCAAGAGTTACGTACGCAAGTACTTACGTGCTCGCTCGAAAGATCCTCTCCGGAGTAACGTGATGTTTTAATTGCTCTTGCAAGCCGATCATTTGTTTAGTCATATTTTTATTTCACAATGCTACATGGTTGATTATCAATCAAAGTTGTAATAAGGGTGCGTTTGAATAATTATTCGAATAAAGTTTCTATTGCGCACATTACTTTTGCCATGCTCGTTTTCGAATACGGAATTACATGTCAGTTTCTTCCTTTCCAAACTGTTCCTCATACTGTGTCCTAGTATGATGAAAAATTACCGACACCTTCCACGACTAGTTTCCATTAGGATTTAATTTGTGTTGAATGTAAGAGCGTCTTAAAAATAGAAGTTTGTTATTCTACTTGCACATTAGAAAAGATTGATCGACATTAATTCTCGTTACTTTTATTTTTGATAAATAATTAAGGAATAGAACATCTAAAGTAAGGACTGTAGTATTCTCTTCGTATCTCTTCCTAAGTAGTGTGAACTATCAGCCTGAAACCTTTTCTCTCTAACAATCTGTACAAAGATTGTTCATTCGATACACAGATTATGAAAACGCTATGGAAGTAAATAAAGATATAATTGTATCACAGAGAAAAATATTTCATTTACAAAATTATCCCCATTTACATTGATTAAACATCAGTTTATTGCTCGTCGTAAGTAGTACGAGCCATCAGACTTCTCTTTAATACCTTGACCCTAATAACAGACCTTTTCTCCTTAATACCCTCTGCGAAAGATATAAATTCTTGACAATTTCCAAAACGCTATTAAAATAAAAACGACATAACTTGTGCCACAGAAGAAGAATATTTTATTTGTAAAATTATTTTCATCGTTTTATCTTTATCTTTACATCGAAACAAAGCAATGCAACCGTTGCAGTCTGAGATCTCGAACCCGCATGTTAAAACCTGCATGCATTCCATACGTAAAAGCCCTTAATTTGCAAAAGTGAGAATAGCCTTGAACCGGTCGGACCAAGTTCGCACGTGCAGAGTCCCGCGCACGCACAATTTCCTGGGCAATCAACGTCCCGGAAACTTAACCAATCGCCGCGTAGGAACGAGTTCACTTATTTCTCGACCTTGATTGGTTACCACCAAGCGACTGGGGTGTGACTTTTCGACCCTGCCGCACGGCACGGCAAGAAACGGCACGGCAGGGGTGTAATCGCGAGGCAGGGATCCACCTGGCCCGAGGCAACGCGCCACTGGTCCTCGTTAATTTCATTAGGCCTTGATTCTAAAAGGTTGGCTCGCCCTTGCACAAAGATGGTGGCCGCCCTTCATCCGTCCAACGTGACAGCCCGACAATTCCACTCCTTTCCAAGCGGAACAATGTCAAAAAGCCACTTACCGCTGATTCTCGACTCGACTTTCATTCGATTGAAATCGATTTACCGAGCACACTAGAGAATGTCCTCGATTAGTCTAGGACTGCTTGGTAGGCTTGACTTTGTCGGAAAGTTTTGTCATTTTCTGTTAACGCATTTGCCACCATAGTAGATTGGAATGAAAACCAGAGTAGATCGTATTGTGTTGTTTATATTTTTTACATCGTAGATAAATTTTGATTTAAGAAAAGTCAGTGTACGTTTTTGGATGGCCTCGTTTCAGTTAATATTTTTTCTGCTAAGGTTATCCCGCACAGATCAAAAGCTTCGTTCTTTTTCTTAATTTATCCGTGATAGCTATGACTATGGAAAGAAAAGTTCCTGTCACATATGTATAACATCGAGCTGTCAAACCAAAATTCATGGTAGCAAATGCATTGAGATAACGGAAGTCGATACGAATCTGGTGTTACCGAACTTTTTAACTATGTAATCTGTCGGGTAATTAGTACGTTTGATAAATTGTGGAACCATCGAATGAAATTATGGTGGGATAAGATTGTTTGAAAGTATCTAGATGGTTTTTATAGAAAGGATCTTATCTTGAAGTTAGTGGTTAAACGAGATAAATGGCGAGCAAGATTATGGTGTAACACGATTGCACATAGTTCTATGTAATTAAATATTATGAGTGAAATTTTTGTATGTCTTTGAAACTTAATATATGAAGTTTGGTATGATATTCCTGGCCAACTAAAAAGTGGTCGTGTTTAATTTTTAAATGATAAGTATTGCCTAAGCTAGTCTAGAGTAGGGATAACGAGGGATAACGAATAATTTTACATTAGAATTCTAATGTAAAATTCAGCATTAGCAATGCAACCAGCCGCTAGAAATGTAATCAAATAAGAAAAAGATGCATAGAAACAGTTTCATTGGAAACAGGTTTCTTGTGTATGATGTAACCAATTCTTTAATGTCCCACAATTAAACCGCTAAGAGATGTAGATAGAATGCTAGTAAAATATTTGAACGATATATAATCTTTGCCGCGTTAAAAGGCGCGAGAGAAACGGATTATTCAAACGCATGTGACGACTAATGAACGATCGAACGAAATTTCTTTCAATTTAATGTAAAAATCTTAAATTCTTTAACGTATACCCGTCCAAAGTATAGCTGGTGATTAAAAATCAACCTTGATGATATACCAAACGAAGAATTTCATATGTCGTAAAAATTACACAGAAGAAAAGTGCACATAATATAAGAGATTTGAAAACTTGGTAGATTACAAATTATACAATTCATTGGTACAAATAAAAAATCTCATTTACCAACAATAACGAGACGACTTTATACGTATGTATTGAACGTGTGAAACAGGTTTGTCGAAGATTAAAATGATATTATCATAATGCCTTCTTAATAAAACACATCTGACAACTCTCACGATAGCCAAAACATACCACGTTCAGGCTTCGTAAATAGTAAATTACGGTTCTGGTCATAAGTCAAGTCGATCGACGTGGAAAGGCGCGCATAATTTTCAGATTCGAGCTCTGTCACGGCTGGCAATACCAAGTATACGTCAAATTCGTTCGGTAATTTAAAGGCACAATGCGTAACGTGGCTATTTGGAGGTTCCATAACGACGAAAGTTAATTGACCGGACGCCATTGACCAGGTAAATTAGAAAAATCATTAACATAGTAAAAGCGTGCCGTCTGTTGGCCTCATTTGAATGATTAATTAGTTCTAACATGGCTTGGCCTCCGATACCACAAAAACTCGTTTCCATTCCTTACGATTTATTTATTTCTATTCCTTACGTGGTGTTTAGGGGTCTCTTTTTCTCTCTATGCGGACCCAGTAACTAGGAAATTGCTTATGTTTAAAATTCGCTAATGTTTCTCGCGTTTCTCACGAGATTATTTATTGGAATTAAAAACGAATTTGATAAGTCAGAAGCAGTGGAAAATTATAAAAGTATTGTGCCGTTGTAAAGTTTGATTGCAAATCTTTCTGTTTCTAAATATTATCAGAACCTTGATATATTATTCTTTATCCAAAGACGAACAGATATACCAAATAAGTGTCTGACGAACACTGGAAGCAGATGTCAACAGATGTCAGATTATACGGTGTAACGTGAACTTGTAATTTAGAACGATTTCCCAAGTATTATAGTTATCCGCGACCTGCAGTTATAGTTACCAAATGTTAAAGCAAACGAAAAATTCTAACCTCAAACGAACTAAGGAATATTTCCTTTTTCAAGCCAAATATGAATTTTGTATTCCTTTCCCATTCTTCGTAATTAACTGCGCTCGTGATAATATTTTTCGAACTGATATATTTTTTACAATTTCATTTTTTTTTTTTTTTTAGTCTTCAAATATACTTCAATGTTCTTGAATTTCTGCAATTGACGAACAAAGTTTTTAATTTTGAATTTCTTGCAGCTCGAAGTTCCGAGAAAAATTCATTTCGTTCGTATACCTCGGAGCAACGTTAAACTGTTAAACTGGAGCACGTCGAGGAGTGACGAAGGAGCCAAGGTAAGCTGCAAGTAATTGTATAACCGGCTTCCGAGAAACGGAACGCGTATGTTGTGTCGTCGGTTGTACGTATTTGTCGTTGCTCTCGCCAACCGACTCGATATTCCAACGGTGACGAGCAGTTTTTACCAGAATGTGGGCGGAGGAGTGATAATTTTGGGTTTAACAAATTGAAATTATGAATTTGGTACGTTGAGACAGAAATATTATACACATGATAAAATGATACATCGCTTCAACAAGAATACTTTAGGCAAACAGATTGAATACGGAAAAGCGAAAAATTACTAGAAAATATCTTGTGTCGAAGCAAATTTCTACTTTAGTACATTACTATTTGTATACACTACTTTAACGTCCAAGAAAATTCTAAGATACAATATCGATATTTTCAGCGACTTTTGTCTGGAGGATTCATCGTACAAACTCGATTGTAAAATACAAACGAATAAAAGAACCACATTGAAATCTCGCACGTAGGTAGGAGAAAAGAAGTCACGTTAAAGTGAACACGCGTCAGGATACACCTTTCTAAATTCGACGATACAATGTCGGATACGTCGTTGGAAACAAAGGAACAATGGCGGCGGGGAGTGAAATAGAAGGGAAGGAAAAACTGGCCAAATAAGCCGTCAGAGGGCAAGTAACGAGGCATATAATAACCCACGGTGACACTCGAACAAACAGCCATCTGTAGGTAATACCCCTGTGGTGTGTAACGCCCCGAAAACTGCGCCCTGCCAAAAAATTACAATGACAATGAACGAAATCCGATCCGCCTGCGGGCACATCCACTCTAGTTTTATTTCTCCTTCACACCTCTGACACGTTGCCGAAACGTATTTAGTTATACGGTACAGTATATTGTGACCGGTACACCTTTTCCGCTATTGTGTCCTCTGTTCCGAAAAATCAAGAATCGCGTCGAGGGTTACCGTTTTGTTTTGTTATCGAACTTACGACAATCGCGACAGACTAAATCTTACGACTTTGGAAACTTTGATAGCTGTACAATGATTAATGATTCACAGTCAGCCAATGATCAGTAGTGACTCAATAATTCTTCGCTGTTAAAAAATAAGTTCCCCCTCTCTTTTGTTTAATTATGAGACAAATTTGAGCGTACAGTCGGCAATTTACGATAGAAATTCTTTGATCTCCATTCAGAAAAAAGCATAGCTGAGAATAAAATCTGAGTATCGGATCGACAAGGCACGCGCGTCACACTTTCGCAACACGTTCAGCTGGCTGCGGTACGTTCTTCTCACATCGACACACGCGATCATCATCGAGGGAATCGATCGAAACGCACGATTTCTTATAACAGAGACGTTGTCACGATCCACGACACATTCTCCCTTCTCATCATTGTCGGATAACTGGCTCAGCGTTACGTAATAGCGCACATTGGGCAGTTTCTGCCACCTCGGTATCTCTATTCTACTCGTGCAATAATTTAAATTTTAATGAGAATTTTATCGTGTCTACGTGTGTTAAACGAAACTATGCTGCAATCTGTATAAATTGATTATCTATATGTTTACAGTTCCAAGAATCCGTAGCAAGATTGACGTGAAAGCGCGACCCACTATCGGCTAGGCGAATTCCAAAGATAAAACTTTAATTAGATCGATGGCGTATAGATTTTTATCTAGTTCGAAGCCATTTAGCCTGTTTTGATGACAATTTGAAAATACGAAATCAATTTTACGAAGTGCTGAGTAATTTTCGGCTGGAAATTGGATTTATTATCTGCTCATTTGTTTGGCAATCAATGAGTTGCTTTATGTGTAGCTTTCGTCGCGGTTATCTTAATTGGCAGAATGGGAATATTCGATCAAAAAACCAGTCGATCTTTGGTGGAACGTAACTGTTCATTTTTGCCTTATTGTCGCGTAACGAGGAATCTCGGCATACAAGAATGGTGTAATGGTCGAGGAAAGATTAGAAGTGGCGTGATTGTGGTTTTCAGTACACAGTATCTACTCTAATGTCGAGAGAAATCCAGGTAATGCATCCATGTTTCTTTCGAACTGAACCTCAGTCATTTCTATGCAATATTTTCCCAACTTTTTGTACGCAATTGATAATCTTTATTTTTCGTTTAAACTATAATCAAATCATCAAATGTCCAACATTATTTCGTAGAAGGTGAAGCGGATTTACATCGATATGATTCTCAACCCTCCATATACCACGAGAAATCGATGGACGATCGATGATCGCAACGACGTCCGGTCGCGATTCATTTTCCTTGCAATTACGACCATTAGTGGCGTATTAATGGCGAAGGAAGATGGAGGCCATCCGCCTTTTTATCTTCTCGGCGTGGTTTGAAATTCAGACTCCGTTCACGGAGGAGCAGTCGATACGACACTCTGGGAGATAAATTCTAATTAAAAGCGACAAGTTACCGGCATGGCTACTTTATATTTCCGGTTGCGCGGCCGACACGTTTTCCACGCTGGGATAATGTCCATTACTTTTTTCCCATTTATCCCTACGTGAAACGTCGCTTTTTACGCCGTTGAATCGCGTAAATTCGTCGGTTCGTTAGAGTTTCGATACTTGCGGTGTTAAAACAGCTTATATGGCTTTGAAAATTAAGAAAACATCTTCAGCGATATAACACGTTGATAAGGTAGCAAATTTGTGTGGCGCATTTGATAATGACCATCAAACCCGTAAGGAACTGATAGGATGAAAAGGAGATAAGATAAGGTGGAGTAAGATTATCGCGATAAATGGAATAAGCGTTTTTACTTTGAAATGGAATACTTCAACACGATCTTACGGCAATGTATATTGATAATGTAGTAGGTAGCAGAAAGCAAGGTATTACTTACTTTTTAGGAGAGGCAGGTCGTTCATGAACCCTCCATCGTCTACATTTGTGTTCTGAAGCAGAAATAATATAAAAGATTAAAATAAACACGTTCATAAGAAAGCAATAGTCGAATATATTTTGAATTAAAAGAGAAGGATCGTAGAAATTAATTCTTTAAGTCTCTGTCTTTTAAATTTGCTGGATGATGTTAGTAATTAAGATTGGAATTTTTCACAAATATTATAAGCAGTTTCATTGGTGAAATAGTAGGAGCGCAACAGCGGTAGAACGATAATAGAGAAAATGTGTTGTGATTACGTACATCGTCGCTCACCTGGGGGTCGTCTACGAGGCTGCTGTGGAGAACGAGGTCGGTTTGGTCGAGACCTGGGGGTGGCAGAAGGGCGTCAGGACGGCGAACAGCGCCATATTCGACGCCTCTTCCACCGCCTCCGCCACCGCCACCGCCACCTCCGCCGCCACCACCTCCGCCACTACTGCGCCCACCGTCGTACGGAAACGACGCATGCATATTCGTCTGAAATTAAATATCAAAAGAAATATTACTTCACTTACATATTGACAAATAATAGGAAAAAGCGCTTACAAATAATTGGTGAAGACAAAGGATAAAATCAGGTCATATATAGAATTGTTCTATTTTTGAATTACTTGATACAATTGGAGAAAGTAAATATCGAATATCTCTACTCGAGTTAATTGCGAAACTACTCAGCTGTGAAAGAATCTCTCAATGGAATTAATCGTGGTATAGCTAATTATATACTTTGTTAGTAAGTCTCCGCACGTTGCCATGAGTAAGCTTATTTGGAAACACGTGCAGTGTGCATTCTATGCGTATTGTTAACGTTAGTGCAACGTATCTTTTAGGTTACGATATATCAGGAATCTAATGTAGCCTCCTTACTCTGCAACAAAGAACACGTATTGCTTTTATGTCACGATTGCTGAAGTTCCCATAACAATCTCTTACTATTACTATTACTATTAAGTCTTAGATTCCTAGATTCTCTATATAATTTCTTCTCAAAGTAATGAAAAGTTCTAAACATCAAATTGAAATAAGACTCAGCTCTCGTACCTTTAGGCCAAGTCTCGATGATTCAACGATTAACTCGCATCGCTGATATAATCGCATAGAAGCACGTAACGCAATAATGTTAGTCGAATCTTGAGTCACGCAACTTTTTGTTTTCTCTTCGCGAAGAATCATTATACAGAAACTCTTCGGAGAATTTATAAAAATCAACTTGCGTGTGGTGAATTCTCGTGCGATTTTCGTGGAAGGAGTTGCATTCAGCTGTATCAAGATTAACCATAAATCCATCCGGTGACATCGAGTTAATTTAATCAAAGTATAAATAAAATTTCAACAGGTCTGATAATTCGCCGAGGCAAACGTCCAATATTAAGACCAATTAAAAGCTGAGTAAGTCCGGTATCGATGGACGATTACGTAAATCACTCGCCGCGCACTTTTAAGCGATATCACTCGTTCGACGAATTGGGAAAAAATTAATTTTATAAATCGCAATACCGACAGCATGTTTTCAAAAGCGTGCACATTAAGAAGAAGACACAGCGTGGAGGTTGTAAACGATAACCATACCTGTTCATAAATATTTGTTCATTACCAGAGATCACATTTATTATTGTCGTTCAGTGCACACGTAGTTATATCATTGCCTACATAAATTATTATAATCAGTGTTATAATAGGATGCGTAGATTAAAATTCAAAAGCGATGGGATTTGATGCTTACGATCGTCGATTTTATACGGTAACCAAATATTATTTTTCGATGTTCACGCTTCGGTTAAGTATACGTGACTACTTCTCCGTGAGATCCATCTAACTCTTTATTAATTGTTACTACCGAAAACGAATTAAATATTTTAATTAACGTTCACGGACTTACAGGCGCGAAGTTGAAGTTTGCCTCTTATGTAAGAAACTATACATACGTAGTTACAGAGAAATATAGAGGGGAAAAAACGAAGACAATCTTCCAAGAATTGAAATACAAGCTAGATATACGTTCGGAATTTTAATCACATATAGCGAGAAAAACTAGAGATTTTATCTAGACTGCAAGTCGGCCGTGTCACAAATACGGCTGTATTACGAGCCCTTACCATTATTGTCATACATCTTTCCTATGCGATCCACGCGATTCTCGCATCGAGAAGAAATCTCTGCGCACGTTTCTCCGATTTCTTTCCCAGATTGTTGGTTCTATTGTAATCGTTTTCTCCGTTACGACTATTCTAGATCGTCGCGATACGTTCGCTTTTAAATGGCGAATGGAATAGCGAAATTATGAAGCTTCGGCATACCAACTATTTGATCTAGTGAACATAGTTAAACAGCTCTAATGGTTTGAGATCTAACGGTGAAAAAGCACGAGACGGAAGTAGCTAATACAAAGCCCGAAACATAAAACGATAAATTTTATATTTACCAATTTAAGAGCAGGTGCTACTTTCTCTTTGTGACTTTTTTTCGTTTCTTAGATATCCATTAATTATTGCTTCTTTCCGAGTAAAATGCTAGTCATCGTTTTACGGCTGCGTAATTATAATTCTTTTCGGTGAAACAATTAAAATCTACTTTCGATGATACAGTCGTATATATGCTAATAAATACATAGTCCTATATATATATTATACCTTAATGAATTTTAAATGAGTTTCATATTTTACCAAGCAAAAGTATTAGAAAGCCATTAAATGACTAACAAAGTATCATTTAAGTAATTTTGAACTATTTTTAAACCGTCGTATAAAATAAACGAAATAAATGAATTCGACGACATTCGAGGATGTTCGCATACGAAGATTCGTATCTAGAAAGTAAAAACGATTATAGCCACTATACTAGTACAAATCACCCTACAATTTCTCGCATCTAATTAACTACTTACAACATTCTTCATCACCCACCGGACACTGACATTAATATTAATACTCGAGAGTGGCAAATTAGCCGTACACCGTCGTCTCATCATGCAAACACGCTATCCCAAAAAAGCGCACGTACACCTATAACCTCATTTACATTTCAGCAGGCATAGGTTACCTAGCTCATTTATCAACATGTATCTCATAGCGACGTTGCAAATTCCGATTAGCGAAACTCGATGATGAACTTCGATATGATCAATAGCTACGTGCATTCGATAAACATGAAATTATTCAGTCTTGTGGTATTTAATCCTAAAATACAAACATTAGTCAATACTTCTTTAATATAAACGTTCGTAAAATATTCAACTTTTTCCCAGATAACGTTGTAAATACTAACGTTGCAAATTCTTTAAATCTCGTAAAATTGTAGGATCTACGTGAAAGAAATAGCGACGAAAGAAATATTCAGCGAATCCTTGGAATTGCCTTTCATGATCGCAATGTTAACAAGCAGAATTTGATAATGTAGATCGATTGCAAGGATATTGCAAATGAAATGTTGCATTAACGCAACGCTGGCTCGTAATGGATAAATATTGATAATATAATCTCTTATGCGCTCAATAATCGATAAAATACAAACGAGAATTTTGTTAACTATAAAAGTTACGACCGTTCTAGGGCTAAGGTCGTGAATTGCCGCGATATCCGAGCTGTCGTACATCGAAAATCGCACGATTCATCGCGTGCGACGTTCTGACCATTTAGAGTTCGGCTTTCACGCGACCAAAGAAATAGAAACGCGGCGCTAATTAACTCGGCTAAGTGGTCGAGCGCTACCTACTGGTATCTATCGACGGCCCGCGTTAGTTATAAATTGATGTAACCATGCCAGCCGACTAATGAGATGAAATGTGATCGCCTTTCTCTCGTTAAACGCCGCGGTGAAGTGAAGTCACGACGGCCGGTATTCGCGGTATCGATACTGATAAATGGGACCACGCCATGGATATCACGGCGATCCCTCCTGATCGACGATCTATCGAGTCTTACCCATATTTTCTCTTGTGCAATCCGAAACACACACACGCACACACGCGCGCCTCTACCTTCTCCTTGTTGTCATGTTAATCGAGATTCAGAGTTACGTAACATTTTTGCGGATAATACCTGTTATGCGACCGAGCAAATATTTGACGTTCGGACCGTTGAAAATTGGTGGTCTTCGAGGTTGATGGAGTTTAAGGAAATGGAAGGTGTAGAGGTTCGATTATGTTGGCTGATGATTCGACAGAATGTTATATTAATGGTGTAGACGTGTAATGAAATTGTTTGAGCGCAAATAAAAAGTACATATTTGTTTTCCTTTGTTCCTTTAGTCAGTGTAAAGTTTTACGTCAAGGAAGAAGGTGTTTTTATTGATTTAAGAATAAAACGAGTACGCATTCGAAATGAAGGAAAGTATGGTGTGTCTGTTCCAGAAGCTCTTTCGCAATAGTATAACCGTAAACTCGATCAAAGAACAAGATAGTATTAAATAATGTGGATTTTTACTGCGATTGTTTGTTTTTTTCAATGCAATTTTTCAATCTCATAAGGTACATATTCTTGTTAATAAAATGAGAAGAACGTATCTAGATTATTCTCATTGTTCCGTAACAACTCGATATTTAACTCTTGCCTGTGAGAAAGACGTTTCACAATGAGGCAGATTTTCTGAATCGTAAGATCCCTTATCGAAGAGGCTGTCACAAATTGTACTCTCTCGAGCATAAATGTGAGACTGTGAAGGGGTTCAGACGAGATACTATAATTCAGTATAAAACGCGTGGGCTACGGTGTATAGAGGAAGCACGAGGCTGCTCGTTTTCAAGGATAAAGCTATTGGAATTGGCCGAACCACTTGCCTGATTATTGGCATTGTCGTCTCTTTTTTCGGAAGCGTATCATCATCTATTCTTTCTTCTTCCGAAAACGTTTCTCACGAAATAGAGCGCATATGATTTTATTTACATCGACTGCAAACTTTGCTTTTCATAGTTTTCAGATATGTATTAAACTCACAGCACTAGTGTAAACATGATCGTAAATCGTATGTTCAACACACATTTTACGATCAATCAATTTATACATACATTTATGTATAAATATATTTACGATACAGATTGTGATACATATTTATGATACATTTAACATACATTTATGATACATTTATGATATCTTGAAGTAGAAGTAATAATTATTTGATTCGTAATATGTTACATAAGGAAACTACAATTTTTAATTTTTCATCTTTATCAAAAAGATCTCCACCAAAGAAAACAGCTCTATCGACTTTTTTGCATAACTGTAGACAACGTTATTCATTCGTCTACCTCTCGTTTCCCTTAATCATTTGACTAGAAACTACCGTATCATTGTTGTTCAGTTAGATCGAGTATGACGTAACATTAGTCATCGGCAACTGAAATGGCGTTTATTAATCGTTTTATCGAGTGATCGGTGATTTCCGATTACACGCCGATCCAATGTTACCTTGACGAGTTGGCCCCACGCGTTTATACCGTACTTTATGCTGTAAATTTTTCACTTCCTATGCGATGCAAGTTTCACGTGTCACGTAAACGAAAAAGCAAATTAAAACCAAAAGAACAGGGTAGAGAAATCGTTTACCTCTTTTACGCATCTCTGATACCGTCTTAAGGATTGCAGCGCTTGGCATATTTCAGTCAAAGTAAACGCGTCCCTGGTATTCTCCCCGAGGGAATGCCAAAGGTCAGCCGAAAATTTAATAAGTAAATTACTCGAGGGAGGGCAACGAACGCGATGGTTCAAGAGGGTAGCCCATTCCCAAAATATTAGAATGCATCGCAGCTGGAAGAAACCGTGGACGAAGGAAATAACAAAAATATTTCATCCACGCAATTTTTCTAATCGTATATGACTTTGTAACGATATAAATGTATAATTAAGCTTCGAAGTAGGTAATTTATGTTCCATGGTAATTTATTTGGGGTAGAGGAAATGTGATTTGGAGGAACCTTCGCTGAACTTTCACTTTTTTTACACGCGATAGAATGTAGAACAGTTTCCAATTTTTTTTCTACCGGAAGATTAATAACTTTTGAATTATAGTAATTAAGACAACGACGAAGAAGTCGTTAATTTTTTAGATTTTATAATCTAGTCCATATATAATTACGTGCTTTCGAACCTTCAAAGTGGTTTCGAACGGCGTGTCCCCTTGAAGCTGTCGAAGCATAATCTCGCATCGTTGTCGTTCTCGATGCTCGTGGCAGAGATACCGAACCGAAAACTCTAAGGGTGACGCGAGTCGACGCATAGTCGTAGCGGCAAGTTTCCTAACTACGGCCAACTATGCAAGACGCCGTTACTGCGTATAGTTTGGGAAAGGAGTTTGGGACTTTGTGCCTCGTCTACAACTATCTTCTCTCCTAGCAGACCGAAAGCCTCCTGGAACCATGGTAATCGCGTAAGTTTACAGAAATTTCGCTATGCCTGCTTTAAGATTCCACGATCCTCGAAAAAAGGCTTCCAATTAATCATTCGTAATTAATCTCTTTCAGGGTGAATGCATTATCATCGGTAAAGATTTACTTTCTATTTTCCAGAAGAAAACAAAATTTACAATAACATTTAGCATAAATAGTGTCAGCGAGCGATAAAAGTAATCGAAGGATGTGCCCAATACTGTATTATGCTCGCGAATCGCGAGATTGAATCGATGTTAGATTTCATTGAGAACAAGATCGGCCACCCTCCTTTGAAGAATGCGCTTTAGGCAAACCAAGATAAGCTACAAGGGGTTGTACTGCTCGAAATAATCGATATTTCAATCTCGTAGGTCGGCAAAGCATTTTAAAGCCGAGTTTCTGCTGGAACATTCTACATATTATTTACAAGTATCAATATGAAACGGATCTCCTTTGTAACATTCCATAAAAATGAAACAATATGTTATTCTGCATTTTCGTATTGTGCATAATCCATTGTATTGTAATTCGTTATTTTCGGTAAATTATACCAATTTCATTTGTACAGTAAACATCGACGGTAGAGAGTAAATCGTGATTATCAAGTTGCTGTGAACAAAATGAAATTAACGAGTCCGTGCATTTGTAATAGCTTTACTAAATAAATTTCAATCCGAACGCAATTGTGAATTCCTAACGCGCACGCGCTAGTCAGTGACGATATCTTCACCAATATCAAAGTACATTTTCGTTCGTGTTTTACTCGTTTTACGAGGCGTAAAATAAATAATTTTTGATACAGAGTTTCGGGCTCGCAATACGAGACTGCATATGGCGCAGACAGATGCGTTAAACCGAATCCGCTTTTCCCTTCTTCTGGCCAGTTTCGATCTGTGCGAAACTAAACGTATTCTTCGCCCGCGTGTCGAATTTCGTCGAACCTGGTCTTTTTTGCGCGAACGTCACACGACACCTATGGAAACCGCCCAAAACATAATCCACAGCGTGGTTTACGCGCGTCCCCTCGCTATAATTAGGGCGATACTTTCATAAAAGCTATTGGGGTAAGGTGTACCGCAAATACTATTATCGCGAGTATTATTAGAGGTCTGAAGTTGCCCCTAAATACGTGGTAGCACGGTGTTCCGTTACTATGAGCAAAGGCGTGTTATACTCCGCGTGAATTTGTTTGGGAATCTAGATTCTTCAAATAATACACTTGCTTTTCAATGATTAAATCAAGCTTGTAAATCACGATATGAATCAAGCCTTAGATAATTATCAATTACGATAAAAATATATATTCTATTATTGAATACGTTGCACGAAGATACAAGGAATAGAATGTGATCTGTCGTGGACGTTCTGATCTATAAATTCTAACGAACGTGTTACAAAAATGAGCTACTTATCCTAATTCATTCTATACTTCTTGACAATTTCTAAACTCGATAGACAATTCCAAAGTCTTCCTCCTTTAACCCATCCGTAACCCCGTCGAACTATCGGTAGACAGTCAATGCTTCTCCAAATACAGCCGAGGGAATAAATTGTCTACTTCAGGGAAATAGACCGCGTCTACCCAGGAAGACCACGACTATGCCACGACCAAGCCACACTCGTCCACGTACTTACGATTCCCGCTAGAACAAACAATACTCTCGCACTTCTTTAAACAAAAAGTCCGCTGCGGGTATACTTAACACGGAGCTGTTCTCCGCGTATTCGACGTGCGACGGTTAGACAGCGAAGCGGAGAGAGACGATCGAGAACAAGCAAGAAACCACACGACCCATCCGTGAACCAGAAAAATCCAACTAATCGGGAACAAAACGTTACGTTGATCCTCGACTTCCTGTTGGCCAGTTCTTCTGACTGGCTGAGAGTCGATCGTTTCTTTCGAGTTACGTTAATACCTGACCATGCTATCCCACCCATCGGAGCGAGGACAGGCACGCAGAACCGTGGCAAATGCAAATGTCGCGCGTCTCCACTCCTCGCGTGCTCTTCGTGGGATCAACGATCGTAATCACCGATGTCACGGGCCGACTTATTGGTCGCGATACGTCTAATAGATCGATAGCCGGCCATTATTACGCATCCCCCTGCTGTTCAACCGCCAGCGGCCCGTCCTACAAATAACACGCCGCGTACCTTTTCTAATGAGCCAGCCGGACGTGCACGTGACCGGATCTCCGCGCGCTTCGATTTTACGCGCAAACCCCCAGGATGATCTTGACGACCAAACGACCGTGTTTCCGCGAGACCACGAACGCGTTTTACAATCATTGTTTATCGTTTTACTTCGAAATAGATTTTGTTTTATAAATGTGATTAATGTACTATTGTTTCGGCAATTATTCGAGCGCATAAGCGATGTTTAATTTGATGCAGGATATGGTTACGTTGGGTCTTGGAACTTCTGTTTTTATTATATTTGTCCTATTCTTATTTGTATACGGTGGAACTCCATTTATATGAACTTGCCGGCAGACAGATGTGTAATTTATGTAACAGAAGTCTCTACCTCTTATGATTTTTCATCCATACGTTATAGTAGGAATTTACGTTCAGATAAATAGATTCAATCAGCAAGAATTCATTTAATCAGACACTGACTACGATTTCGTTCGTATAAGTGAAACTCGTATAAACGGTGTTTTTGTTGTTATAAAATACGAGAAGCGATAGGCCAGTTTTGAAAGTTTATATAGTAAAACACCAGTAGCTAAAAAACCTGTAGTATATATAATTAACGAAGGTAACGTTTATGAATATTTACTCGATATAGAATGAGGTATATCGCGAAATTGAGAAAAGATTTAATTAAGTATAAATAATTAATAGACAATTTTAAGATATGCGTAACATCTAGTCGTTTGAGAATTAATGCGAATCTTTAATTCCGATGTCGATTTTCTACGATGGTATAAGTCTTTCAGTTTTTAATAGGACAAAAGATATTAATTACCATAACTATAATATATGGCAAATGGCATTTACCATACATTACCGTAGGATATAACGAATGCGATGATGGGAAAGCGATAAAGTTTCAGAATGCATATATGCACATAAATTATTAATCTGTTAACGTAATATAATTACAGTCTTTACTATATAAAATAGTTATTGAAATAGTTACTTGAAATAAAATTTTATCTCGCAAACATTTTGAGACACGATAAACTAAAGACAGTTTTTCTCGGTACTCGCTACGTATTCTGATACAGTGAATTATTGTAATTATGATTCGATAAGGACGAACGATGAAACATCGCTGCAATTTTCCACTGGTCGCGTTACGCGATTCAGCATACTTGGATATTTATATTTTTAATGATGCAATACACAAGAGCGCGTTATCTTCCTAGTGGAAATATAAATTCGTTGAATCGTAAAATATTACTAATGCAAAAATATCAACAATGTTACATCGATCGTTTGCACACGATGCAAGATCGGACCTAATCTTGTGATCTAACATAATTTTTATTTCCTTCTGAAGATGTTTCATATTTCTCTGGCGTTATAAATGTCCTAAAATCGATCAAAGTATTCCTAGTAATAAACAATTGTATACTTGTAAGACGAACTGACTGACGACTGTGGTTGACTTTAGGGACGAAGGGGTTAAAACCTACTAATAACTCATCGAAGCTATTACTCACCACATGGATGCCCTCTGCGTCCCTCCTGAGATCACCACTCCTCTGGCCAGCCGTGACAGCGGCACTCAAGTGATTATAGTGATGTTGATGCAACGTGTTGAGCGTCTGCGTGTATGGATCGCCGACGAGGTAATCGAGATGTTGCGGCTGGCCAAGACCCGGATGTTGAGGGCTTGCCGGCGCATGATGATGCGAGGGGAACGGTGGTGGAAAGTACGGTGGTTGAAAGTCGGAGGCGGTGGGCAACGATGCGCCCCCGTGATGAGGCATCCCACTGCCGTTTCCATTGCCTCTGTGACCGTGGTGATGGGCGCCGGAATACGGCGAGGAATTTCCACCGCCCAGCGAGGAAATACCCCCGTGACCAGTTAATCGGTCCTGTTCACAGAAAAATTCATTCATTAATATATATATATATATATATATATATATATATATCACGAGATATGTTAGACACTACCTGACGTAAAAAGTATTTTGGAGTATCTAATGGTAGAGCTCAGACATCTTACGCTTTTCGTAGCTTACTCGTACAGTTTTCTTTATAATTCACTCGGTTTAAGCTTTTATCATTCTCCATCGCATTTTTAAATTTTAATCCCTTAAATAAAAATTCCTTCAAACACCGGCTGTGATTTGTTTGCGGTTAGAGGGAACGACTTATGAAAATGTAGCAGCGCTTAAAGGATTAAAATCTTGTCTCGTGAGCAAGTTCAATTGTTTCCAACAACGTCATATATAGGGGCACATTAAAAGAAAAAGAAACGCAGGAAATAAAAAGTAATAACCATAATAAAAGCGAGCAGAGATACGTGCGTTCTTCGACACACATTCACGTTCGTCGTCGACCGTAACTTTCGCCGCTATTAAAAAATTGCTGGCCACCGGTAATTGCGGTGACTAATGTGCGCTGCTATCGAGAGAGAAGAAAAGAAGAGAAAAAAAATCATGTCAGCGGCGTTGGAGGTCTGCCATTACAATAAACGACGGGTATATGGGACAGTGGCGCTTGTTCCTCGAAGGTGGTGAACATAAACGCGAATAAATACTATGCAAATCTTTTGGCACATAACGTAACGAAAATAGCTTAGGGACGGAATGTAGGCGTGGTATAGATCTTTCTTGAGGAAATCTTACGCGAGTCGAACGACACCGACCACCAAGCTCTCGATAACGCGAGAAAGTGTTATTAGAAGTGATAAGCGACCATGAGGAAAACTCGTCGCTTGATCATGAACGTCGCCCCTTTCAGGCACTCATAAATCGATCGCAATTTCCTTCATTCGGTCGTGCAATTTTCGATAATTTATCGTGCATCGAACTATAACGGATGACACGAATACGAAAGTTTATTTGAAATTCTTTGGACAGTGGCAGGCGAATAAAATGTATCAATTTTTAAAACGTGAAAAAACATGTGATGAGGCCGCTTTTATAAACGTTTCGTAATTCTTCGCACGCGTGTGTGCGAGCAGTAAGTTTTTAGTTTAATTAAATTAAATTTGTTGTCTTGTACACTGACATACAATTTTCGATGGTCCAATAAGATTAATTACCAAACTAAATGATTAAGATAACTTAACTGGTCAGATAATTTATATTTCTGACGTGACAATTTATTTACCCAGAAACTCCATGCTTTACATCATGTAACATCTGCATGTAAAATATGTCATATTTATATCGTAAAAGCCTAAATTATAGATTGAGCTAAAATTAATTCGCTTACGTTTTCGGTTAAGAAACAACCTACTTAACACATTCGATAAAAATTCAGTAAAATTAGTTTCTATTGTGCATTTTAATATTCCTCCTTTTTTATAAAAGTCTGTTTCCACTAAAATTAACACGTTCAGAAGAATTACTTCAAAATTGAGAGACAGAAGCTTCCGGTACGTCGTAGAAAAGGATAAAATTATAGTATTCGAACGTTGTTATAGAAAGTTCATAAGTCTTCTATAATCACTTTGCATTGGCATTAAGTGGGCTTAGGAATTTTACGAGCAAATAATTATTGTTTGGGACTGATTATCAATTATCAGCTATTTTAGGTATAGTATTTCAAATCGTTCCCGATATTTTCTTCGAATACATCTTTGTAATTTCTGTTCAACGCTATTACAAAATTTCGATAAACATCTCCATGTTAAAAGCTAGGCATATCAGGATCTCTACGAACTATCGACTGCATGAAATATCAGTCACAAATCGCAAGATCATCGAAGCAAATTGCTGAGCTGTGATTAAGCATGTTTCACCTTTGAAAATATGGTGAATTGTATGTACAAGTGTACTTTTCAGTCTGCATAATTGGTTGAAACGAAATGAAAGGAAATATTATTATGTGATTATTGATAGGCCTAGGATAATTAAAAATTTGTTTGTAGTTTACGTTCCACAAGTATTAACAAACTAAGCGTTTAATAAAAATTCTGTTCGCTTATTTTTAAACTAATTTTTTTTTTTTTTTTTTGGAACATTGCGAACATTTATTTTGCTAGAACGCAGATAATGTATTTCTAAAATCAAAACCCAGAATTCGAACCATACGACCGGACAATGCGAAACAGAATCCACGTTCGCAATTTCCAAAATTACAACGCCTTTGCGCGGATTTCAAAATCTTTCGTTCGATGAAAACGGAACCCAATCTGGTCCACGTGATCTTTCGATGGAACGATTACGCGATATTATTCAGGTAGATAGTATCGATCTGTGATTTATCTGAATATCGGCAGAAAGGCTTTGTATCGACACTATACCGGTGCAAGCCATTAGGTTTCTGTTCTCGTGATACGATCTCGAACATCTTTATAAGCCACGAAGGGCCAACCAAGGCATGTACCTTTTTTCCTATTCATACGACGGTCCATCTGAATGTCACTTGTCGATTCTAATTATGTAAGGCAATTTAAAAGTGAATGCCACTCGTGAATGAGATGAATTTTACTTAATGGTGGTGTACGTTCATCTACGCAATGACTACACGCTATTGATTGGAAACTTTGTGAAGATTTGCTTAGACATAAAGTCGTCAGAGATATATATTAGTATACTCTTAAATATTATTGTAACTTGGAACATTCAAAAGCTGTGGTATCGCCGAACCAAACCAAAGGGAAACAGAGCTATAACAACTGATCTCTTTGCTAACTTTATCCCTAAGAACATTTTTCAAGAAAGACTTTAGAACGTTACAGATAAAGTATTTGATGAGCATACCATCTATGCAGGGTGCAAAATCGCAGCGCAGCAGTAGGAAGAGTTCGATTATCGAGAAGACTGTTCGTAACGGAATTTAACGATGGTAGGCCGAAAATTGAGCGGAACGGCCCGTTATAAAAGGAAACTCTCACTTGGTCAAATACCACGATCTGGCCTAATCTGTCCGATACCGACGTTTAATGAGACAAAATTCAGTTTTGTCGCTTTCCAACTCGCTTTCCAAATCGTTATTTCGAAATCTATGTCGAGTAGACAGGGCCTGGTTCATTGCAACAGACCATCGTACCTCGTTTTATTCCGTACGAAATATTTGTCGTCGTTTAACGAGCCGCGTCGTTACGAACCCGTGCAGAAGTACCGTTTCATCTTCAATGTCAAACGAAGCCCATTAAGGCGTATTTCAATTTGCAGTAATGTTTGTTACTCGACCATTATAGGTTTGACTTTCACGTGTCTGGTCCACGTTCCAAACGGACATGCGTCACCAATTTCTTGCGTAGTTAAACATCTGATTTGAATATATCGGGCAGTTAAATTTTCTCGTTTAAAGAAGACCATCGAGAAAATGTTTCGATTTCTATTGTTGTCGTTAATATCTCTTGGATTATCATCGTTATGATTTTTAAATTCGTCGATTTAAATATTGTCATTTCCTTGAGAATTCTCTGTGGACAGCGTGTACAACGAATTGTTCGTCGTGCAGAATAGTTCAATCGAAAATTGGATGCAACATTTCGCGTATTCGGAAAAAAATACGTAAACGCGATCGCACACGGGGAAATGATTTAGAGAAACGTAAAAGTTGCAGTTTGATAATGAATCGAATTTACAAGTATTATACAGGCATTATACAAGATAGGGGAATCAAATAGGCAAATGTGGAAACCGTTTCGTGTCGAGGAGCGGAAGAGGCGGTAATTACAAGGCTAGAAAATTACGACGATACGAATAAATTTCAAGAAATAGTCGCAACGACAATATTCCAGTTACTATCTGTTTCCGAGTAATCTCGTGGATCCAATTTCCTCGATGAATAATTAACTCGAATGCCGGTTATTCGTCGAATCGTGTCCTTTGAAAGCGTAAAAATCATTTTCGTATCGATTCGATACCGACATACGGCTGTAGAAGATTGATCGAAGCGAAGAAAGTAATGTAAGAAGTCAGGAACTACGTAGATCGTGGCGTAAAAAGAAAAAAAAAACGACGATCGTTTAATAACAAGCTCGATCAAAACGATCTGACACGATACACGCATAAAATTTCGGCTGGAGAGCAACCTGCAAACGGCCGATTCATTTCACAAGACGCATAGCCGAACTTTCCAGCTGAGATCGCTATTGATAAGGCCGGGAGAAATCGTCCTTCTTGCCACATATGACAAGTAGACAATTAATAACCAATAAGTCGGCCCCGTGTCGAAATCGACAGATCGTAGATTACGAATAAATAACTAGGAAAGAAATTAACCGTGTCGAACGTTTACGAGAACTCTCTAACATTTTTTATTTACTGTATCGTTCTTAACCTTCGATAGCGGTAGGTAACCTCAATAATATATATATATTCATCTACCCATATATTTTTGAAATCTTTCGTTTGCTTATTATACAGTTGTACTACTCCATTGTCACTAATTTACTTTCATTTTCGTTGTCAAAATAACGATATATTTATGATAATTTCCTTTTTATAAGCAAAAAGATATTTAATTATATTTTAATTATATTTTATGAAATACTTTGATAGAATTCTAAATGTGAATGAAAAAGTTACGTGTATTGGAAGATTTAACTAGACAGAAATAGTACCTAATCTTTAACACTTTGATTTTCTGCTACGCCTACTTGTTCGACGATTACGACAACGAGTATTTTTATTGCGCAGTGAAAGTTTTATTTCCGCCAACTATCATGGGATCACGTATCATGGAGAGTATTAACTTAATGATCGCAAGCGATAGATATACGAAAAGAGTTTGAGATTTTATTGCTCAAAAGTCTAATACATGTATCTGTTTTCATTACTAAATTTCATGATTGATTCTGATAATATTGATTGGATCGCAAGAAAAATATTTGTTTCCCGATGGTGATTGCGAAGGAAGACTGCGTCATAGTATGAATTATTTTTTACGTTTTATCGAGATTGAAGCTGACTGAAATATATTCTCCGATGCAGCTTCTTGCAAATTCGAGTTAACGGTGAATTATGTTTTCATATATTTTTGATACATTACTCAAGCGTAATCAGTGCATGAATAATGCTTCCAAGAAACTCTGCTCAAAGAACTTTCTTCTCTTCGAGCAACGAAATTGGGTATAATTTGTATCTTTTCATAGATAAATAGATGATTAATCGCAAAATTGATTGCTATCGTCGCTTCGCTTTCATAATCTACACAATTACACCAGCTTTTTTCCCCGCGAACGTTTAAATTTCATCTGCTATAAACACGAATAATTGCACTTCGTTATCGCATCGAAAACACTATTAATAAAATCATCTCCATCCAAAATTTCGAAACGACAGAACTATCTTAGAAAAATCAGTGCTTGCAGAAGTACAATTTCATCTGCTTAAAATCGTTAAAGGTATGTATTCGATATTAAGAATGAATCGAACATAGAAAATCAGAGGATTTTCAATGAAAACGCACCTCGACCTCGATAACCGTGGTCATGTCAACGTGCGGCGCGTAACAGAGCGCCAGCTTGTCCGCTGTCGGCGCTTCCGTTCGCGGCGGGAACATCCCTAGGATCTCCAGTTTGCCGGTTCCAGTGCCAGATCCGTTACAATCGCTAGATCGCTCGCGATAACCACTTTCGAGCACTATTTCCTCCTGCACATCACACAATCACGATCCGTTGTCATCTGTGCACCACTTCGCGACGATTGTCGTTTCTCAAACACACTGTACACTCTGATGGTTCACTACGGTGGTCTCCTTCAACCAATAGGATAATAACTAAGTTTCTCGCTTCATCGAAAAGCGATACTGTTACAAAAGATGCAAACTGTAGGGCACCGAGTGCAACTGCGTTCCCTTCATTACTCGAAAAGTATTTTAATGTTCGAGAGTAGATTGTAGATTCAGAAGAAAAAGCAAAGAAAGTTTGATCGAACGATAAGTAACGTTAAACATCATTTATATGGTTTCACGAGAGAAACAAGCGAAACCAGGCACCCTCAGTCGCGAATTTACCAACCAACCATCGCATCAAAGGCATCAGCCTCCAGCAAAGAATCGTTGCCCGTCGCAAGCGGAATGAGTGTGCGGACACGCGCGAGCTCGTGCATGGTCGCTTTTCGAGGATCGTTCGCGCATCAATTTCGAGGGTCGCGCGAACGCATTCGACCACCTCGTCGTTGCTCCAACAGACGTCGAGTCCTTGCAGGCACCACGCCGCGGAAAGAAGTCAGAAGACGCGAGCAGAGAGTCAGAAGGCGAAAGGTACCGAAAGACCGCGAGAGAAAAGTCAAAGATTCCGTCGTGGAGGTTCGTAGGCTTTTGCCGGATGAAGGCGAGCCGATGCGAAAGAGAACAGCTGATCGGCTGATCGAGCGTCGTGTTGCGGCCGACCGACTGAACGACGGGGACGACGGCTCGCCGTACGAAAGTATAGCTAAGAGCCGTGTGCCAGCACGACGAGAGAACGAAATGGGAGGTGGTACGACGTGCTCTTACCGAGAGCTACTACTACTACTACTACTATACCACCACCGGCAGCCACCACCACCAGCGACACGGGCGTCGTCGTCGGCAGCTGTGCACCACCACCACCGCCACCACCATCGCCGCCTTAAGAATTCTGCCCTACCAGACCTCTGGCCTACGAGCGCCAAGGATAGGAGAACGGAAAGGAGATAGACTCTCGTTTGTGCACGCGTACAGACGACGACCGAAATTTCGCCCGAGGATACGCGCCACCACGTGCAACTACTCCTAGAGCTGCCCCACCAGCCGATCGAGCGGCTACGATTCACGAGGGGACGTCCCATGACCGAACGAATAGGAGAGATACCTCGCGGCCTCGCGCGACGCTACCAACGACGCTACGAACCACGCGAGCCGGCACTCCCCGATCGACACGGGACCCTCCACGCGGTCTAACCAGAGCTCAGAACTTTGGCGTGCAAGTTTTTAACCCCTTTCGAACTTGTTTCCTTAGTCGTTGCAAGAGTGACGTGATTTTGAGTTACGGAAAGTATTTCACTTGCTTTACGAAAAGTAGTGTATTTCCGCTTTCACGTGAAAAATAATAATGTTTCATCGTTTCGCCGGCAGCAGCTCATCACATTTGGACATTAATGACAAAAAGTAATACATCGTATTACAGAGAAGTTAATCAACTAGTAACGGAACGTTATATGAAATAGAGGATTCGAATTTTAAGTCATAAAATTCTTGTTGCTAGTAGGGATATAGAAAAATGATTAAACAACATCGAAGTATATAATTAGATTCGCACAGCGACGAAGCAGCAGGAAGATTCTCTCTATCAAAACTTTCGTATCCATAGTATATTAATAATTAATCTAACGCTTCCTGATTGCAGATGTTGATTAAATCAAACGATGCTAAATCATAGAAGAATTCTTCTTGAAAAATGGAAGTGAATTTCTTGTACTCCCTCCACAAAACCGGGTTTTATTAAAAACCAGCTGAAATCCAAACTATTTCGCCTTCACGTGGATTATAAGGATACTTGACGATATTTTTATTTCAGTTTAACTTCGTCTGAAATAAATGATATTCTGATTAGGTATTTATTACGTATAATAAGGGAACATCGTTAACTCGAAGTAACGAATTAAGGGAAATTCTTAATTGATATAATAAAATTATAGGCCATTACTTTCAAATTTACTATGCAAATTATTTAATCTTAAACGAAACGAGAATGTATTATTTCACCTCAGAAACTTCCGCGATACAATCTATAAAACTCAGACAGTTTCTTTATTAAAATAAAGATTCCAATTCCCAATGTAGATCGATCCCTTGATGAAATTCAAACATACGTTGATAATTACGCTTAAGAGTGACATTCAAACTGTAATGTCGCTCTTATCGAATCACAGTCGTCCTGGATATATCGTGATATATTGTATCAAGGATATTTATTGCTGCAAGAGACTAGATCGTGACACTCGATAACGGGGAGATTCGTTATCGTATTCGGCTGCTCACCGCAGGAGGCGAACGTATTAATTAAACGGCGGCCAGAAATGGGTCCCCGGTACGTCTTCAGCCGCTTTTCCGTCAACGCTCATTCATGCCGGGAGCCGCAATTAATTCGCGCAAGGTGAAAACGGCCAGCGTTATAGGTCGTCGACTCGCGGCCCGTAATTTATGCCGGTGTAAATTCTGCCACGTAATTACGCCACAGAACGCCATTCACGACTGCAACGAGAGAAGCGTCGCGTCGTCGTGAAAAGACACAGTCGACACCGGAACACAGCTGGCGCGTAAGTCAGGGGCAGAGATACCCCAAAGGACAAGGACTCGATCGCACTACCAACGATTTTGTTTGAAATTGTTAGATGCAGTTAAATCTTATCTTTAAAAACATTAGAATGTCAAGGCTGCGTACTTACGATTTTTAGAAGTATTGGAATGTTGGGATTAGGTATTCGTATAATTTAGGGAATTTGAAGCTTTTAGCTTACAGATTTGAGTCTTGTAATTTAAATGGTATTTAGAGAATTTCAGATTCTTTAGTGCGACTTTGAGAGATATTAGAATGTTCGAATTAAGTACTTATAGTTTTTAAAGAAATTGCAATGTCAGGATTGGAGATTTACATCATTTTTTGAGTATCTTTAGAGACCAGTTTGTTATTTCATTAATTCTCATTTTTAGTTTCGTAGTATACTACGAGATTCATGTAAAATACACAATTAACTTATTATTCAACTAAAAAAGATAGGGAAAATTTTATGTACGATTTAAAACATCTGAGTCGTCGATTCATCAAAAATACCATCGTAACGGAACTTCATCGACAACTCGTATTCGCTAAAACAAACAACCGAAGTCTTCGAAGAGATCTATCTATCTGTTCATCGACCATTTCTCATTAACCAAAAATAAATTCAATAATTCAGCTTTCTCGAAATAGAATCCTTAAGATCTACGCTGAGATACGCTCAACTTGTCGACGATGCTCGCGTCAGCCGCACGAAAATCGCGACTGAGGGCTTCTTGATTAATGGTGTTCGACGCGAGAAACCTGATAACCACTCGACACGATTCTTACTCGCTCCTACTAAATGCGAATCAGGCAATTCGATTTCGTTTCGATCGGTGGTCAAATTAACGCTGATAATCGGTTTCCGAACAGCTGATTAATCGCGCCTTTCCTTTCAGAGACCATGTTATACCTATGCATATACAGGAAATAATAGAGACGATTGAAAAAACGAACATGAAAGAAGAAACATGGTAGGTGTATAGCAACACAGAATAATGTGGAAACTTCTAGGAAGGAAGCCGCAGGCTACCGATCACGCATCGTGTTGTCATTCGATGCAACAAGAATTTATTGGGGCATCGGCAACTAGTTTGTCCTGCTAGGTTTCTATCGAGTATTTTTCAATTTTGTTCAACGCCGCCCATCAGTGGAAACTGCGGTCTGCGGTCGTGAAATCGGTAAACCAAATGGAATCGTAAAGCCTGCTCGACCAACGGAATTAACGCTGCCGCAAAGCGCGCCGATTACTCGATCGCGTTAAACGATCAACCGATTTGTTTGCGGACTCGCGATACGCAACCAATGCAAGTTGTTACAGAGCATGGCTGTTTGATAGTATGTTTGCTTCGATGTTTGTTTGCTCGGAATTAACGCGAATTAATGCAGTTAGTGAAACCACAAAACTTATTTGTATGTTAGTAATATTAATGTCTAAAGAAGGACGAGGAAGATAATTTTATAATGGAAGAATACAAAAAAGCTGACCTTCTTTTATGCCAGTACGACTTTAGATTTCGTATAAATGTAAACGTTTTAGATATAAAAGAGGAAAAATATTTGGAGAAATATACCTTGTATAATAAATTACAAAAATATTGATGACAGTTTAAACGATTTTTAATTCTTGCATATTCTACCCATGTCGTAATTTACTTCTTCGAATTTTAATTGTTATCTTTCTCAAGCAACAAACGCAATAATTTGCTCGTTACTACTGTGCTTCGTGAACTTTGCATGATCGATGCCGCTCGAGGCTGCGATCCGATAGCTACAATCCCGAGAAAATTTCTCGATAGGTGTAGTCGTGCGTCTCTAATCGCATCATCAGGTGCATTAAATCGTTACTTTTAGCGTGGAATTTATACGATTTCAGCAGTTCTATTCGATACTTCCATTTGAAAAGAGTCGGATGATCTCACGTTCCTCCTAAAGGTATTTCTTTTTCAATTTCGTTCGATTTGCTCGATAAATATTTGACAGTTAATTTAATTTCGTCACACTTACATCAGTTCTTTATTATATAGTTTTATAAGAAACGAACGAGGAATGATTAAAGACAAGAAATATCTAATTATTGTAATTTTCAATGTTGTCAGTTAATCGCTAGATGTTTATAGCCTCTTTTTATTCGGACAAACGTTGTTCATCATCTTCAGGGACTCTGTGACATTATGAAATTACACGTAACGCTATTTCCGTCCATGTAATTTCAATACACCGATTACCAATTCGTCGGACGATGAACATCTGTTTCCACTGCAGATTAGAAAGTGATTTAGCGCCGTGTATTCCGGCCTTCCAACGGAACAACGAAAGGCGGCCATTTAAAATTTAGAAAGTAGTCAAATTCGTCGCAGTTGACTTTCAGAATTACGCACCTTACAATGCTTGAATCCTTAAGCGATTCTACGAAGACCGAAGTACCTCTTCTCTGGCATAACTGGTGTTATAATCTATGACACGATTTGAGAAAAAATTATTTATCCATTTAAATTTATGCTTAATACCAGGTTTTTTTCTCGAAAACTGCGTGAAACCTGAAAGTATACAAAGAACAATTTGCATTGATACGAGATGGCCGCTGTTTTTTTTCACGAAAGTATCTAATCCTCCAGGTAAATTCATCATCCGTGAATCGATTTATAACTGTACCCACGTTAACCCACGCTAGAACGTTAATCCTCCTTGTAAATACATACTTCTCCGTTATTTATCGCACTGTTGGTACGTGGCAGAGTTAGCAAGATACGTGGACGAATCCTAAAAATACGTTTTTTTTTAAAGCCGGCCATCGGATATGTGTGTTATGGGAAGAAGTAGCGTGAGAGTGAGCTGTCGATAAAGAAATAGTCGAGGTGGTAATCATCGGTAATCTTCAGTCCGTTACTTACGCAAAAGCAGTAATTGCCACTGTTACGCCGTGGATTAGTTCGGAATGGTTACAGCTGGTTCGTTCAAGGAACGTGTTATTTAGTCGTTCATTCAGCTACGATATTCGATGATTCGCCGTTTCATGCCACCATTAACTCCGAATAAATTGTCCAATGGTTTCACGTGTACCGTGAATTTTCGTGTTTTTCTCTTAATGTTCGCGTAATTCGCGTATTCCTTATTATCTTGTACAATTACATTATCAAAATAGTTAGTCTATGTTAATGGGAGAATATCGTAGTAAGTGTTACGCGAATGCTGCTTTAGCACGAGTTTCGATAAAGCACGGTTAACAGTAAGTAAAAATTTCATCAGCTGTGTGAAAGTATACCGAATCTTTAGTACTATGTGCATTTTAACCATCAAAAATACTTTAGAATATTCCTAAGATCCTTCGGTGTTTTTAAATATCAAAATTCGATTGTTAACAATTTTTAATAGCATCGAATACATTCGCTGAATCAAATGCTGACTCCATAAAATAGAACACACGGTTACCGCAAACCTGCTGTTTCCTGATCGAGGGTAGCGACCGAAGGTACTTCGACGATTACAATCGTCGTGTATAAAGATACGCGGCAGTGTTCGGGTATGAAAGGCACGTACGAGTCGAACGAAGAGAAGACGAAGCCGGGAGAGGAGTCGAAGAAAGAGCTCTGGATGACGATGGTGGGAGAGGGAAGTCGCTAAACGACATTCCAAGCGGACCATCCAGCGCCACCCAACGGTAACCAACGCATGACGCCCTTATCTTACCTCGTGTTACCGCACCTTTCCTTGCGTTACCTTAACGGATCAGCCACGGTCAAGGAGAATGTCGATTTCGCATCGTATCGCGCCTCCGAAAGTAACTCCAGATATCGATTATATGGAACTTTCGAATCTGCACATGGGAAATGTTCTCGAATTCCTAAATTAACGCGCATATTTCGAATTTTTATATGAAAAATCAGAAACGATGAAAAATAATAGCGTAATTTTAATAGTATAGTTGAAACATCAAAAATCTGTCGAATTTTATAGACTGGTACAGTATGTTCAAGAAAATAGTAAAAAAGAACTCTCGGTTTTCGATTTAGTTGTGCCTTCCTTTTAAATTCGATAGGAAAACAATTTAGAGGATTGAAATATTTTTTCAAAGATTCGTTCGTGTTAACGATGAAGAGATTCGATAGAGGGATGCGTGAGAATTTTGTTTGAAACAACAGTTAAACATAGTTAGAATAATTAGAAACGTTTAAGTATGGAATTCCGATACATCGTTGATTGCGATCACTGAAATTTTGAGGGCTTCGAGTCAGGCAGAAAGCAGCATGACACTCGTGGGAAGGGAGTCAATTCTCCAAGCTCAAATTACCTCTTTACTGACCAACTATAGATGACGCGGTTGAGACAGGCTTTTTGTTAGACAATGGTAGAAACGGCCGACGATTTATAGAAACGATGGTTGGTTCGGATTGATTTTAAGTTAATCCATCGGACGTTTATTGCTTCTTCTTTTTATTGGTAACTGTATTACGCACAGAAAAATTGATAGGGAGAGTAATGGCTCATTACAACCGCAAGATTGCCTTTCGCGATACTCTAATTATTAAGTTCTACCCCTTTTTCATTAAAGGCTCATCAGTATATTTTATAAGATAATACTTCTGAAACATACTTCGATCAAAGTAATTACGATGGAAATTGTTATGCGCTCTGAAATGCAAAATTTAATAATTCTACTTACTTAAATTATTCCACTATCTATTTGAAAATTAAGGTATGACTTTCAAATAGTTTGTAACCTTATTTCCAAGAATGTATCATCTAGATCGTAACATTTCCAACATTTTATCGGCTATTTTACCTACAAAGCACTAAGTTCATTTTATCGAGTGACAATTTTAGTTTAAACGCATATCATATTCTATCTCGAATACGAGCGTGAATGAAAATTGACACATTTTTGCGAATAAAATCGATACGATACAGCACATTTGTCGTTTTACGCAGTTTGCCCATTAACATCTCTGCTACTACATGTGTTCGAATCGATGGCGGTGAACGTACGTTTTCCATGTGACCGATGTTTACACATTTGTCTACGAGTGCTTAACCTATTTGCGTACACGACATTCCGATTCCTTTATTGGACTCGCGCAATGTCGGCTTTAACGCGGGAAGGACAGAGTTTCCGAGTAGACTCTTCCGTTTAAACTTTAAACGAATATGAAGTACCGGAAGATTTAACACGCTGCGTTAGAGTTGCGTTGATCTTTGCGAATAATCGCGCAAAATTGAGCGTGAACACGAGAGCACCGTTGCCAATCGATAATAAAAAGCACGAGCAGCGATAAATAACAATCTTGCGCACGATCCATGAAAGGTGTCTACGATGCCTAAACGATCAGTGTGTTTAAACGCGGCCTTTATCTTGATGCGCGTCGTTTAATTTACGTGGTTTGAGTAACGTGCTCGTTTTTGCAAAGTATATTACTCGATGTTATTTAAGCAAACACGACGATATAAATGTTTGGAATGAAAGGAACTTTGCGTGCGTACAAATACGTATATATCGAATGATTTTCTAAATCGTTGGTAAAACTGAAGTACGCATATATGAAGCATGCAATTCCATTATCGAAAGACTTTATAGATTTGGCCGTGCTTTCGATTTGAAGAACTCTGCCTTTAAAGAATTAAATGTCGCGACGTGACTATCGTGCCACATGGTACTTTAAATTACTGCAATCTCGAGGATTGTCTGCATTCCAGCATTTCCAACCTACTTCAATTAATAATTTTCCACGGCTCATTACATAACATAACGAAGCGTGCATCATTGACGTCGTGTCGTGTAGGTTAATCCAATTATTTTAATTGGAATATGGTCGCGCGAAACAAAATTTCAGACTGTCTAAAGTTTGAGCCGAACTTCAAACCATTTAAACAACCGACTATGTTAAATTCCAAACGTCTCTTAACTCACCCAGAATAATAAATTGTTCTCTCAGATCTCTTTTGATCTAATTCTCGTATAACGTTAAAATATATATTAACTATTTTCTCTGCGATTTTAATTTTTATCTAATATACCAACTATATCCTCCAAACTCTTGATCCTTCAGAGTCATCGTACATTCCAGCTTGGTCGTACTTCACCAGACATTTCACGTTTCAAAGTAACATCTTTTCTCTTCGCAGACCTTCAGCCTAGTTCCCACGTTCTTTACTCTTATAACAATAATATCATTCCTTACATGCTTAGAGCCAAGTTTAGCGCATCAAAAATTTCTCATCTTAACACCTACCCTTAGCATCGTTTTCTCTGAAACAACTCTCACAGACTCTCGTCAAAAGTACAAGATCGTAACCTACACAACTCGCGGCTACGCCCTTCCATCGCGTGCACGCTGTGTCCTTAGCAATTAGCGTCAGCGATCAATCATCAAGACGCAACGTCCGAATCACCTCCGGTCGAGGCAGCTGCGAGACCGGTAATCTCTGCCGCGTGTATGCGCTTTCTCGATGCTCCGAAAACTCGGTTCAGCCGCGTTGACCGCGTTTTCGTTCGGTCCGCCATTCGCAGAACCGAGGCTCGCGCGGATCTCCGTCCAATTCTCTAATTACGAGGCCGGCGAAGATAAACGATTTCCTCGATCGACGTTCACTAATGGCTTGCTCGGTGCGGAGCACAGCACGGCAAATACGAGCGGCGACGATGAAAAAGGGACCGATGAAGGATTAAGCGAGAGGCAGAGGAGGGAAGATCGGGGACCGATCGTTCGACAACAATGATGTTCACCGTTAATTTGAGTGGACGAGTGAATCGGCCGTTTATCGCTCCGGCGCGGCGGCGTGAAGGCCGTGGACACAGGGCCACGCACACGTGTATACACGACACGTAGCCGTGGACACAGAGCCATGCACGCGTGTATACACGACACGTAGCCGTGGACACAGGGCCACGCACGTGTGTATACACGACATGTAGCAGCGCACACGGCCTCGTGGTAAGAGGCGAGAGTCCGGTCCAGAGGGTTCAAGCTAACGGGACCAAGAGCCGATCGTACAAGCGCGGCTCTGTGGCCAGCACGTTTCGCACACCCGCGCGAAAACACGTACACGCTTGCTGAAGAGCGCGAGCGCGCACGCCCGTATCTGCACGTAGGGGGAAAAGGTTTTTATAGGCCTGGAACGTGTCCGTGAGCAGCGTTACACTGATATACGATATACACGGACCTTTGCCGGCGCGCTGCTTCGACGCTGCGCCCTGTCGCGGCTCTGGTGATTTCAACGCTTGTTCAGGCGCGAGTTTTTAATTCGTGATAATTGGCCGCGCGACTGGACCGGCCGACTGGTAAGGCCAATGCTTTTCGTGAAACAGATGAGTGCAATCGTTAGCCATTGCGACATCGTGCAAATTCTTTCGCTCTCAATTACTTACTAGTTTTTTTAGGGATTTTTAACTGCCTTTTAATTGTATCCTGCGATTAGGTTGCGTATGCTACCGAAGACTTTATTTTTCGCAAATTACAAACGAGTTTCAATTGTTTGATTTTGACTCTGAGGAACGCTTAAACGCGATAAGTTTTCTACTACAACAACAACAACCTGAATGATCTTCGTCTTCGTGTCATCGCGAGGAGTACGTTTATATCGCAAATCGAAATGTCGCGCGCAGCAGTTATAAAGGGACCTCGCGGAGATACATCTTCGTTTGTTATTGTTAAAGATCCAATCGCCATTAGTCAGGGAAAATGTCAGTTGAAACGTTTTCATAGCGAGAGGCGCACGTGTATATGTATATGCGAACGATCTATTGCGCAATCACGACAACTCGAATCCAATCTGCTGTTACAATGTTAAACGGCAAGTGTGACTCGACTTTAGTTTTGAATTTATCAATCGGACATCTCGTAACGCAATACAAATGGGGCCTCGCCGATTCGTCGACGATATACGCCATAATTAACGTTTCATGATCGTCAGAACGGGCATTAATTATAAACTACGAATAGTGTTGCTTCATTCTCTCTTCCTGGGAGGTTAATGCGACAATGGTTTTTATTAATGGAAGACGGACAGATATGCAAAAATCCTTAAATTCTCAGCCGACAAGTTTGTAATTATGACTTTCGAATAGTCGCCTAGGGATGCGATTTAAAATTGTCATTACAAGGTATAGGTATTTGGCAATTCGTTGTAATATAAAGAATTGCAAGTAAAGGTATTTTGTACAAGTGCACACATGCTATTTCGTGGCCTTTCCATTTTCCATTTTTCGTCATTTTCA
Organism: Bombus confusus; assembly: GCA_014737475.1. Taxonomy (NCBI): domain Eukaryota; kingdom Metazoa; phylum Arthropoda; class Insecta; order Hymenoptera; family Apidae; genus Bombus; species Bombus confusus. The sequence continues at coordinate 688,703 of JACXIV010000096.1, forward strand.
TCATTTTCGTATCATTTACTTATTATAAACGTAAGTTATAAATTACATCGAGATCTCTCTATTTCTCGAAAATATGAAATAGCAGAAAATATGTATGTATACTTTTGAACGACTATTCACGTTACAACCGAGAAATTTTAAGATCCAAAAGATTTATTTATATGCCGAATTTCTGTTTCGAAATATTCTAAATTTATGTATCTTTGTGATGATAAAAATAGCGTGATAAATGAACGAAAGAATGAATAAATGATAAATGAAGTTATGAATACTATACGTTGACTATATAATGATATATTTTACAATTCCAGCTAAGAAACAGTCAAAGAGGTTTTTTTTTGAAACACAGATCAACGATCAACAGTCAGATCATGTCGACTGAAATGCAACCATACCTTGGGATGGTAATTTGACGCCGAAAGGCAATGTTTATGCGCAGAATAATTATTAAACGAGACTTGACAACGATCGTACTAGATCTGCTTGACTCGTAACCAGCCAGGAGAGCGGTTACAATTTATTCCACGCTCAATGGCAAAGTGTCTACAACGCAGGGCCGATTTATTCCAACAATTCCTCTTTACAATTTCGATTAGCTACAGATTAGGAAGCAGCTGTTGTTTGTATATGTTTCGCCTCGATCACGATGACATGACGTCTCGAAACTATTGATTTCCTCTGGCAATTGCTTCTGTCACGTGGTAAATGTCTAACGGTATTCACCAACAATAACGATAAATCCAATGATTTTTATGAATTTCGTTTAGAACAACGGCGGCAGCTAAGCTTTCCATGCCGACTTATCATAATTGTAAACCAGAACGCGCTACCTTTCCTACGATCGAAATTTATGTTACTTCTTACAGAATTCTTGGAATTAAAGGCGTTGCAGTATTCGTGTTATGTCAATTGTGTTCGGAAATTTATGTGAATATTCTACAACTTATAATTACATGTACTTATTTAAATAAACACGAGTAATTGTAGATATATGTTATTTTTGTATAACAGACGTCATTTACATTAAAATTCTTGTAATATGTCATAAATATTTTAGCAGGCGATTAAAATAAAAAGTGTTACGATATACGGAAAGAGAATATTTCAGAAACTACGTAATAAGAATCAATAACAGGTATAGAATATCATTTTTTCGTTGTCCACAAAATTCCAAATGAAATCCAGCCGTAAAACAAGTATTCACTTTTCTCCATGAAAACACGGATTTCACGATTTCTTTCCGCGCGTCAACGAACCACATTGTAGTTGCAAAAACGGTAGGTACACGTCACGCCTATCTATGCCAACCTATCTCTCCTCTAACTTCTATAACTCCAGACGCAGCAAAAACGAAATGCATCGCTCGTTTCAACCGGCGGGTACTGAAAATCATTTTCACTGTCCGCAACCGAAGCAACGTTATTTATAGTTAGGTCGATAGACACTGTGTCGCTTTCACCGTTCCTTTCATTTCCCTCAAAGAAAAATGATTCATGATATTTTTAATTGCAAAAGCCGCTCATTGTCGAACCGGTACGATCTATCTCTAGTATCTAGTTGAATCGAGACTCCCGTCAATCGTCCTGTCATTAAATCATTAGATTCCTCTAAATCACCTTTTTCCAATGTTTTTATCGTATTCAAGCTTTTGTTAATGATGCTCGTTCATGATATAGTTCCTTAAGCGACGTCAACGTGCAAACAGATACGGCATAATAAATATCCGTATGTACGTTATTTGCTAGACGCATAGATCTAGCTTTTTGATCGCTCAAAGAGAGCAAACCGGGATGGTGCAATGACCGCGGTCATTAATTAGATTGATTTATTAGCCCTCGGGTGTACACTCCTGTCAAAAGGATAATATTTTACGACGTTCCTAAAATGTGATTGCGAAGCGTCGGTGATTTAGAGGATGGCAAATATCGACGGGTAGAAGAGTACACCGGTTCGATTAATTTGAACGAGTCGTGGGACTCGTGGAACGGCGGAAATTATGACATCAATGCGATTAACTCGAGATGTTCCTGTCATTCAAAATTCTGATTGCTTTCGGATAGTCTCCTTTAAAAATTAGCGACCGTCGCGTAGCTACTAGTCGTTGGTACGAAGGCGATGCGACTATCCAAGTTTCTTCGGTTACTCATTGGTTATGCGCGTGCATAATTTATCTCGTTATTAAAATACCAGATCTCCTCGTCGTCTCGTACGATTTTAAATTGAAAAAAGATATTATTCGGCATGCTTCGTTTGGAATTGATGAATTCATAGATTAATTTCATAAAGAGCAACTTTAAAACAGATCTATTCTCTCTTGGAAGCGAATGTCTGATGAATGACGTCAAATAGATCGTCCGAGTATTCGCTATTAAACAAATACGTCAATGATATTTGATCACACAGTACGTGTCTACAAGATGTTGAAATTAGCTTTGGCTTTTCACTTTGGCTATTTAGTGACTTCATTCCAATGTCTTTGAAATTATCATTCTATCACCGCGACTCTACGTTTTATATTAACTTGCTATCCTGCCGCGCTTGAATCACCGTCAACTATATCCATGTACACATACTGTTCTCTACCAATAGTATTTACGGTTATTACGTATTTTCAATTACCAATACCTGCTTATCGCCATTATCTTTACCAATGATGCTCCATATGCTACTTTGTGCCAATAGCGAGTATCCCTTACTTTTTACCATTTTTTCTATCGATGTTCTCTAATTTGTGACTACACTAGCAAAGACTATACGCTCCTTCCTACCAGCAATAACTTTGTATACTACTTCCTACAATCGTTATTTTCTAGTATTTCTACTATACTATAGTTACCACACTGGCAATATCCTTATACTCTCCTTTCTATTACCATCATTACCTTCGCTATTGATACCTCTGTATGCTATGTTTTATCTTCGATACTTCTGTCTGTTTCTAATATTCTTAAATTTGTTGCCACATCAGCAGCATATTTACACATTCCTTTCTGCTCGCTGTTACCTTTAACAGCAATAATCTACGTACCAGTTCCTGGAATCGATATTTTTAAGTACTTCTCTCATCGATATTCTCCAATTTGTTACCACGGCGACAAACAACTTGCTGTTCGCAATTCTCCACGTGGAACATGCTTATATTCAGCTGCACGCGTACTATGCACTCACGATGCAACTAACGTCGAACGTGGTTCGCGACAAGAGGCGAAGGCACACGGTACGACCGGCATCAATTAGATCGTGTTATGCTAATGCGGTCCGTGTGTATGGAGCGAAATACGCGGCGAAAAGCAGCAATCATCTCGGAGACTACAGAGTCGGATCCTCGTAGGCGGTCGACAACCATAGCCAGCCGAATCCATCGCGGATTCAGTCGTGAACGGCAGGTGCAACGCGAGATAGCTGAATTTGTTGGGCGGAAGTTCTGCATAATTATCCCGAATATCATGGCAAATTTTTCTTTGTTTGGAACAAAGTAGAGTTTCATTCAGTGAATACAGAACACGTTTACGTTTCGTTGTTTTGATTCTTGACGGTATTTAGCCTCTTCTTAACGCCTTGGATGACATATCTTGCGTGTTTTTTTTTTCTTGTTAGAACTAGATTTGAGGCAAAAATTAGTTCGTGAAGTGTGACAGGCTTAACTACCAACTTGTTTAGTCTAAATGTATTAAATCTTCGATCGTTTTGATATTAGGATATCCCCATAATTATTCAGAATATGATTATAGATTTTTGCTAAGATTATGTTGCAAGCAATGTTTCTATCACCAGATGTCATTCACTCTGCCTGCTTCTCATTTCACGTAAAAAGTAAAGCAAAAGCATTTAGTATCCCAGTGAATTTTATACATAAATCTCGCGTAAATATCGACTCGCGACTGTATGTTACTTTGGTATCACTATAACAAATTAATATCATGAAAATATACTTGTGAAGCGAATGTTTAATTTATAAATCTAAAACTGAACAACTATTTTTCGTTTTTGTTGTCTAATGTTAAGAAAACCGTTATGATAATCTCGATGTCTGTTTTTAGCTTTAAGTTTGCCTAGAGCTCTCCATATTGCCTCGGTAATTATTTTTTGCACTATCGAAGACGGTAAAATGCTACGAAATTATTATTAAAGATTTAATTAGTGGTGAAAGTAGATGCTGAAAGTTTAAACGTATGTTTGAATCGTACCTTGAACGTTAATTATTTATACCATAACATAAAAATTGAATCTTCTTGCAAACGATTTAATATAAGATCACGTTTTATAAACTAAAATAGATGCTGTATGGCGTGTCTTTGTTTTAAATGCATCTATCTCAAGAATATAATTCATATAAATATATTTCATATGCACTGGTCAAATACAATATGTTTAGTTTAGTAGACTAGTAAGATTATAAGCTACGTGACTGATTAAGCTGTTCAGAATGCAGTTTGTTCAAGACTTTAAGTGACCAATCAAACACGTTTCGCAACATTACAACGTCTTGTCATCGGTTTATAAACGTGATGCATAGATTCGAGAAAAAACCTTGCGATAATTACGTTCTGTGTGGACAGTATTGATTCGATTCTTGAGATGTTAGCATCAGAATCAACGTGTGAACGCCGTTCACAATGAATATCACCGAGAGTGGGACAAGTAAAAGTTCATGGCTGTCACTTTTTCTTTCGAATGTGATAACAGTACCATTAGCTTTGCAAAATATCAAAAGAGTCATTCATAAAGACATTCTATTTTCACCGTGAAAGTATTAACTCTGTAGATTCGTCAACGCGTTCGTTGAGATATTTATTAATGATGCGATAAATGGAGCGTAGAGAGAGAGAGAGAGAGAGAGAGAGAGAGAGAGAGAGAGAGAGAGAGAGAGAGATAATTTACAGCGGTAAGAATCATTTGATAATCAATTAGCTTCAACTACGTACTAGGCGTATGGTTGCACAAAGTCCTTGAAATCTTTTTCACGAAATGCGTTTCACGGAAATATTATTCTTGAATAACACATTGGGGAATCTCTTATTTATGAAATAAATACAGTACTTATAATATTCTTTCAATTTTTATCATTGCTTTCAATTCTAATACTAATCAAAGCTCATTTCTATGCGTGTGTCAGCGACTTAGCAAACTACTTACAACTGGCAATCGTGCAATTTATACCAATTAACGCAGATCGATAAATAGATATTTCACCGCGCTGTTTGACCAGCCAACGTTCTACAGAAATTCTCATACGTTATCTATGACAACAATAACTTGTTGGACAAATGACTCGTTCTTCCGAACATCGTGTCGAGGCTGGAAAAATAGTCGCGTGACAACGAGTCTCCGGCTTGTACCAATAAGTCAGTCGGTCCAGTTGGCCGCAGCCGATAGAAAAATATCCCGGCCAATAAATACGGCTATACGTATCGCCGTATGATTTGTAGATCGCATTATACGACACTACACGACGCGTGCGTGCTGTTCGATCGTGTATTAACGCCTTTTATCCTGCCTTTTTTCCTGCGACCTTCCACAACCCCGTCGCCAAACGAGCTGCGTGACCGCGATGATAAAGAACACGTTAATAATTTTTGCTTACGTGTTGAACTGTCGCGACGGGCCTATCTTTGTTTTATATTTTCAACGTGGCAACGCAGATCCTGCCAGCCAACGAATTGCGATAGATTCGCGCGAAGACACGACTTCCTCCGGATTCTTGTCACGCGATACTATAACCACGGAAGCGGGGGTGAAATCGTTTCCTCCAATTGAATAATTTACTCTCGTGGAGAACGCTTGGTTCGTTTGTCACGCGTGTATTTGAAGAATGGGGCGACTTTGTGTCGTCATAATCTCTTGATAATTTTAACATAAAAAATAATGAAAAATGGGAAGAACAATCGAAGGACATACTGCATTTGTCAGTGATTTGAATAAATCAGTGGAAGCTAACTCAAAATCAAGTCACTTTTTCTAAACCTGAACGAACTTTTTGAATTCCACCCCACTATGAATTTAATTAATATTCGTAGCGTATTTTTCCTATCATATTTTTCTTCCTCTTCTGTTCGCTCTTCGATCGGGCTCTATCCAAACAACAATACCAGAAAAATCACCAATTCTATATATAAACCACACCTTTCCGTATTTTTCTAAACATCAATTCCTACTCAATCCACTTTCGCTTCTTTTTCTCAAAATTTCCAAACTCCTTCCACCGTGGGCGAAACACGGAAAACGAAGAGCAGCTGCATTCCACGGAGACAACGAGAGCGGGACCACGCGGAGAATCCTCCCACGTGGCGCGAAATAATTTCTCAAAGAGGACGGGAAGGTCTCGACCGATCCGTGGACCAACCCGAATCCGCCTACCTGATCCGGTAACAGGTTTCACTCCCTGTCGCGGCGTTATTTAAACGCGTACGCTCGTTTCGTCGTGCACCTACACGCGTGGCCACGGCCGTGTGGACGTGCACGTGGTCCGTATCGACAGAACGGAATAGAGCTCATGTTTAAATACATGCGGTGAAACGTAGGCAGGTACTCTACTCGCAACACGCCGTTGGGTATAGGCCGACATGCGCAGGTGCCTTCGGGCTGCCTCGAGCCGAGCATTAAATTCACTCTTTGGACAACGCCACGAGGTGACGGAGAAGCTCTCGAGAAGAATCTGCCGTGCGTCTCGCGAAATGTGATTTCCGTGGCACTCGAAAGAGAGTTGGGGCTCCAGGTAATGGCTCGATGGCGGTGGGCCGTAGTTTTTGAAGTAAACAAGCAGCCATTTATTTTAACGAGGTGGATTCGTTTTTAGTGCATAGTTAAAAGGTGATAAAGAAAGTTAACTCTTCGATTTCTTGTGGTTTCTTTTTGAGGGTAATTTTCACGAAGTTTGGTTCATGATTGATCGCAATTTTCGAGATAATTAAAAAGTAATAAAGCCACCCTTGCGGGTTTTCGTGGATTTTTTGGATGTAACGTTTGACGAGGAAGATTAGAGCGAGTCTGAAGCAGTGATTTGAAAATAAGAATAAGATTAGTAGTATTTGAAGCGTCTATCGGACGCGGTATTTGTATAACTTTAGATAACTGGAGAGTTATTCGTTATAACGAGGCAATCGACGTTTTATGAGCTATTTAGATATTTTAATGGGCGTGATAAATGGTTTCGCTGAAGTTGATAATGACACAATGCTAAAGATCAATAATGCTAATGTAGTTTTAATTGGTAGATTAAAGTGCTGTTTCAGAATCAATAATGTAATTAGAGTGTATAGATAAACCGATATATTGCAACGCTATGATAGTTAACGATGTCACTTTGAATCTTTGTTCTTTATAATATAAAGAAACATTTCGACATTCCATTGTATGTATATTATACCTAGATATTTCCTTATCCCTATTACGTAATTACAAATGTAAATTTACAGATAACGTATTACAACATAAAAAGCGTTTGTAAATATTCTCATTTTGCTTATGTCATCGTAATAGTCTGTTTCCAATAGTAACATCTACGCCTTGCACTTGCAAGCTCCTTACCTTGAAATACAACATACAGGAAATGATGTGTTGGCGCATTGACGCGTTTTCATTCTTTGCTTGTAAAAACACATATTATGTTAACATAGCGATAATAGATATAATTAGCTAGTCGTAATTCTGTCAACCTTACACGGTATAACATCATTTTGACACCATTATATTCACTAAACTCATAATTGATTTCATTATTGCTTCTGTCATCGCTTCGCAGGTTTTTCGCCTTTTCATACGTTAATCAGACTCGCATTCACGCGATAATCTCATGAAACTTGATCCGGTAATTTTATATGTGTTTGCAATAAATGTCTTGCAACTTCTACGTACAATTTCGAATTGGTTCCAAATTTTACCAACAGGATCAAAATAATCGTATTATTACCAATCGAACACAAACCAAAGCCACCTAAGACTTTGACAAGTCTCGCGAATAGACTCTATAGGCGGAAACTTTTCCATTGAATGCAGCGCCGAGTGAAATAGCTCGCGCTACCTCCATAGCTGTCTTCTGGGACTCGCATCTCCAGCAGAGCATACGATTCATATTTCATATTTCTCGCGCGAATCTATGAGTCATATTCGAACGTGTGCACATCTGGCTGTACAAGGCGGCCAACGTCGAAGTAGGACGTGAAAAGGTTAACGGTTGTATCCGCGTGTGGAAGAAGCTCGTCCATCGATACACACGAATCGCGTTGTCTGAAACAATAGCCGGCATTCAAGGCTAATCGAAATAATCGGTGGCCCGGAGATGAGCCGTCGACCAGAGCCAGAGCACAATGGCTAATAATATAAGCTGAAAGGTGAAATCTCGCGCTGTGTCGTCGTTTCTTCGACCGCAGGAACGTTTGAACTCGGTTTGTTCGTGACTTCGTCCACGATTGCGGCAGTGTCATTAGAGGGAACCCATTTGAACGCGCGTCGCGATCTCCTGATCGTGCTGATAACAAGCTGGAAACGATGCTCGGAATTCCGCGATAATGTTAGGACGATCGCAACGCGTCCAGGCTGTCCAGGCCTGCGAGGCGTTCGCGCGGAACCGTTTCGACGCATACGACCAGGCCCGCCGCCAAATGGTTCGCATTCCTGCTACGCTGCTCGCATTTTTCATCGTACACGCTCGATAGGTTCCGTGGATACGACGGATACAGTTTACGAATGGATCAGCGTTTAAACGATAAAGAAACGTTTGTAGGTAGTCAGGTTGATTTGTCGTGGTCGTTAAGCTTGGTATTCACGTGTGACGCAAAATATTCGCGATTGAAAGATCCTTCGGACTAAGGCTTTGGTTACAGTGGATGCCTGTTTTGACGAACTGTCATTCCGACGAGTGAAACATCTGAAGACCGCATAGCAAGAATGCATACACTCACGAGAAACTATATACAAACATGTTTGATTGCTTAGAAATATTGAGTTTGTCAGAATACGCATTTGACTTTGTCAAAAATTCGATTGTACTACTATCCCCTGCCTCGACTCGCTACGCTATCTCACGCTATATGTTCGAACGAAAGTCAGTCAACGCTAATTCGTCGATTTCACAATACGAACACCGCGAACGCACAACGAGAAAAATTAGAATAAGCATCACTTTGGAAAGCGATTTCGTTACCGGCAAGTCGTTACGCTTGCTCTCTTTCTCTCTCTCTCTCTCTCTCTCTCTCTCTCTCTCTCTCACTCTCTTTCTTGTTGGCAGCATCAAAAGGCGCATTCCGGTAAACAACCGATTCTCTTCGCCGTTTCTTTCATACCGTTTGCATACTTATTATTCGGATGCGTTGTCGGCTGCTCGTCGACTCTTTGACGGCTCGGCTGAGAAGTAATTTGGAACCAGAAAGCTTAGTAATTACCATGTAAATCGACTTCGGATTATTAAAGCTCGTAATGTATGCGTCTTATTTCGCACTCGTTGCCTGCCTACCTATCGACCGTGTCCGGGCCAAAAATTCTCTTCGTCGCAATTTTCGATTTATCGGACAAGACTCGATGCTTCCTTTTTTTCATCTTTTATCTTTACGAAACTGTAACCGTATGATAATGCACAGATGTCAGATAAGACTTCGTCGCGCCCGATTAAACGCGTTGCTAGCCTGCACGCCTGTTAACGTACCTCGTTTCACATCCTCCTCGCCGTTGAACAACGTTCTTTCCGTCTGACACGTCCAATATAGGCGATGCAAATTTTTTTCGCGACGTAGGTGCGAATTTCGAGGCGCATTAGCGCGACGAAATTGGTCTCTTCCTTGGTTGCGAAACAGAGTGAGCTCCGTTTCGTGTACCTTCTGTCCTTCGTTTTAGTAATCGGACATTCTTTGCCAATCGCTTCCTGGAACCGATCCTTCCTCTGGCCCTTCATGAAAATTCATCATTTTGAGGTTAGTCGAGGTTGATGGTTAGCTTCGTCTGAAAATTCTCGTGTCAAACGCGTTGAATCGTTCATTTTGCTACATGCACGTTGCGCGATTTCTCCCTATATATATGGTATATATATATATATATATATGGTAAGCGCTTGGTTGTCATTAAGAAGAGGCCATGCAATTTGATCGATGTTCTTTGGAAAGTGTTAAAATTCATAATTTGCTCGGGTAAATTTTTATATAGGAAGATTTTATATAGGAAGTTCTTGTTTCATATCTTTTAAAGCTTGCTACTTGAAATCATCCAAGGCACAATAACAAATTACTCCTTAGATTTATAAAATTTCAAGCTCGTAGCTTTCATTCGAAGAAATCACTGAACCTAAACACGTTTTCTTATTACGGTAAACTTTCAATATAGCTACATAGCCTCACCATAGAAACACACATTTTTCCATACTTTTCTATTCAATCATAGACAAGTAGGCTTGCCATTTTTCTGTATTTGTAACAACAGACTCGAACGGAAGAATTCTACGTTCATTTACGTCGACCACAAGGATCAACAGTTAATCATCCGTTATGCGGTAATTATCCCGAAGGAAATATAATACGCGTTTCCAACGCAATCCGTTCCTTTCTCAATAACCGCGTCCATCCGTGGAATCAAGCCGTGAGTAACAAGCCGAATGTAACTTCAGCCATACGGAGGATAATAAAAGCGGCTAGCAGTGTTGTGGAAGTTTTTCCAATCGTACGTTTCTTTGCTATCCGGGAACATGATTTTACACCGTGCATGTTATTTCCGTTTTATACGGTTAACACTCAATCACTGTTGAAACGCGAATCGAGTTTTCGCGTTTTCTCAGCTTCAAAACAAGAGCAACGCGTTACTGTCACTTCCTGTCTCTATTCTTTCGAACCTCTTACTCTGGAAACAGCGCGGTAAAGCGTTTCAGATTTATTTATTTATTTTGCGCTCCAGTCATAATTTAGTTCCACGATTACCGTCCGTGTGAGATAATTCTCGCAAGTTGTCGTGTTTCTTCAATTCGTATCGCTCGAAACAGTTGTGCTTTCAAGTTTGAAATTAAGAGCTTAATATTCTTAATACATCGCGGTTTGCATGCATTACTATTTGCATATCGATACGGTGCAATCGAGAATAAAATGCGAACGTTAACAGGTTGCACGATAATCGTATACTGGTTACGAATGCTACGATAAAAGGATGCTCCTGGAGGCAAACTTGTCCCTGTCCGCGAAACGAGCGCGTTATCGGAGGTCGAACCACATTTAACTGTTGCACGGTGAACATCGTGCGATAAACATATGTTGAAGTGAACATAAAAGACTGCGAAGATAGTGGCGGAAAATTTAGTGGTTGAGCGTGGATGGAGTTTTGATACCGCGTGTCAAGTTAGTTCAAGAAATTTAAATAATAACAAAGGAATCCAAGTTGAAAAGTAAATTGTACGAATTGGTATTCGCTTGCCCTCCAAAAATATGAAAATACTTTTTATTTTCTTCAGATACTCTGATATTAAACGACCATATTTTTGATAATTATTCATTCCAAGATTTCAAATTAAGGTAAAAACCAATAATGAATATGTCGCAATTTTGTTTCCCATAACCAAAGAACACGCACGTACACACGCTACTCGATAAGCATTAATTCACAGACGCTACTAGAGGTAGCTACCTTCTGGTACTCGAGAGAACCCGATCCGAAACGCCAATCGCGATAGTAGTCGCGTTCAATGGCCATTCATAGTCGCGCGAATTAAAAATCCTCGGCGTCGAACTAGCGAAATACGATGCTCGAACCTGTTTCTAATCCAAACGTGGAAACATCGCCCCGCATTCCCTTATCTATAGTTGTCAGCTTCCGCGCGAGGGACCAACCGCTGCCGGATAAACGGAGGTAACGGGGAATCCGTGCGAGCACCGAGGATGCTCGTAATAACAATATACAAGCGGCTGAGTAAAACGGCCATTACACGGATAAATTTACAGATCTCTCAGTTGTTTATCGAGTTCCTTCCAACCCTGCCTCGCAACTATATTTATGCCTTTATACCACCTTAGTCAGCTTTAATCCAGATCTTTATTGCAGCCTACGAAGCTTGCTATAGGACACTTGGATTCTACACAATGCGGAGACTTGTCAAAGAATCCGCGGAAATTCTTCAAACGAATTCACAGAAATCACGAATTTACTGTACTTCTGCCGTGAAAGAGGAATCGCTGAAAATTTTGTCCGCGTTTGATTCATGTAAGATGTGTAAATGGAGAAATTTTTGGTGAATTGCACACTGCATCATTTTAGAGATGATTGTTGACCTGTTGAACTCAGTTTGGTGGTTGCAAATGGTTTTTTATTTAGTAGTGGATTGTCTATTCGTAGATTTGGTAATTACCGATGAATGTGGAAGTAATTAGAAAGAAAATTATTAAAAAGCGTGAGTTGGTTGAAATCCAATGATGTCATTATTAGTACGATTTTCTCAATTGCCTGATAGTTGATTGCTTTCGTCGCTAAATATTAATTAATCAAAAGGTATATTTCCATTTACATTTGTCATCTAAACAATGCTAATAAAACCAGTAGAATAATATGATTTTCCACGACCATAGGGATCGTCAACTCCCACTTCCTCTTTCTACGGACGCAACAACGATAAAATGAAGATTATTATACCAACGGATAATGGAATAAAACGAAAAATTCGATACAGCAGGTTTAAAGACCTCCATTCGAGTGCCGCGACGAGATGTACGAAAGACCAAGTAAAGCTCGACGTTTTCCCTTCGCGACGGAAGGATTTGCGGATTGCACGGTAGTTTTCTTCGTGAAATATCTTTTTTCTTCCTTTTCTTCTTTCCTTGCAGCTGCCGCTGGATGACGGTACAAGCTGAGAATTTATTCAAAGTATTTCTCAAACCTACCTCCGACACAAATTTAATATCTTTACGAATAAGATTAAGCGCGAAGTTAAGTAGCTACTATTTGGTATAATTGTTTGGAAAAAGTTTCGCAATATCGATACACTGTCGTGACACATTGTGAAGTAAATTTAATGAATAATTCATCGATTTATCTATAATTTTAAAAATAATACGTTGGAACGTCCAGCAACATTCTTCTAATTGCAAATTAGTAAGAGGCTTGGAATAAATCAAAAGATTATCACTTAGATAATCCTAAACGTGGAAACGTGAGACTATTACAAACTACGTTTAATCGTCCATCATAAATATTATTGCTTAAGAATTCTTGGCGATTTGAGTTTAACAACGCTAATCATCGGTAATTTCTTTCTATTCGATGCAATATTAATGTTCAAGGTAACAAAATGGTGAAAAACACAGTGTGATTATCTGAGTCCCCGTCAGATGCCTTTCTTCGTTTTCATCATAATCCTATCACTTTATTTATCCCTACTCAATCCATATATTATATCACTATATTAATTTCAGTATCATTGTATACGGACCGTTCCTTGAGAAACCACATACGAACCTCAACGGAGTCGACTAAAATTTGGCTTCTGCGTGACTCGTGTAAATTTCCGTCTTCGGTTTCAAAAGTTTCGATACCTCCAAACCTCAGCCGAACATGGGGAGCCCTCGTCGAAGTCATCGACTAGAAATCTCCGAAGAGAACGTTTATCCAAGCGTTTCCACTGTCCGGTCGGAAGATTTTCGCGAGAAAAAATGCAGCGGCTTGGCTCGGTAGTCAAAAGGCCACGTATAAATCACGCGGTGGCATCTTAGATAATGACAGTCATACGGCGGGCTCGTGTGCGCCGGCCACGACGGCTGATATATTGTTCGGTGGCCGGCGAAGGTAGCGGTTAAAATTCTTCGCGAATGATAATCCGGCTTCGACCGGGAGAATCGATGCGTGCACGATTTCCGGGCTATCGCGATCGGCCTGTTGCATCGTTAGGCGGTAACACGGCCTAAGTAATCATCGATCGCAGAAATTACACGCTTCCGCTTGTTTTTACTTGCGCCGGCCCGCGTTCCCGGTACACTGTTTCTGAGCCGGTGGTACATGGTAGCCCACAAAATGGGAACATGCACTCCAGTTCTCGGGTGCTTCCCTTAATTCTGGTTATTTAGACTCGATTCCTTTTACTGTCGTCGATCGCTGTTTTGATGCAAAGAGAAGATCGAAGCCGAATATTATCAAGAAAACATGAAATTATATACGCGATCTGTACCTTTTTTTTTCTTTTGTTTGTTGAGTGTAAATTTGGTTGATGAATGAATCGTGGATAACGAATGAAGAATCGAACGTATAGCAATGGTTAAAGCAAACCGATTATTTTAATAAGTGATGCTAGTGGATTCAGCTCATTTTCTTCGATATCTTTGTACGTCGAGATCTTGCTGGATCTTTCCGAACAGGTATTCTCGCTGGAAGCACGTGGTTAGTGGTAAAGTGTACATATTATTCTTTCATTCGATGCGAAACGTTAGAAAAATGGCTATTATTAAACTGAAGACTGATATCAACATAAGAGCGGAATTCGATTATTCCATCAAAGAAAACATATTCAGAGTATTCTTCTTCAAAGGATTATACACTGCAGCTAAAGAATTAAACGATTAAAATACTGTCTAAATTATATTCGTCGAAATAGTTGTTAGAAAATCAAATTACTCGGAAGACTTCCTTCGATTACATTAGTTACAGTTTATACAAGATTTTACGGCGAGATAGATAATATTCAAAAGGAAAGAAGAGGAAGCAAGGAACTTTTATATCCAGTATGTTACTATCGCTTTAACTCTGTTACGTTAGTCAGTTTCAACTTAATTATGTTTTTCTGTGGTTAAAATATTATATCTCTAATATTGGAAATCCCTAGAATTAAAATAATCTTGCTCGATTTCGAAGAAAATGATATTCTGCAATAAGTCGTCGTATCAGAAACAATGTTCGTGGATTTATCCATTTGCAGAATAACTCTATATAACGAATAGAAGATTGAGTTATTAGTAGATCCTTCATCGAGGTAGTTTACACGTTCTTCTGTAGGAAAACATATGACGAAGTCGAAGATAAACGGCCAGATGCAACGATGAAACAATGTTAAACTATTCGCACGAATCGTATGCAAATTATCCTGAGTGACCGTTTTCGTTGGCGGGTAAATTGCGAACGATTATGAAGATTACAGGTGTCGTAACCACCTTCTCACTTGCCGTTCAATTTGTCGGAAATGAAGAGATTTTTGTGTTTTATTACACAGTAATAAGAAATGCGTAGGAGACAAAACCACTTTGCAACAAGTTCGTATATTCCCGTGTTCGTATATTCTGCACCGTAAATCTCCACGGAACATCGAATATTATGCCGAACCTCTAATCCTTGCGATTCATTTCTCTCTTTCGCTTCTTTAAAAATTTGTTAGGATATTTAAAATTTGTTATCTCGATTTTCTTCTTACTTTTACTTTATTCCTTATACAAGCAGTTCTTTTGCGAATTGCGTAAGAAATAATCGAGCGTTCGTATCGTGCATAGAACCTATTATAAATTTCATTGCTAGTTACGTGTTTATGATATCATAGCTGTTCGAAGTACCAATCTCCCAACTCTCTAAAACCAATCATCATCGAGTGCTAATCAAAGGTTCACGACTGCGAGCCACTTCTAACAACATCGAAACTGATCGAGAATTTAAGTTACGGCTGTTCTTCTCTGACAAGGGTACGCTTTCATAACCAGACGTAATTAAAACTAATAACGTGCGTTTCGGCTTCCAATCAGGAAGAGCACGCTCGAGTCAGACACGAAAACCACGCATTTTTATCGGAGGATACCTCATGCTAAGTGAAAGTCACGCTACAACCTTTAACTGTTTGTTTAATTGTATAGTAGCCATTATCTTAACATGTAGAAAGTATAGAGATCAAAGGTATGCGCGACGAGTAAAGCTTTAAGACTGTCAATTTTGGATAGAGGAAGATCGAGGATTAAAAGTTTAAGATAACGATTAAAAGATTTGGATGACGATCGGTCCTTCAAAATACTTTAAAATGTTCATTTCTGAAGGAGATGGGTTATAGGTACATATGTATCACGATCAGAGCTTTCAGATGAGCTTTATACGTTGCAAGAACGAACGATAGATTCAGAGATAACATTCGCGCGCGAGGAATCGTGTCGAGAACGATAGCGGATGATTTTTACGGGCGCATCCACTGGAAATACGGCTAATGGAATCGCTGATGCTACTCTATAGATCCTGGAATTGGCACGGAGGTAAACACGTTTCATTGGGCCGCTGTGCACACAAAACAGTAACATCTCAGGATTACGTAAATAAATTATCCGTAACTTCATACTACAACATCAACATCGGACGATATTCACCCATTATCCTTTCCGGTGTTTCTACGCAATGCGCTTTTCTACTCGCTCCCAATGCACAAATAGAGTACTGAGATATCCTCTAGAGGCATTTCAGAAACATTAACTTTTCGCGTTTATTAACGTTACGCGTTTATTATTTCCAGACACCTTTTTTATTTCATTACTTCTTCCGCTTGTAAGGATTGATTTACAGTGAATTTTAAAGATTTTTAATAGCATGGATAAACAATTCTAAAAATGAAATAAATTCATTCTATGATTGTTATTTGGTCTGCCGAATGTTTAATATTTGAGATATAATTTTGCTCTAAGTAGTGTAATATCATCTAGTATTAGCTAACTAATATGAAAACATGGCCTGTCCTATTTCAAATCTGATTATCATACATAGTACAATTATTAATTTCCTCCGATTGGATGAAGTTCATCTGATGAATTTTTTCGAACAAATTAAGGAAATCCTTCTAAAATTTCAATTTCATCTACCTTCTCTCAAATATAAAAAGCTACTACCATCCAGTTCAATTGATCCAAGAGTCTCGCGATCTCAATAAAACTAATCCATACATCAATTTCGTCTGAAACATACCTGGCTTTCATATACACCTGATCTATACAACAATTTATTCACTGAATCCTACAGTGCACCTGCTACAAGAGAAACCATTCTCGGGAGAAACTTTTCTCACGTGGACAGATATCGGCACGAAAAGCGGTTAATGGAACTTCTAATAGCGTCGAATCGCTGCATCGAACAGTGGCAGGACTGTAGTTATAGGATAGCGTGGTCACATCTCAGGATCCCGCGTAGATTTTTCCTGAAACCCGTTTCGTGACCTCGCACATGGGCTTGTATCTTACGACAATCCTGCCTACGCGTGAGCGCGTCTCACTGGCCTCTGTCCCCGTTTTCGAGAGTGGTCAGAGGCATCGCTTCCTCGAACGATCACGATGCCCAATCAGAGAGGAGGAGCACCGTCGATCACTTATCTCGCGCGCGATCGCTATCTCGAGATAACTTTTGCGATAATTAGATCGTCTGTATGGTCGAAAGATCGAGATAAGAATTTGAATAAAGTATTATCCATGATAACGATAATAAAAATGAAGAAAGTGAGAATAAATCAATTTCGTTGTCTTCTGTAATTTTAGCTTGTTACAGTACCAAGAAACGTTCTAGCGTTCGTCCCATATTTCGAAGGAATAGTAATTTGAAGTACGATATATTGAATTCTATTGCGATATCTTATGATCTCTTCAAAGAAAAAGCCGTGGGAGTATGTAGGTATTTTTGTAAATTAAAAGTAAAATAAACATTTCTCTATGTATAAAATTAATTTTAAGAAACTAGAAGTAAAATGAAAATAAGAGAAAAAAGGACGAAGAGTCGATGATTTTAGCAACTTTTTACTTCAAAATTCAACAAATTAGGGACTAGCTAAAAAGGATCCAAAGTTCACTTTGAGGAAAGAATCAATCAAGGACGTGCGAATGGTATTCGTGAATCGTTAAGACAGGTAATGGAGGATTTTATGACGAGCGTGAAATTTAGCAAGTGCGATGTCCACTGAAAAACAGCATGAGATAAAACAACGATTTTAGATAAGTCAAGATTTACTGCTCTGCTTTGTCCAACGATTGTTGGCTACATTTTTCGACATCCTTTCTTTCTTCGTTTAGAGGTGATGGGAGATATCGTTCACCGAGACGTCGATGCAATAAACGTACGAATGTTGTTTTTATTAGATATTTCCGCTACGCGGCACTTGATGAATATTTTAAAGCAACGTGTGCGTTGTCTTTACGATAGCAATTATAACGTTACAGTATGACGTAATAAACGATCATACGCGCTTCGTTATGCGCTAGAAGAAGTCTGATAACTGCTTTGAGTTACATCCCATATCGCGGTATGAGATAATTTGTACTGACAAGGTATCATTTTTAAATAACCCAATGTATTTAGGACAAGTTGCAGAAAGTCTTCCTAGATTAGAAGAACGACTATTAAAATTTACTACTTTTCTATCATTAGTACAAAATTCCGTGAATGAAATTACTTAGGCTCCAAAAATGTTTGTCGCACTTACTATCATTAGTGAAATTTAAAAAAAAAAAGAAAACTTCGTAATATTAGAATTTTTTATATTACCAAAATTACCTTCAATAAACCGTACATTATATATTTGCAATGGTCTCAAACATTATCTTAAACAACATTTTCAATGAAAAGACATTTTCTGCTCAACGATCATTCGAACGGACAGAGCCAAGGGAAAGATTTCAATCAAACAGAATTTCCAACTTGAAAGCACTTTTCCATGTTCTCAGTTATCCCCAATGAATCATACAAAACCACTATCTTTAAATATTTCTAAAGACGTAAAACATAAAAATTTCGATTCAAGAAACCCTTCAGAAACAGGACGATCTCCGACTCGAATGAAGGAAAGGGCGCTTTAGCTAAATAAGGAGTGGTCGTGCATCGAGCTTCCTGGACTGTAAAGATGACGCGCTAATAGCTTCGTTTTATGATAGTCCTGAATCCGGACACCTGATTTGTTGCCGTATGTCAGAGTTGAATACTCTCACGACAGTGGAGCAGGTATAACCATGCGTAGGCGGACACTTCAACCGACAGCTGGTCTTTCACTTGCCACGTGAGAATTTAGTTTCTACGCAATGTAGTTTGAGAGCCGTC
Organism: Bombus confusus; assembly: GCA_014737475.1. NCBI lineage: Eukaryota > Metazoa > Arthropoda > Insecta > Hymenoptera > Apidae > Bombus > Bombus confusus. The sequence goes on from JACXIV010000096.1 coordinate 707,687, forward strand.
CGTCGAACAGGGTTATGGAATACGTTTTAAAAGAGGATAAATGTCACTGAAACGCTGCCACATACCACCGGTCTATGTATTCTCAAGTTTCGTGATATGGCATCCGATATATTCGTTTTTCGCGTCGAATCGAAATGTCTGTGCGAACAGGGAGAAATAACGTCGCGCAATCAATGCTTCCACGGTGTTATTAGGTGTTATCGACGTTCGCTTCAAATCCTTTTTGTCGGAAACCATGACGTGTACATTCGCGTGGTTTTGAAAGGAAGAGCTCTGCGTCTAGGTTTTCACCTTTCATAAATAGTTTGAAGTAATCAGAATTGTATATACATTATGATTTATGAACAATGCATTTAAAAATTAATCATAAAATTTTCATTCAGAAAGTATTTATTATACAATACTCTTCTTGAACTTTCATTCCCGCGTTTCTCTTTAAAATAATCCTATCCATTAGCTCTACTCAATGTTTATCGAATAATGTGAATCAGGAAATCTAATCAATGATATTAATCAACGCGATCAATGCTCTTACAATTGAGCTGTTTGTCGCAAAATAAATAAAATCGTTTTCTAGTGTGAAAAAGAAAGGAGAAGAGGAAAAGAAAGGAAAAAACTTACGTCATCTCTGTCCTCGTGGAGATCGTCGTCGGCACTCTCCTCGAGGACAAAGCCCACGTCGTTGTTGTTCCTGGTGAGTGAGGGCAATTTCCTGGGTGTGAGCTCCTCGCCGTCTGTGTCTCTCTTACGCTTGCCGTCTCTATGTTCGTTCAGCGTGGTCTCGTGCTCGTCCAACATGTCGGTAACCATCAGTTCCGACTCGACGCTCGTCGGGGACACGACTTCGTCCAGCGGTGACATCGTCGACCTGTCGACTTCACCAGCCTCCAGCACGGACATGATGAGCCACTTTTCCCGGCACAGATGCTTCCTCGGTCACGATCACCAGAATTCGCGGACAGTCGGGTCTCGTCTTCGACGGGACAATTTGCGTCGGTTGCCAAGAGGTGGCAACGAGGCACCTCCACTCATCCAGTGAGTACGGATGCACGTTCATAGAGCCTTCATTCGGTGCCCGATTCCCTTTTCTATTCACGTGATCGTTTGCTCGACGATTCGTTTTAACGATTAAACAGATACATCTGACCAGGATGTTTTTCTTTCAATGGTGATTTATAAAATAATTTTAATAGACAACGCTGCTATTAAAAACTCTTAGAAGGGAACTGTAATTAGATTGTCATCGATGATCGAGAGTTTCCTCCCACGGTTTCAATCCGCGACACGATTCCAAATCTATTAATCACTTTCCATTCGAATCGATCTTCTCCTATGAACATCGCTTCGTTGACATTCGATCAGAGTTATACTCGTTGAGACTTCCTCTCATTAATCACTTTCCTCTATACGAGTTTGTTTCCTCTTCGCGGATACATCCGCGTTTATGTTTGTTAAAGCCACCAGATTTGACGATCCCAGTACGATTCGTACATTCGTGGCGAATCCCGATACTCGAGTTCGCGTTCACCCCGCCCGAAGACAATGGGCTGATAAATCGCCTGTCCCCGATAACGGTGCCGCTCACCGCTAAACAGGACCCTGGCCGGAGCACATCCAATTTTCCAAACGAGCCTGACCCTCTTTTTCCTTTGGATGATCGGTCGCTGAATCGAGCACGCGATAGGAATACCCGCTGACGAATACTTGTGTACGAAACGAGAAACTTCGCGAATTACGATCGTGAACAGGTGTTCAAAGATATTCGACTCGATGGTCGCGGAGATGGAATTAACGATTATTTGGAAATCATAAAAAATCTTCGTTCGAGCATCTTATTGTAGAGTGATACGCGCGAATTACGTTTCTTTGCAGCTTGATCGAAGCTCGGTTCGTTGTTTAATTAAGATGATTGTAAAGTTTATATTCCTTCGACTTGTGTTTAAATATATTCAGAATCCAAATTTACCGGAGGTAGTAAGATTCGCCAACGAAACGATCGACTTTCAGTCAACAAGCGACTGGAACGAAATCGCTTCACGTGTGCGTGGAGCACGCAACTTTAAAACCAGACGTAAAACGATCCCGCGGCGCGCGTCTCTGCGGGCATTAAAGTCTCCGACTTTCCACCGGTTTCGCTGATCAATGACGTAGGAAACCTGAATTTTTGCGGGCGATCTCTTCTTGCAGTTTAATAACACGGTCGTCACCGCGTAACTATATCTTCGTTCGGTGTGACTCGTATTAAACGACGCGATCGACATCGTGTCGCCGCTCGAAAATACGAGCGATCTCGCGTTGATCGATGTCCATGACTGCGTGATATAAGCAAAAACTATAGTATGACGCACGAAAGTGACAGAACGAATGCACTCGTAACGAGTCGACACGATTAGATCATTCGGAAGAAGGAGGCGGTTTCGCTAGAGTTGAGCGCAAAAGTTCTGAAAAGACGTAAAAACGCAGCCAGTTGCGAACAGTCACGTGGCGAGCAAGCTCGTGACGTACGTTCCTTGCTTACTACTGTTCTAACATTCAACTTAGCCTGCTTGGCCCGATTTCACCGTGGAATCGAATCGTGGAACGCTACCGGTAATAGGATTGCACCGATCGATACCCGCACTCTTGCTGTCGGCATCACGACTCCTGATCTCGATGCTCGAAACCTCGTGCACCACAATTCCCGCATGTTCATAATTTTTGTTTCAATTGATCAAAAGCGTTAAATTCTGGCTTCCTTTTTTTGTAAATATATACGATTAAACGTGACAGTTTACGTATTGATTTCTAAAACTATCACTGGTAACAAGTTGGTGTCGATGAAGCTGTATCTATCACCTCGTTCCATAACACCATCACCGATCGTCGTTTCCATTCATTCATATTTCTAGCTAATCACCGATCAAACCTGTTGTCCTTCGATACGTTTGTTAGCGTCTCCTGCGATAGCTTGAAATTCCCTGGCTCCGCAGACACAATGTAGCAACAAGTAACACACGCGTTTTCTTTATCGATGGCCGATACGATCCACATCGGAAACAACGTGAGCCGGTCCGCAGTCGTAACGCAACCGATCAATATCCACGTCGAAACATCCTCGGGCGAGAGTACGTTGAGAGGAACGGCGAATCCCTGGGGCGCCCTGCGACGGATGTTGACGTTCCACGACGAAGATCCGCGGTCTCGATGTGAGTCACGTGGCCGCCAGTGTCACGTGGGGGCGGAGAGGGCGGTCACGGTAGGACGAAGACAGCCACACGAGACCAGGTGGGAACGGTCGAGAAGACAACCCGCGGACCCCGGATCGCGGTGCAACGTGTCGCAATTTTGGAAAAGTCGATGCGCGAAAAGCCTGGTAGAAACACGTAGAAGCGCGCGTATTCAGTCGAAGGTCGACGAGGACCGATCGTGCGACACCGCGTTGCCGCGCGCGCCTCTCGAGAATGGCCTAGAGGCGAAAAGAGGAAAGGATCTCCTCGAGTGGCGCCGCCCGCGGCAGGAGGGGGCAAATCTCTCTCCTGCTCTTGTCGAGAGCAAGTGTCGGGCCCGCACGATATGCCCGCTGGACCACCACCACTACCTCCGCGTCCTCTCGGCCACCACCACCATAACCAGCATCCTCGGCCACCACCACCGACGCAACGCCGACCACGCTACCACGGCCGATGCCATCGGTATCACCTTCACGAGAGAACGCCGTCGCCGTCGATACCAGCTGTCCTCTCTGAGCGAACACACGGTCTCCCCTTCCCTTCCACGAGCTTCCTCAGAGCTTCTCTTCCTCGCCATGACTGTCCACCGTCGTTGTCGATGATTCCCCACCTCGACAGGCGGCGCAGCAACTTGTCTCCGTTCAACCACGACCGAGAACCGCTTGTCGCCTCTTTGTCTCGCCGACCGTTGCTACCGTCTCATGCTCTCAAGACATCGTATCAAGATAGATATGGACGATATCTAGCCGGAAAACACCGAGAACCAGCTTTGTTCGGTTATTTACTAGTCCCCCTTTGCCTCGTGCACGCGTACTCCATATCCTTTTCCCTCTATCTTTTTCCCGATGCACTCCCTTTCAGCCTGCTTCCATCTTATTCATGCACGATTCCATTCGATCAACTTGGTCCTTCCTCGGGGGAGCACGCTAGCCTGTACGCTGTCTTCGTGCTTGTTTTATTATGTCTCTCCGGTACTCTCGCATATCTTTCTCTGTAATAAGAGATAATAAACGGGTGGAAGAGTTAAATAGGTGCAACACACTCGTAATTTGTCCACACATGCTTCGATATTTTTCATCAACGGATCTCGTACTAGCAAGACTCGTCTTCCTCGCTGTCAGCTTCACTAATTTTCGCGCCATTACTCTCGCTATCAGTCAGTTCATGCGGTGTGCGGCGGACGATATCATCGCCGTTCATAGTCGTTCACGCGAATCATAAGCTCGGTTTCACGTTGCGTGTCGACGGTTTGCGCGAACGCGTGGCGTTGCTGTGACAGTAGACGTCGACACCTCGAGGCTTATTCCTTGGTCACCGGCTTTAAATCGCCACCAACTCTTTAGCTTGTGCGATACCTCAGCGAATGCGTTCCTTTGACCGCTCGCGACCGTTCGATCGACTGGTAAATTGCGCCGGACCGGTCTCACGTTCTCTCCCCCTCGTCCACCCTTGCTTTCTCTATCTTCCTCCGCGACTATCCTCGTTCTCTTGCCATTCTTCCAATTAGCATCCTGTAAGTAGAGCTATGAGCGATTCGAACGTTTCTTCGTCTCTTCAGAATACGCCTGAATGTTTTTAGCGTGTGTTCGATGAATCGAAGATCGGACGCGAGTAAGGATTGTTTTACGCCGCAAAAACTGACGGTATAGTAAACGTGACGATACTCTTTCGAAGTTGTGCCAATGATCACGATATGACGTTTGCAAGTGGTCTTTTAAAGGGAACTGTTAGAATTAATCAAAGTGTTCTGGTGCTGCTCGTCGTAATTGAAATTTTGATAAATGAAAGTTAAATTTAATAGATTGGATCTTTTTTCCTTTTAGATGTATTTCTATCTTCTTTTAAAATATGATGTGATCACAAATGACGCATCAATTGATCTGTTATATATCTATATTAATCTCATTTTCAAAGTAATCTGAATTTCGAGGAAAGCCTGTAAACTTTGGAACTCGAACTTCTATTAAAACTTTGATGCCGCTAGAATGCAGCATAAAGCTCAATTAAAATCGCGATTTTTATTTTGTTCCCTCGTAACGGTTAGGAGATCGTATTATCGTTGATGTCCGATATTTTTATGAATAACGTGCGCGTGCAGAAATAGAGAAAAAAATGTCGGCATCCTGTGACAAGATCGCATATAGGGGAACATTCCTCCATATGTTAACCCAAATATGAGCAACGGCGAACGTGAAATAAGACGCTCATTAAGAAAGAATGTTTTGCTGGAACAGTTAGCGGCGGTATATAATTTAAACTGCAATAAACTTGCTTAGAGCATACGTTGTTCTGTTACCTCATGTTCCATGCCGCGACTTAATATTCGCGCAAAAACCAACAAACGAAACGAAGCTAACAGCTTCGACTGCGCATTTATAGTGGAATAACTGAACCGTAATCGGTCGTGAATTACGCGTCCATTGCTAACGATTACGTCATAAATGCCAATTTGCCGGAAATATCGTTGTTGCCTCTATTGTTGCCTCTAATCATAGTATCATATTTATGAATGTTCCCTCTCGAGAAAATGATCATGCCGGAGTAAATGAAAGTACTTACTAACTTTTAAAATAGTATCTCATCGATTACACCGCGATATTGTTGAGTGACAATAAATATGCCGAGTTATTCGATATGAAAATTTTAAAAAATCATGCCAACATTTAATTTAATTAACCACTTTTTCCGTTGCCTTAATAAACTCGTAGCATTATATCTCTTATAAATTAAAACACTTTGCATAATATTTTGCGAAAATATTTGTCACCTTTCGTATTAAACACGACTTTAATCCATTCCCTTTATATTTTCATCGCATATTTGCAAGACAATCCTCGCTTCTGAGATACGCGCCCTTGTTATCGCGAGGATCGATATCAGGCTTTAACGAGTGAAAATATTCGGGTCAGATGAATAGTAACTGGCAACAACGGACTTTGGAATCGCAGTTTCCAAAGGAGGCTGGTCCCTCCGGCATGCGAAGACAGATCAGCTCTTTTTTCCTCTTCCTCCCTTCACATTTCGCGCACCTGTCCAGCCTCGACGGATGCCGCTGTGATTTCGTTTCCTATAAGTAACTTTCATTTTCTTTTTCTTTTTTCAAGTTAAATCGTCTAAGTGATTTTAATTACGCATGGAACTCGACGCTAAGTGGCTGTGATATAATTCCACTTTTGAGAAAAATACGCAGCGAAACATAGGCAAGTATCGACGAATTTATGGGATAATATGCGATAGAGACTTGTTTGTGTGTATGTACAGAGCGTAATAACATTTGAAAATCAAACAACTAAAAAATTGTTCGATATTCTTTGATTCAGCTTTTGAAAATCCCTTTATGATGAACAATTAAAAAATTGTCTCGTCTACTAATTCTATTAACTATTGACAGTGACTTTCTTGGTAACAGTAATCTAATTGGACACGATACAATAAAACATTCACGAAAAGAAGTTTTTATCATTAATCATATCAACATTATAATTATTTTGAAATTGTTCGATAAAGGAGTTACTCATGCAAAACTTATCGAACGAGCACAGAGTGCCGGAGAAGCAAAAATCGGCGCGAGAAAGCCACCCACGTACGTAATTATGAGATCACTGCCGAAAACAGCGTGGATCCGTGTCCAATAGGGAAGAAAGAGGCGACCGTGTGGAGAATGAGCAAAAAGGAGAATGGTTAACGAACTCGTTCGACGCATTCCCTGTGTCAGGATACAAGGGGAGATACGTCGGCCGTGTTACAAGAACGCTGCTCGATATATCGTGACGTAAGCGGGGGAATTTCGAGGAGAACGAGCGCGACGCGTTCGAACGCTTCTATGAAAGTGGAACGCTGCGCGTTTCTCGTGATTTACAATGTGTTACCTGAATAAAAATAGACCGGGGCGTGCTCTATAAACGAGATATACGAGCGTGTAAAGTACTTGGAAATTTGAAGCAAAAAAAAGGGGGGGGGGACGAAATTCGAAATTTACAACAGTTTTGCTTACGCGTGGTTGAATATCCTGTTGCAATTTCAACTTTCGACGACAATTCTGTAGTCGGTCATCTGTCGTTGCGATTATCATAAATCAGTTTAATTGCCGATAAAATCTTTTTAATTGGAACTCGATGATATAATTGGAGCGCTCAGAAGCCAAACTCATCAATTTCATATTTTATGAAGTTCTCAATTGCATGAACCAGGCACATAATTAGGATTCGATATCTTAAAAAAAACAAACGACGTATTGTCACGAATTTATTATCCGCAAAGGGACGATATAAGGAGATCACAAATCCCAAGGTAAATTTTAGAAAGTAATATCTTTAATTTCAATTTATTTCGAATTTCGTTAGAATATTTAACCTCATTCTAAGCCCTACTTTTAATTCTCGATATTACAAAATTTGAATCCTATTTCTCATAAAGAGGAAATGAGATGTGCAAGCCTCGATGTAAGCGTTTTACCCTCCTGCGTCAACTTTTTCCTTTTTCTTTTCCTCGTCTAATCCCAATATCTAAGCTTAATTACAACAACGTGAAATCAACAGGCGTACTATTGATTCCCTGGTATTCTATTACGAATTCATTCAGAAACGATAAAAATATCCAAACAGAGTAGCAATAAACACGACAGCTTAGCCTATTCGAGTTAATGTGTATTCGCGTGCCGAACGCGATCGTCGAACGGCACAGCGCGGCGCGATATATTTTTCAGATTAGAGAAGGATTGCTCGATAACGGTGAATACGTCTTTCGGGTGTGAGACGCATTGACGTTCCCCGGAGAAATCTTTGAGCATATTTTCACGTCTCTTGTAAGGGTGTCTCTGCCGGATGCAGATAGCGGCGGCCGTGTCGCACAATATGTGGCCACGTATGGGAGCAGCACAATGTCCCTGATGGTAAAGGCCATCCAACCTGTACGATACGACATAATACTGGCTCGGATAATATATTGCTGTACAAATGGCACGACGTCCCTGTCGCCCCGGCCTACCTGTATCCGCTTATCTCCGCTCGATTTTCTCGCCAGCGTTCCCGTCGTTTACATAGACTCCACTCGCTTGATCTACTCGCCTTACGTTTTCGGGACATGTGAAAAATCAGCTCGCTCGAAGACAATTTACATTCGTCTTGTGTTTCTTCTATCTAACTTTAATCCAGAAACCGACGAAATTTATTGATAGTTTCACGAGAACTTTGTTATTTCTACCTATATTTGACTTTAACTAGTTAGCCGTTTTTGACCAGTATAGACGTCATGCATAAAAACTAGTTACAATTTGCTGTTTAAATTGCAATTTGGTAATTGCAGTAAATTGCAGTAATAGTATTAAAAAATAAAACGGTCATTTTATTACAACAGCTACATATACTTTGTGTTTGACGAGTATACTCCTCATCGCTTACTTTTTGCGACACATTTTAGGTACACACTTTTCAAAGAGATCGCAACAGATAACTGGTTAAGAATTGCGATGTCTCCGATATTTGTCATTAAAAGGATTCAGAGGTTGTCACCTAATTGTTGTATCCGCAGAATTACATCCTCTGACCAGACTTTCTCTCTCTACACGAAAAATTGTAAGGATAAGGATTGCTAGGAAACCGAATAAACTTCGTCGCTCTGTTTTTTCCACTATCATCTGTATTTTCGCCTATATATACTTTTCTTCACGCGTGTAACGAAGTTGATTTATTAATTAATTACTACTTACATATTGTAATGACAGTAGTAGCAATACTATTGTATATATAATTTATTAATAATGTATAGTATTGTATATGCAAATTTGGTAGGTAATACTCTGTGAAGATTAAAACCCCTTATACATATGCATGCATGCGATATCAGTCTCATTTTATTAAATAGTTTTTTAGGTTTACGACGTAGGAAGAACTTGATACACGATAAATTAACAAGTACTTAGATCGGTATAATTTCCGCTGCGGATAGTAGCGGAAACTTGCTTAATGTATATCTGTCACTTAAATAAATTCTTTCTCATCAGTTTTTTCAGTTTAGTACGTAAACAAGGTGTAATATGACACTAAATATACGAAATAAACGTATGAAAATTATAATTAAATAATTTAAGCTAAGATAAGCGAGAGGATATAAGAGGATTTGATGAGAGCAGGGTAATGGAATTTAAGAGAAATGACGAGTGTAGTTTTCCAATGTTACAAATTAATATAGCGAACTGACTAGGATATGTGAGCAAATTTTAACAGTTGTGTGCTCTTACTTGCCTCTTGTGCCTGTGTAATCTTTTTTTTTCTACTGTATCCAATAGGTAAGATTATATCTGTCATTATGGTACTCATAGAATCAGGTACTAAAGTGTATCACGCATATATTAGAGAAAAAACTGGTGTGACGAGAACCTCTTTAGTTGTGTCTGTTTGTTTAGCTGACAAATACAATTTCCATTTATTGATAGGTACTTAATTAACATACATTTCATTGATCGCTAGAAAAAACATAAGAAAAACCATATTCGTATAAATGTGTACATGTATTTGGGCAGAGAAAAAAAAACTGGATGCCATTAATCATATTTTTTCGTCGTTTAAAAGCACACTATTGGAAAAGCATAGAAAATACTAATTAATCTATATCAATGTTCTGTCGAACGTTCAACGACTTCCAACATAATGTGAAGTTAATAATGCATAGCGAGGTATTAAAAATCGTAGAATAATTAAATATCATTTTTTCGCTTGAACATCGATCGACATGTTCTATAACATTTTTCAATTACTCTTATACCTGAAATATTAATTGGAAAATTACTAACCGCGCTATATATATACATACACGTAAGTATAATATGAGATAAGATAACCACACATCACAGAGTTCGATTATTTTTTAAAAGAAAATACTGCTTTTGTTAAATAATTCCTATTCAAATTTCTATAGTGGAAGAAATCGAATAGTAAAATCCGTCGCCACGCTGAACTTTCACTCTTTTTCTCTCGATTCACGTTTTAGATTGCTACTTCAAAGCGCTAATTTTTTTCCCATTAAATTTCGTAAACGTTTCTGCTCGCGACCGATTGATCGAGTTAGCGCAAGACCGGTGAACGAGCAAACGGGAAACAATTTAAGCGAGAAAAGCAGAAATAAATGCGAGCACTGATTACCAGAAAATCACGTTGCCAATTGCGTGTCGCTGGATTGGACGTTACGATGGCAATCACGACCGCCTGCATCCGATCGTTGCTATTTCGTTTCTTATCCATAGTCCAGCGAATGATAATGGTAAATAGGCGTGGCTTTCTCGAGATTTGTTATTACAATCACGTCTTCGACCACGCGATTAGAGTCGAATTGCGCGAGTCGCTTCTAATACAACCACCATTCTTGCGGAATCGAGCCTGCAGCCAGCCGATTTCGTTCCAACTCATCGTTTTCGCTTCGCTTTTCTCCATCCAGCCATCTTTTTGCCCATTTTCATCGTTTATATTGAAATTATACATTAGGTTTCGAAGTTGAGCTGAAGTTTTTATCGACAGAATTACAAAAAATCTATTCCACGATAAAGGATAAAAGAATTCCTCAAGCAATTCTGATTTCTTTAGCAACAATAATACTATTTGCACAGAGAAAGCTGAACATCGAATAAAGATACAATATCGTCAACCAGTCGCGTTATCTTTAACATACCGGACAGTTCGTCGACAGTTTATAATAATTTGTCATTTACACGCGTAAGCGCCGCAATCATCTAATAAATTATCGGTCTCTTGCTTTACGATGCTCGTAGACTATGCAACCCGTCAAGCCGCGACGTTGCTCTTAGGTATCATTCATTAACATCGTTACTCCGTTACAACGATGATATATCGCGCGATGCATTTAAAGGACGATCGTTTGAGAATTCTTTTGCAAAACGGTGTCGAATCGCGAACAATAATCTCGTAAAAAGATCCGCGTGATCGTAAATGCGTTCGATTTACAAGCCATAAAACGAATCCTATTACAAACACTACGATGAAAAAGAGTGGAAAAAGATAATAAAAAAAAAGAAGAAGAGTTGACGAAGGACGTACATAACGGGAGCGTGACGCGTATCTGTCTCAATCCCACCGGCCGCCTATCGATTAACCAGTCGTTAAAACGACACGACAAAATCCACTAGTTTGAAAATATACGCTCAGTCGTTAAAGTACAACGTGACGCTCGTAAAGACGATAGAAGCATAGCAATTGAGAGCCTAAAACTTGCGCGCGCACGTAAAGCACCATCCAGGAGTTAGACGTTAAACATATCCTTAACCCTTTATGTAGCCTCTTGATGTCAAATGACTCCACTTTTTCTAAGCTTCACAGTTTTATTGTTTAGGTACATGTTTAATGTTCAGTTCTCAGAAAACGAATAACTTACCCTCGTAAATTTAATTATCGCAAAAAAATAGCACAATTAATTGCAAATTCCAAATTGAAGTAACAATGCCTGTGAAATTATCGCATTGGGATTGACCAAAATGGCTTCTATGTAACTCAAATACCAAACTTGTGATCAATTGCGACTCTTTCGTCGTTTAAACATCTGTCCTAAAACTTAGAAACGTACGCAAGAAGAACGTTACTTTTATATCTGATCAACTCTATTTCGCTTTAGAACGAAACATTCCTGTCTGAAATCGTAAGTACACACGTATATTTTCTGTTCTCTTTGTTCGCCAAGAGCAATCGCGAAATGATCTCCGCGGTAGATCGATACGATGACGAGGCCGAGTGGTACGAGAAAGAAGCAAAGAAGGTTCTTGCGAGCGAAAAAGAGAAGAAGCAAAACGAGGCCCGGTGCATTCGATTCTACTCGGCCATTAGGGCACACAGCATCCTCTCGAATCCATTCGGGGCCAGGCCTGGTTGCGGTTTCGCGATCGAGAAGCGGTCGCGAGGTAGGTGGATGCCAGAGTCGATCAGAATCTCGTTGCAACGATATCGTATTCGTTCCTCGAGCTTACGTTAACCCGCGATTCTTTCTTTCTTTCCTTCTCTAACCGATTCCATTCCCAACAACTTCGTTTCGACGACTCGCAATCCTCGAACCCGTTGCATCCGGCCAGCTGCAATGCTCTTCGGAACCTTGCGAACGATAGATCGCACGGTTACGTTCCCTGGATCGCGACTTCGTGATCCCGTCGAACGAGGATGACGAGATGCAACGCCGTTATACGAGCTTTGAGACCGTGTATGTATGGATTATCCTGGATAGAAGATTTAAAGACGCAACGATGGAATGTGTGTTTCAATAGACGACGGTTGTTACGTCGTCGAGTTATGGGGTCGCGTTGCGCGAGAGAAATCCGCTGTATCAGTGCGCTGCACGGGAAGTTGGCAGACGATACTGTGACATGATTGACAAGTATTTCGATGATAGCACGAAAGCGAAGATTCGGTTTTTCAAGGTGGTTCGACGATGTTTGGAGTTGTTCGAAGAGGTACGAATCTTGCGAAAATGATCCGTCATGAAGAAAACATGCTTGTGAATCGTCGCAATCCTTATATTCTTGTATCGCAATCCTTGCGTCAAACTTGATTGAAAATTCTCGGTGGGACCACGCGGGACGGAGAATGATGCCGCGTACCCGTCGCCACGCTCCAGTTCGCACAGTCATCGAAAGTGAACACGTCGAAGCACGTAATCCGAGTGACTTATCTCGCGGAACGGTCAACTAGATATCGTCTGTGCGGTCCAGAAACGTGCGGAGAGAACGCGAAGAAAGCGAGTCAGAGGTTTTTGTCGCGACAAGACTCGCGCGAAAACCTGCGAACCGTAATTTACACGGCCGTAAAACGCGATAATACGGCCCGTGATATCTCTGTCCGATGATGCTCTCTGCTGCTGGCCACCGTTCAACGGTCGTTTATTAATAAACGACTCGCGTTAATGAAGCGCGGGCCATGGAAAAATACAAATCGCGCTGTTTTCAAATTCAACAATCGCGTCATTTATATCGCGGGCCGATTATCAGGTACAAAAGGAGTCACATCAAAGAACTGATAAGTTGCATTGACCTTTCACAACGTAATCCCGCGTGAATAACCATAAAACGTAGAAGGAGAAACGAAGAAGCTCGCATCGAACGACGTGCTTTCTCGACAATATTCCAGGACGTCGTATTTGTTGCATCGATATTCATTAAACGAAATGGAACGATAAACACGTCGATGAAAGAAAGTTCTGTCTAATTTATGATTATGTATACGGAAGAGAGGATTTCTTTAAAGGGAGATCAAGTCAGTGGCATTTTTTGTATAAGGTTAAAATTGGGGGCTTGAAAAAAGAAAAATTGGAAAGTTAAAATCAGTAATCATGGGATAATTTCAAAATCACCTGATCGTTGCGCGAAGTTGTTAACCTTTTAATTAATCGATAAGGGCCGTTTTCACGAAGGAAGCCCGATCGAGAACGGTGCAAAATTAAACGGCATGGAATAAAAAGCGCGAGGGCAGCGACGAGCACGAAACGAACACCGCCAACGAGCTCTTTTTCTTCTCATTCTTCTCGTTTCCTTCTTTCACATTTTTTCTTCTCTTTCCTTTTTGTTTTACGAGACCTCTGTTAAAAAGTTTTCGATTCACGGTGACCTCGAGAGAGGCAAGGAAGAGAAGCTTTCAATCTCGTAACGTTACCGGAACGTTATAATCGTTATTGAGGCGAGTTCAGATGACGTAATTACTACCTCGGTCGAACCGAAAAAGCGTTAAGCGTACGGAACCGATGCCTGATTATAGTGGAACGTAATAGACGGCTTTTAAAAGTTCATTAAGTAGCCGATTGTGCGACTGGAAATTGTCCGTGTTGAATTGGGTCAACGGCGGTCCACCGTGATTTTTCGAAGGGCCTGCCGCGTGAAACGGCACGCCAACCAAATAATTCGGTGCCTTTTGAAGCGGATCCGCGAATTGCTTGGCGAGAACAGGATATTATGCTCGATAAAAGCGAGCGCACGAGCCTATCAGATATGATGCGAGCACGCGATGCGGTCGAAGAAGCGACTCTACTCTGATTTCTCTCTAAAGGACCCCTTACTGCTCGGGAAATGCTTGTTCGCTCGTGACATTTTATTATCGTACGAGAAGGAAAAGAGACTTGGGTTTTATGCGAATGAAATAACAATTCGGAGTATCTAACATATGAAAAAATAAGAACCTTAAATCGAAAGCTTGGAGAAATTTTAAAATCTTAATTTGAAAATTTAAAAGTTTAAAAACGAAGGAAATTCTGGAAACCAACGATTTAGGTTTCAAAGAATTGAATACCTTAAAGAGAAAATTGTTCTAGCAAGTAGTTCTTATGTCTCATTTCGGGAAATGTGTATTTAAGAAATTTTCAGCCGCTTTTAATTCTAATTCGGTATAAACCAAAAATTAATAGCTACAGTCTATACGCTAACGAGGTTCCCTGGCCTTCCACCATAATTCTTAGAAGACTAATAGAGGCAAGAGAAACTTGTAAATTCAAAAGTTCGAGAATTGCTGTTGTAACCTGCCTTCGAGAATCATCTAATAAACTAAGTGCTAATCGATCCTAAGCTATCGTGCAGCCACGGGACGCAGCAGTTAAAACCCTCTTCGTACTAAAACAAAGGTGATAACACATTAGCCTTTGATTACCACAATTCCCATTTAACGCTAACCAAAATAACAGAGGAAGCATCGTTTTAGCTAATACATTAGTTAGCAGTTATACTCTACCAACTCAAACATGCTGTCATATCTATTTCACAACTAAATTATATTTTAATGGCTATTACACAAACATGAATCAGCACACGATTAACTTCCAAACGTAGTTTCCAAAAAATCATCTACGGATTAAACAATCTCCTCCTGTGATTCGTATTGGCCATAAACAAACATTTGATGATCCTTTTATTCGCGAGATATGTTCAATTACGTTAAATATCATTCACTGGGTCAAACGTAATTTTTAAAATAGAATGTGTTAATAGTCCATTTACCACGAAATGGTATATTCTAACAAATCTTATCGATGCAAAAGTTACCTCGAGACGTATCGTACCATCGATCTCGAAAGTATGAAACAATACAGCTAATTAACCGTGAACATCGTTACAAGGACAATTGTCAACAATTCTTCCACCGATATATTTCTAAATCCTGTAAACACTAATCACCCAGCAGTTTTCTTCCGCGGTGAGATTACGCGCTCTCTCACATGGCCGGCAAAAAGAGGATCGACAAAAGGACAACGGGAGGAGGAGAAGCAATTGGGAGAAAAAACGGACTCCTTCGACTCTCATCCTCCGGCAGAGGCGAGATTCCGCTCGCGCTCCTTTGGTCCAGCCAGGTCAACGCCCCAGTGACCAACGCACCTTGTTCCTTCGTTCATAACGCGTACGTGCCGCGATTGCCGACGTTCGCCCGTGTCTGCGTGCACACACGCGTTTGTGAGCGAGCGAGCGAGCGAGCGCGGACATCTCTCGCGCGTGCTATCTAGGGCAAACGGGTTGGAGCAACGTTAGACTTTTTCCCTGTCTGCCGCTTCGAGCGAGATCGAAAAAATGTCGCGGTGAAAAAACGCAACAGCGGCTTCGACCGGCGTTGCTGTTCTGCTCCGCTCACCGGAAGCGACGCCGCCCCGACGCAACGACGTCGAGAAAGCCGTCTAGCTCGCCAACAACCTAACCGGAAGCGCCTTAAATCGCGAAAACCTGTCATCTATTTCCAATTACATAATCGGGAACATGGATGTTACGGATACGGAAAAGGCATTGACTTGGATGTGGATTTGGCGAATGGTTAGAATTACGTTCGATTTTTGTCGTAGATGATAATGTCATGACTATAACGCGAAGCATAAAAATTAAGGATCAAAGATACTGTGCGCGTAACTGCTGTTGTGAAATTATTGAACTGTTGTTTTAGTGATTTGAAATGATACTCGTAATATACGGATATTACTAAAACGCATAAATTGATGGAACAAGTCTTAGATACTAGAACATATACTATACTTACTACTACAAGATACTATACTATACTATAGTATAGTAGATGTAAAAACAGACTGAATTTATATACTTAGAGGAATCTCGTTGTCAAATTACAAGCCGGTTTTTCCACGTTGTAAAACCGATTTCGCGTTGTACGTGGATAAGAATCGAGTGCTTGAAAAAATGTAGAATCGTTGCATCTACGACACGCACACGTTTCTCTATCCCTTCATTTTCACCCCTATCATTTCACTTTACTCGTCTGCGTTCTACTCCGTATTGTTTCACACGGTAACATCCGGCGGAGGGAATCGTGCTAGACGTTGCAAAAAATTGAGCGAATCGGTAATTGTTGGAAGGATCGTGCGAGACGATCGTTGACGGAACGTGTGTACTCGGGACAGAATCGATTCTTCGAATTATTCATCTTTTACTTCGGACATCGACTGCGAATCTTTATTATTGTACTTCTCACAAACGTTTCGCATTTGAATGATAAACTTGCAAAATATCGATATTGTTATTGCTCAATAATCTTTTTCTTATGTAGTTGATCACTCTCAAAGGTGTAAAAAGACAAATATTTCTTACATACAAAAAACGATATAAATCGAAGAGTATGGTACTTTACATTCTATTAAGAATTGTATGATTATATAATTAAACTGCAACATTATTTTCTATAGCTTCGAAAACTCTGAAAGCACGAACAGCATTCTCTAATGTCTCGTACATTAGAGAATTTTAAGTTTAGTGAGTCACGTAGATAATCGTTTGGAATTTACCGTGTATTATCCGACTACGATGAACAGGGTTGGTCGCCAATGACACAGGACACGTGAGCAAATTACGTCGTTTCGTGCTCCGCACGAATCTTCCTTCCAGGCTTTTAATTTCATCCGCGTGCCGCACCCTCGCGCCATTTCGCTTAGCCCCGATTATACTTCCCTCTTTCGACGACGTTATGACGAAAAGTGAATCTTTATCGCTTTCTATCAAAATATTCGTTTCTATGTTGCATCTTATACTTTATGTTTTAACGTAAAGAATGTATTGCTGAATTTGGTAAACATTTTTTATTTTTGTAATTTTGGTGGCTGATACGTCTTGTCTTTCGCGATATATCGATTAATTCTATTTTTAACACATACGCAATCGCTGACGTAATATTACGTCACTTTATGAGACAACACAAAGCAGCAAGAAAATAACACGAATCAATAAACGAAGTTAAGAACACAACCTTTCAATTTTACTTCAAACTTTGAATAGCTTGCGTAATAATATTTTAGCATCAACGAAGACACCGATGAAGCGAAAGATTTCTAATTTATTCGTATTGCGAGAAAAAGTGTTCTATTTTCGTTTATTCTCTATTACGTATCCTCACAGAGGCACTGATTGAAAACTAAGTAACGAGATTAAGCTGTCCGATTAAGACAGCGTGCTGGTCAACGTCAAACTTTATTCTTAACTTCATTTTTATTCGCATCGATCCTCCGGCGACATTATCAACGTAGCTCCGTCAATTCACACGCAGATTTCATCTCGGCGAGATGGCCTAATTGCTTCCACGTTCTTTCTCTGGCACGGATACGTCGCGATAACTGTGTGAATGAACGGCAGAGCTTCGTTGGAAATGCTGCGAGCTTCTTTTGTAACCGACGTTTTATTCCCATCGCCTGAATTACGATAGCTGCTATTTCGTGTCATCGCTTAAATAACCACGCGGTAATTGAACATACAAAGATAAATTATTATTCGTATATTTTTCAATTATAATAACAATCATGCCGCCTATAATTCGGTTATTTAAATCGAATTTAATAAGCTCGGCTAGTACCTATTCGTTTTATCGAAGATACACAGAGCTGAGCGTTTCAGGTCAACTTTTAATTATATTTCGCTTGAAATTATACATTATTAAAAATTTTTTCATAAAAAGTTTAATAACACTGTGCTTTATAGGCCACGCTACTGCACGTTATGCTTATTAAAAAAACTTTTACTTTCAAAAACCGGTTATCTCAAAAAATGTAACAACGCTATACTGTAGCTGGAAACCTCTGTGTAACAGTCAGTGTATTTATGTATAAATTATAGAATATTCATTCTACGTACAATTTTTCTCACAATATCTCCTAACTCATACTTGCGAAATGATTTTTATATTAATTACGTGCTCGTTAATGACGTGCCATGGAAGCAAAATAAAATGCAAAGCGATATTTTCAATAAACTATGGCGGAAAACACTTGATAAACAATTTTATTAGAAAATTATTCTTCCACTCGTGTATTTAGAATTTTTTTGCTCGGAAAACAGGAAAGAAAAGAGGGGAACAGAAATCGAAATTTATTCATCAGCGACGATACGCCATAACACAGAAACCTATTTATCAATCTTGTTCGCTATTCTAGCTCTTCCACCTTGTCGGTACGGAACAGTGCTCACTCATTGAAATCGAACAGCGTTGTTAGAGAATCGCGCGAGCTAGACAATGATTAATGCATGAGGGACATTTTCGAGGATCGAGCTAGCAGACTTTCTAACCGGCTGACACGCCACACGTGAGATATTTGATCGTGCGTATTCCTTTTGAGATCCATGCCCGACGACAGAAGTGACAACGCGAAAAAAGATCGGGATCGTGGCCACGAAGTCAGGATTAATTTATCCGACATTCTTTTTCTCCGTACGTCCGGATTGTTCTAGCTTCAACTTGTTGCCAGTGAGATCCTATTTATCGATCATTTTATGCTGCTTCCTTCTTCAACAGTGAATATTGTCTAGTTCTTTATAACCTTTAACTTTATAATATTGGACTTAAAATTTTATTGGAAATGTTTTAAAGAGCAGTTTATCATTATACGGTGAATCTTCGTGTCAATTTATATTTTTATAAAATTGTAGAATTATTGGCAAAAGTGAGGAAGCGAAATAAATTTGAAAAACTTGCCTTGATTAATTATAAAAAATATAGATACATAAACTAAAGAGTACTTTTCAAAATTTACGCATTTTTAATACTGCTAAGCTTAATCACGGTTGATTCTTACGTTCGTCGAGTACAAGTACGAAAGACTATGATGGAGTTATAAACTCCGTAAAAACCGATTCGTTTTATATTTTTATCCTTACTTTTCAATTCGAGCCGCAACAAAAGTAAGAAAAGAGAAGACACGTTGTTCTTACGTTGCATGATACAGAACTGAAGAGAGGATCGTAAATCTTGACTCATGAATCGAGACACATTCATTAACAGGCCAAAAGAACCGACCGTCAAAGATCATCAAGAATCATCAACGAAGAAGTTATTAATTGCAAATCAAGGCTCTTTGATTACATCTAGCGCGAGCTTGAAGGATGCATGTCACTGACATTATGTTGGGTGTTTTACGCCTCGAATGCCTCCGTGCATCGATCGTTACACTTTACATCTTCGTCGCACAAGACAGAAAAAAGTTACGTAAAACGGCCTCAAAATTTTCATTTGCCTTTTGTAGTATTTATCTTCTTACAACTTAATTTCGTAGCGCGATTTGATACAAAGTAACACGCTTTGAAAAACCTACGATTTATTATTTTCTCGTAAGAAAGGGAAACAAAATCTTCTGAAAGAGTGAAAGGAATTATCGTACAGAAATGGACTGAAAGAAGAACAAAATAAGAAAAGTAGCAAGAACCGTGGCATTCTCGGCAAAATTATATCTGTTATCGGCGAGTAGTGCGCACTTTCACATTGGAAATACAATGCGATTCCAATCTGGCCTCGTGATTGCACTTACATAAAATAATAATTATCAGGGGAAACTCTAAGTGAAAGTAATTGACGCATTCACGATTAATTAAAAGCAAACTTCGATTTCGATCCTATCTCTCTACCCCGCATAATACGTAAACTGTAATTCCCTCGCTGTCTTTTAACTTCAGAGATTTCATTCTCAGGATTAACGAGTCTAACGCGAATAAATCTGCCGGAACGTTGATATAGCGAACTGGGGATCAGCAGTGAACTAACTCGAGCTCTCAAAATTTCAATTCGAACTAGTATCATCACTATCCTGCCATATCTTGAAAAGTCGAGGCAACGGAGGCTACTTGTAGTGAGATATAATTATCAGTGGCGCAAGAAGATTCGCGACTGTCATCGAAAGATAAAAGGCCACCGTTGAAACTCGAACGCGTATCGCGAAACGAAAGCAAGAAGTTGCCCGAACGCGGCCACGGTTACGAGGCTCGATAGCCGTTGGCTGACGAGGCCGGCTCGTAATTACTCGACAAGATTTAATCGACGTGCTCCGGGCTAATTAAAAATTCCTCGCCCCTCGCGGACTCTATCAATAAGGAGATCCTATCGGGCTAACGGTAAGAAAATGTCTTTAGCCGTTTCTTCGTTCCGCGAAAGAAAAGGCACGGCTGGTATCTTCGCGTAAATCTCAAAAGCTATCCGTCACACGATATTGCCGCTGATAATCGACCGTTTCTACGGTGAGCTTGCAGATTTCTCGCGGAACGCTATTCGACGTGACTCGCTCGCTGGACAATTCGGGACGACTGAGACTCGCCACCTGCTCCATAGTCTTCGCACCCTTTGTGCAATCCATAATGGCGAGACTATTTTCCGATAAAAGTACGCAACCCTGAAAGGAGACGCGTTCGTATCTGAGATCGAACTCGATTCGATGTCGTTGGTCAGAGTATATAAGAACGTGATAGGGGTTGTTCAAGAGAACAGTGTTTAGATTCGTTCGAAGACTGCCACGATAAAGAACTTTTAGGTTTGATCATGGATCGTACAGTGGGATATTTTTATCAAGGCTACTTTTCGCGTGCCTTCAGTAATCCTAACTTGATTAATGATTTAAAGATCTTAGTTTGAGGGTTTAGTTATAACGAATATGAAATAATTCGTGGAAATAATTAACCAAGATGACAAAATAAGGAAGTTGACAGGTAAATAAATTGGTTCCTGATTTAATTTCATTTGTCGGTTGATGAAGAGTTGATTAAAGTTAGTTGTCCTGAGTATTTTATTGTTAAATATTGTAAACAAACGTAATAGATAATTTTACGATGTATATGTTTTAAAGATTATATTTAATAACATTGATGAAATATTTACACCAATTATTAACGCAACTTATTTGTAGTTGCATAAAAGGAAATTCATGAACGAATATTTTACGTACAAATGTAAAAATACGGAAACATAAGAAACTTAAGTAGATGTGTTTGAAATCAATACGGGTTGCACAACAATATATGCTACGACCATCTACTGAGAAAATAAAGTAAGTATAAAATCTTTCGTTATCCTCTCAACTTTCTGTAGATATCTTGCTTACCGACTCCATTACCGGCTTCCGCTGTTGTATCTGAAGAGCTTCTGAAACTAGCGTTTATAGATCTCTACCATTACCCACGTTTTCTGAATTATCCGGAGAGCATAGTTACAAATCACGACGAATGAGGCCAAAGAAATACCAATATACCAAACATAAATGTTACTATATTCCTAGATTCAAACATAACACTTGGAAAAAAAAATATTCTATACAAACAGATATATTGTATATTGTATATATCGTATATAAATAATTCGGAACGTAGAAATTACATATCTTCAATTTTACAATGAAGCCAGTATTCTCAGATAATGATATTATGGTTTTTTAACTTCCACGAATCAGTTCAAGCACACTTTCGTAATTATTTTCTAGCTGAAGTACTTTCCTCGAATCATCTAAAAATCCTTTCTTCCATCATATCCGTTCTCTTTGCGACTTGTACGCGTGGTTTTCCTGTCTATATTCGATCCATGATCTCTTATTCAGCAAATAATTTTCGGCGGCAGAGCCAAGAAGAGGCAGGAAATAATTAGCATCTAAACAAAAATCCATACGCTCCGCGTAGAAACCGGTTTCGGATACCGTCATATGTTTAACCGACTAATTGACCGGTCTAGATGAAGGGGTGGGATACAAAAGGGGTAGAGGAGGGGCCTTATCTCCCTAGCTGACGGTAATAAATATCCCCCCGTTAAAACGTAACTGATTCAAGACATTCTGTAATGATCGGTTTAAGTGTATGATTTAAGACTGTTCCCGTTAAGCTCCGTGGAAAAACTGGCCGCGTCCTACCGATACGCCGCGTGCATACTTCCAGCTTAATGCGCGATCGTTTCTCGATCGCAAACAAGTTCCGAGCTTGGGCGGTGTTTATGGCATTAAAACAGCGAACGGGCCACTTAGCCTGATTACAAGCCGACATATTGGTTTAGAAAAATCTCCTTGCCCTGTATCACGGTACGCCAACCATCTCCCCTTTCTTCTTTTCTTTCTTCAGTTTGTTCGTTCTTTCTTTCGTTTCGCGCTGTTGGTCTCTTTTTCCGTGTCCATCGGCGATGGCGATTTAATCGTGCGCATTAGACTAGCAAGGTTACACGGGGGTGCTACGTTCCCGTTCACGCTGAAATTCATAGCACTTGCCGGTCACGAAGCCGATCGAGATAACCCGTAATTTATAGTTATTAAGCAAAATGAATGAGTCGCCGATCCCGCGGACGAAATTTTTGTTAATGACCGTCATGCGTCGCCCTTTACGGATGATCTTAATGCACGATCAGCTGCCTCCGCTCCGGAATCGCTGCTACCTGTATGGTTAATTATTGCTTTTACACGATAGTTTATTGAAACGCTTAGAAGGCGGTTGCACGACGATATGCAAACATCGCGAGCCCTGGCGAGTAGACGCGCGATCTGCATGATGTTTTATATCTGATTAGGGTGGTTTAAAAAGAGTCGTGTACAGCGTCTACGCGGCTTTGCTCAGCATCTATCACGTTTCCTACGGTGATCCGAGATACCACTATCCGAGGTACTGTCAGGCGCGGCTGATGGATCGAGAACAACAGTTTATTCGTAATAGGATTTTAAGTCAGGGAATAGCAATTCAACTCGTATTACAAAAAGAAAAAAAAGAAAAAAACACACAAAACGAAAGAAAAACTCGAGGAAATCGGCGTAAGGCGTTCTCATATTCGAAGGCCCCCATCAAATCCGGCTAACTCGTCTTCGATTCGAGGCACGCTCGGAATTCGCAAACGCCTTTAATGAGGCAGTTTTATACCGGCGTCGGCAACACCGAGGGGAGGTTGAGAACCCCAAGGTGGCTCGTGCTCGATGATGACCTCTGACCGCGAACGCTCGAGAGTGAGACGAGGCCATGCCTGGGCACGCGAGGCCCAAGACTTCGCCCCGAGGCACGCGCACCATTCTCTTTCTTCTCTTTTTCGTCTCTTCATTCTCTCCTTTCTTCTCCTGGCCACCATCGAGCCGAGGCTTCTCTTCCTTCTTCGTCTCCTTTCTCTCCCTCCCCCCCCCCTCCTTTACCCTGTTCACCCTGTGCCAGCTTGCTTCCCTCCTTTTTCCCTCCGTTTCTGTCGGCCTCTCCACGTAATTTTGCGCGATTGGCCGGTGTCATGCCGTGCAGAACGCTGCCCATGGAAACTCCATGATCGCGGCGCGCTAAGTGGCGGACAAGCGGAGAGGCGAAACGGCGCTTGTTTTGCATCTGCCTCCCTTTTGAACGCGCACGATCTCGATCAGCATCCATTCTGGATCCCTTGGACAGACGCGCTGGGCGTGATCGAAGTTTCGATCGCACGGGATTCGGCCAGAGCCGAAGCCAAAGCTCTCGGTATCTCTACCCGTAGATTGGAATATTTTGATAGGCTTTGTATGTGGATAGGATCTTCGAT
Organism: Bombus confusus; assembly: GCA_014737475.1. NCBI lineage: Eukaryota > Metazoa > Arthropoda > Insecta > Hymenoptera > Apidae > Bombus > Bombus confusus. Next base: position 731,625 of record JACXIV010000096.1, read on the forward strand.
TCGCGGCGGAGTTTTGTCAGGAAATCTCGATGACGATGTCGATACGGAATTTCGAACGAAGACTAGATTCCGGAGGATTGAAGATCGAAGATCGAAGAAAGTTTCCTGTTGAGGTTATCTAATAGAATTTGCAATAGAAATATATATATATATATATATATTGAAGTAAGCATAAGTATAAGTACAGGTATAAGTATAATGTATGCTGATTTAGATCCTCACTCTAGCAGTGTTACATTACAATTGAATAGCGAGCACGTAGATACATCTACAGCAAAGGACATTACCAAAGATATTAACCTTGGTGTGTAACTCTAGTTGAAAGTTACGAGAGACAGCAATAAAAATCTACTTATAGCTCTTTTGTTTCTATATTGGAGTTAGGTAACCCAAACAACATTCATATTCAAGGGAACAATAATATGGACCTCCCCTTTTCTTAATTTCTTTTTGACTTCACTAAATTCTGTTTCCTTCGTAGCATCGGTGTACAGTTAACGAGTATACAAGAGAAAGATGTAGAGTTTTCCTAGAAGTAATTATTTCAACATTACCCTTGTCTATTTAATTAAAAAAATATTACCGTTCGATTCCCTTTTGTTTTTCGGCGTCAAAAATTATTTGTAGATTATTCGTATAAGGCGAGAATTTTAGATGATTTTCAACGATAGGTTTATGAATGAACGAGGGAAAACTACAGCGAGCGACAGAGTCATTGAACTTGAAACAGCAAATGAAATATCGAAAGATAAATTTTTCATATAGCGTTTAAAAAAAGTTTCTGAGGGGAAAAAATACATTTCGCTCGGTGCGGCATTCACAGTTACAAATTTGCAATTCTACAATATGTAATCTGATTTACAATCTGTGCATTTTTTTTCCCGCTTGCAAATTGTAGGAAAATACGATATCTGTCGAACAAATGTACAAATGTGCATATATTGTTTGTCGTGTAATTCGGCTTCAAATTTTTCCCGTGAAAAGGGTAAAAGCTTTTGGCCGATATCTATGTACCTACCACTACCGCCGTATACAAATATTCGTATAAACATCGTACAAAAAAATGTATCACGTGGATGTTCGACCTTCGCTTTTTCCTCCCGAAAGTAACTTTCTAATGAATTTCATTTATCATTGACATTCGACTTTTGCATCACCATATTATTTTTCAAAACTTGCAAAATTGGACTAATATTGTTAGTGAAATTTCGCAAATCGCAAATTACAAGTTATTCGCAATAATAAATTCTCTTGTACAGCAGCAACAGGTTTGCTACGAGTAAATTTTGCACATTACAAATCGGTTGATTACACTATTTGCCTTAAAATTGTTTAAATATGAAAGTAGTTTATATATAGTTTATAGTTTATATATGCTCGCATACAACCTATATCTTGTAATATGCCAATGTTACGATGTCGTAATTGTTATTTGAGAAATTATCGTTCAAGGTTGCCATATTTCCACGATATTTCCTTAATTCAGCCAGACCGAGAGTCTCCATTTTCGCGTCAAAATGATGATCTTTCGTCACAGAAAACATAAAGAGATTCCGTTGGCAGCGTCGAAAAAGATAAGCTAATGGCAATAAAAAATACAGAGTCGAGGTGAAGCCGGGCTGACGCGACTTGACGCGACGACGCGAAAGCAAGAGCAACACAGCGACGCGGCCATCGAGCCGGTCGCCGGACATCAAGGTGAAGGATACGCGCGCCAGGTATCCGACACGGCGAACTTTCCAAGGGGCGGTGTGAAGGGCGTAGCCCGCTAATTATAATTATACTACGGCGGTATTAGCAGCGTGAAACGCAACGTAAATTCTGGTGAAATACTCGCCGCCCCTCAGGGTCCCGACGCGCAGCTCGTTTGCTAAGAAGCGATTTCTGGCGTACAGGCGCGCGCCGACCAGCCACAGCGTGCTTTGTTTCGTGTCATAGTTCGACCGGCCTGCATTGTCGTTACTGTGTAGAAATAAATGAGTTCGTTATGCGAGAAAAATGAACGGCAGGCTAAACGTGATGCACGCACGTCGGCCAATGACACGCCAATTCGCCGCCATTTGTCCGCGTCGTTCCGCCTTTTTAATTACGTCACATTAATTACCAGCCGATAATTAGAAGAGAAAAGGTCCACGACCTTCTCCTGTTTCTGCTTCCGCGTGTCTTTCGCGTCTTTCTTCTTTCGTTTCTAATTATCGTTCTTCCGATGGTTGTTAAATACCAATAGACTGGCGTAGGATCGTCATTCGACCGATATACCTACTGGTCATCGTGGCCAACGATGTCGACATGGGTACGGTACGCGCGAGTCATTAACGCGTCTCGTTGCCCCCGAAGCATACCTGACAATTTGAATATGATAATTACGCGTCTCACGTGGCATTAAATGGTGCAACGCTAGATCACAACTACGAACGCTCGTGTGCATCGTTGTAAATCTCTGATGGGATTGTTGATCTCCTTCCTCGAGGGAATCTGGCGCGCCTTCCATCGCCAACTCCTTTTTACGGGCAGGTATGTCTCGCGGAACATGTGTCTATCGAGATCGCCACAGCGGCTGAAAGATTCTTCGTTCTTGAGAGGAATACGGGAGGAGTAAGTACGATCATTTTTAGACGCTTTCAATCTTTTTCGTCTTTTTAGATGATAATGCGAAGCGTCTAATTAACATTCGCGTTCTTCGTCCTTCGCTTTTACTCGAGACGAAACCGCTTTGTTCGACAAAACAATTTGCCAATATCCTATCCTCGTGAGCAAAGAAAATCCGATTATAGATGAAAGCACTATAACGATGAAATTTCCTATCGTTGAAAACAGCCATGAATGAAAGTAAAATTTCATCAATAGAAGAATCTCGAAAAATCTACATCACGTCGAAGATTAAACACTCAAGGATAGAAGATATGGAAGTATCTTCGACGGCAGCTTTTATTCTTAATTCATAAATCTCCTCTGCCGTCCGCTAATTGATAATAGTAATTACAGCCGCGTGTCACTCAAAACGACCGCGCAGCAGATTATACGTGCGCGTGTATCCGCCACGTCGTTATTTATCATCGTCGGCTTAAGGATCGGGCCGCTTCTTCCTTCGAATTGAGTCGCGCCGCGAGGCGGGCGGTTTCTCCTAGTGCACTAATAACACACTGGCGACCTGATAATTAATAATGAAACTGCACACGGGGGTCAGCGAGGGAGAAGAGAAGCCGTGGAGGGGCCCTGTTACGCCGCGCCGCAACCAGCGGAGTCGCGGAGTGGGTGGACCGCCTTTCTGCGTAATTGCAAGGTGCAGCTCTACGCGCGATTCGTTGGCCGTATCGAATGGCTAGAAACGGATGGAACGACTGGTGGATCGGCAATCACACAGCGTGGGGAAATACCCATGAAATACAGAGATAGAAGTAAGATCTCGATGATCGGGGTGTCGAAAAATCGGCGAATCGTATTAATTTGCGGCTCGTTTCGGATTTACGGTTGTTGTCCGTGACGAAAGTTGGATACGGTTTTTAGGTGGGAGTAAGGGATGAAGTCAGGGATTCTGAGTAGTGGAACACGCGTTTGAATCCTACATAGAGCTGTATGACTTGGAGGTTTTTATATTTTGTAGCCGTGTTTCGTAGCAGCATATATGTTTTAATGTGTTTGTAGTGGTGTGGCGATGTTCGAAGATCATCAGGAGACATTACAAATGCATACGAAATGTCATATTCCATATAAAGCTCTATAATTCTACGTCCTTTTTTGTCTACACTAAAAAACACCGATTCGTTTCGATGTCTCAATTTTTCAGAGAATGATATATTACACGCAAATGTCATGGAACTCGACAGAGCACCGAGGATTTCATTAAATCTAACCACGATCGTTTCCTTATTTTTCCACAGTAACATCCCCTTTTTCTCTGCTTCGCAAAGGCTCGCGACTTTCCTTCGGTTTTCTCATCGTTTTCCCAGGGACCAAGCAAGGACTCGGACTTCGCCTGGCGGACTGAAACGAGTCTCAACAGGCAAATAAGATAATCTCCATTATAAACTTGGGGGTAGGGTGAGTAAACGAGGAGTTATTTACTCGCCTCGGAAAGAGGGGAGAAAGGAAACAAAGTAATAACAACGGAATGAGAATAAGAAGGTAGATTTGAATCCTTAGGTCGTACCCGCAAACTTCACAACCGCGCAGCCGCGTTAAGTTGGCTTTTTATCGCGTTTATTATCCGCGGCAAATGACTGCTGCCGACCTCGTTTCCCGTTTCTATAATTCCGCGAATCCCTGCTTTTACTGACCACTCGATATTCTACTTTGTGTTTTAATTCGTTACTTGATGATCGGTAAAAAATATTTGCACCCCTTTGAAATCTCGCTTAAGTGTTTCTCGTTCGTTGAGAACTGGATCTCGCCTCTTTTCAGGGTTGTTCTCTTTTTCTCTTCGGGCACCGCTCTTGTACAACGCTGAAGACTTTTTGAAATAATTTTGCAACATAAATAGTTGACATTTTTCACGAGTATAGAAACTATTATTAATGATTTAAATTTGAATTAAATTATTTTGCCATAGTATCATGAAATAACGAATCGATTTGTCTCAATTCTTCGTACAACAGCTCTTTGACAGATAAGTAGATTTTACGACTGTTTTTATTTCTGAAGAGAAATACATTTTCTTAGTAAAAGAAAAGTTTAAGTTTATCGCGTACAACATTGTAATTGCAGCAAGTTTCAAACGAAATAACAAACCGTGTAATTGCTTTCTTGCGGCGTTCTCTTCAGAGTTATATAAATTCATAATTCCTAATAACAATTCTCGAGTAACTTTCAGCCGCCATCGAGTACGTATATCGAGTACTTTTCGCAACAACATGTTTAAAGATTAAAATTAATATGCTTAACCTTTTCGAGTCAGTTAGTACACGTATCGGCTTGAAGCTGTCTAGAAATCATTTCAGTAATTCAAATAATTTTCGCTACACGCTTAATTTTGCATTGAAAATCGTGAGTAGATTGAACGCCGGAATTGAACACTATGAACGATAATCGCTCAGGGGAGGTTGCACAACCACGGAATTTAGTATTGCACTAAATACGCGAAGCGATTTCTATTATGTCTGGCAAGTTTTGATTCGAAAAGTCTGCTAAATTTTAAGTTCCATCTCTTGAAGTTTCTCACATCCAATAAATTAGATATCTTATCCGATGAATTAAATACTATATAGACATAGAACATTTTAAGGCATTAATTCTTGGTTTGCGTTTAGCAAATATCTGTCAAGAATACACACGCAGCAATAGGTAGATCTTATTCAACGATGAAGGAGCTTTCGCAATTTCTTTTCGATGTAAGTACAAAACCTTCTGCGCTCAGCGAGGTTAATGAAAAGGGCTTGTTACAATTGCGTTATTCCCATTCAACGAGTAACAATTAGGCGGTGCCTTTTTCGCAGTTTTCTCTGGTTCCTTGAGCATGGAAAACTTTTCAGCGCGCAAACAGAATTAATGGAAACAATGACAGGCAAATAGAACAAGCGTTTCGTTCCAAGGAAAATAGTGGTTTATGCATCGACGTTCCCGATGCGTATAGCAAATTTCATCATCGACGATTGTGACGTTGTATTCGCACAAAAAGTAATAACGATAGCGACGAAAGGAGCATTGTACCTTTAATTGAATCTTTCTCTCGCACTGCCGCTTCCTGCAGTGGTTTAAACTCGTTGAATTAATTATCAGGTTTACTGGCAAATAATGGCGAGCCGGCCCTCTTTCCGTAGAACTCGCCATAGTTTTGGCTTCATGAAAATGCCTTAGTTAACACGCGCAGGGTCGTAGTCCGTTAATTTTTCTTATCCGTTTGCGCGGATTTAAATTTCCTGAATTTTAGAAATTTCGTTAGAAAGATTTTGTTATTCGTTCGCATAGAGATTTGCGTCTTGCTGATTTAATAAAGTATAGCAGCTCGTGAAAGTGTTTGAAAACTTATAGAAACTTTTTTCGAATTGGTATATATGTATTATGTGTGTTACACAAGACATTATGAAATTCTATTGGAACTGTGATAAGACGGGGGCTATCCTGATTATATTGGTAAAATTCGAAACGAATCTGAAAATGTACGCGTTGTGTAAATATCGATCGCTATGAAAATATAGTAATTTCATTAAACGTCAAAAAAAACTTATAGTCGCGTTTATGGACGCCTAATCTCTTAGAGAATTATTTATTGCAATGTACGTGAACCATCAAAGCAGCTAACGAGGCTATCTATTAATCGTAAAAGTCAAGAATTATTCCAACGAGATATCATAGACGTGTTCAACGTTTAGTAGTTCTTCATGACCCTATCCTTTATTTATTCTCCTATTTCTTCTACCATTCATTGATACAAAGTCTCAAATATAATTCTGAGACCATTCAAGCGAGTGGATAATCGAGAAAAGAGATCGCGTTCTCGTTTAAATTAACAGAGATCATGCTATCTCGCCGACAATGAAATCAGGAAACATGCTACGAAACCGGACAAACTTAACGTGCCGTGTCGAACGATGTAGTCGAGAGATAAGTAAACAAATGAGCGAACATGCAACAGAGAAAATAAGGTTTTCATTGATCCTTCCGAAGATACGCGAGGGAGAGATTTCATTTTTTAACTGTTAACTCGAGCTGTTACGAGGGTAATTGAAAACGATTTTCGAGTAAAAATTAGAATATTAAAATATACGAATCGACATCTACCTAAATACGATACTTAAAAGTGGCAATTGTTTACATGATTTGTGTAAAGAAATTGAATAATTTGTAATTCACGTACGGTAGAACTTTCATTATTTTAAAAGTGAATAAAAATACTAATGTTTGTCATTTTTTTTAACATTGCATTGTCCTATCCTAATAGCTACTTCAAGTCTTTTTCAATTTCTTCAATCTCTGATTTCATAACTACCTTAAAGCGTTGCACTTCTAGCAGATCATCTTTGACTGACTAGAAAATTGCAAGAGGCGTTGAAAATGTGTCTGGATGAGCGCGAAATACTAATTCTTTTGCGGAATCGCATGGAAGAAAGGTCGAAACGCATAAGTTTGTGTGACGTTTCGTTCATACGGATTGCGGCAACCAAGTTACATAAGAGCAACACACTTACCCAGGATGCACCGCAGTCACCGCCTCCAAGTGTCTGAAAGGCTGGCATGCATCTGAACGTCATTCTGAGCTCTACCGCCGAAATATTATCCAAACGTTCACCGCGGTTCTTCGGTCACAACTTACCTAGAACAAGACGAAACGCCTAGTTAGCGATCAAACGAACTAATTTTGAACAATACAGATAAGATAGGAAAAGAATTTCCAAGCTTTTCATTTCCATAAATCGTTACTCAAATTACGTGAATGATCTATAGTTCTAATGACAAAGATGTCCATACGGGCTTCTTTTATTACGTAAATCTTGATGCTGCAATTCTCCATAAAGTGATCACGGACGATTCAGATGTTACATGAATGTTGATTGATAATTACAGTCTCGCTAATAAAAGGATATATCTTATTACATTGTGCTTCACAGAATTATCGATCTGTCTTATGAAACATCCATTATTTATGTCAAAGATATAAAAGCTATAATTTATCCACTATATAGAAATTATGATATACGGCTTCATGCGACTAGCAAACGCATACATTGTGTTTTTATTTGATTAAAGCGCAGCGAATTGAATCTTTTCCAATTCCGATTACTTTAATACTTTAATTTAATATATTGTCACTAAAGATTTAATAATATCGTTATCGATAATAATCAGCGAAAGCTTATCACTGTTTTATCATCGGATTGCTATCATCGGATAAACGTCCTCAATTAATGGTAATTAGAAAATATCAATCTGATGAAATATGTATCTTGAATATCGTAATATTAAAACAATGCCTTCTTTTACAGAAATTAATTATACACATTATATATATCTTATAATATTCAAACTTTCCTTAAATAAGAATCGCTATCTAATCTACCGATTCTCAAAATCGAGACTTACTACCGAGCAAGATTTTTTCACAAAAAAACCTTTCTATTAAAATTACGCAGTAATTCTCTCGTAATTTAAATTCGTATACGTATAGTAAACTATAATAAAATCACGTCACATTGATTTACCTTTAAAAAATCCGAATGGAGTCCCCTCTCTTTCCAAACAAAATGAAAATATAAAATTCAGCAAGCAAGCCTCCCGCTCGAATTACATAATTGCAAAGCGCGCTTCAAGCTTCAATTCTGCGGTTCAAACATCGAACCAACTGGTACCTGCGATATATCAATATAGAAGAATATATAAGTAAGTAAATCACCACGGATGTTTTTTTCGAATTCCTCCTGCGCTCGATTTATTATTTTCCTTGCAACGCTATCTATCTTTGCAACGCTACTTCTCTGCTCCTTGCCCTTAACGCGTCACGCGTATAATGAACGTAATTTCATGTAAAACACTCTTCAGACCGATGATAACCAGTGTGCTTGGGCATTCGTTAAGTCGTGTAACTAGAAACTGCCCGGATGCTTACTTGCGATACGGAATTAAAAAACGTATCTTGGTTAACTTGTTCCTCGTTTTCCCCTTTTCTTCTTTTTTTTTTCTTTTTAAGGAAGTAAAATCGAAGGAAATTGTTTAAGTTGTAATTATAACGAGTAATTATGACGTGATTTAGGAACTTTGATGGAAAGTCGTTTATTTATGATACGTATCGTACGAAACGATTCATTATATGTATTTTTTAAATTATTTGTATCGAAGTGTATAATCATATATTTGCCTTTCTATATTCTGATTTTGATTGACAAGAGATTTAATATCTTCTTGCCGCCAAAAATTAAACGAAATCTATACAAATAATTCAGAAATCTAACTGGAAATATTAATTGGAAATGTTAAGAATTAGTTAAGATAATCTTAATATAATTTAATATATTTTTCTGTCATAGAACAGATAGTACAAACAACAAGTTACTTTTAATTTTATAAGATGGATCACGAGAGCCCGGTTTATTTCACGCGTTCAGGAATTCAAAAAATTTGACGACGGGTTTCTGTTGCGTAAGCGATCCTCTCCCTCAGCTGGCTCTCCCGAACTGATTACTAGGCCGAACGAAGCGCATTCTTTCCGCCAACGAATAAAACCACGCGAAACGACCAGAGGAACCAGCGGTTGTGGGGAGGGTGAGGATCCCACAGGAGAACGAGACCGCGCAGAGGAGGCACACGTAGGTCTAAAAGAAGAGAACGACCACGACGAACCAAGGGAAAACGGACAAATAAAAATATCACGAACATTTCTTTTTTCAAACTCCTTTTGTCTCATCCTTTATTTTTCGTTCCTTATATTTATAATTTATATTCTCCTGCTGTTTTCTGCTCACTGTCCTTTCACGTGTATCTTATTTTTCCATATTTCCTTTCCACTCCCCCACGATTCGTTCCTTCACCTTCTGCAATTTTTATGACCTTCTTTCTTCCAAGTTTCCCATATCCCTCTCTTCACACTAGTAACATTTTGTCTTTCTTCCTCATCTTCCTATTTTTTCCTCCTTCTCCTATCCTCCTAACTTCCTCCTTGCAACGCGCCAATCTTCCTTCCCTCCATCTCTACTCTACTTCAATCTCTTCCTCTTGTTCGCTACCAGTTCCTCGATCATTCCTTCTCACCTTTTCTCTTTCCTCTCTCTCTCCAGACCGTAGCTCACCTATATTCCTGTTCCCTGGCCAGTGGTAAGTAACTTTCTTTCCTCCCCGACCTAACCCAGGTCCCAGACCCGGTGGAAAATGCATCGCGCGGTCTGATGCCGCCGTGGCGATGAATAATGGATTCGAACGCAGCCATGCCGGCTACCCTCGGCTGAATATTCATAATGGGTTTCTACGCCATGTGCCGCTGATACGACCGACGATCCTGCACGTCCAGGCCGCGTTCCACGAGACGAGCACGCGCGAGCTTCACGCTCGCGAAACCAGACACACTGGACCAACAACCTCTCCTGTCGAGCGATGCTAATGGGGAAACCTGCCGGTGTTGGACACCGCGGACAGGCCAACCGATCGGTGGACAAGCTTCACGATTCGTGGCATTCGGCTTCTCTGTTTCTGTTCGGCCGCGTAAATATGAAATTGCTTGTAAACTATCAGCTTCGTCGTTCCAGGTCTACGTTGCCTCGCTGTTTGAATATGGAGTCAGTTCGCTACGAGGTTCGTGGGACTAAGCCTTTGTTGCTAGTTGGCTAAATGGACAATCATTGCATCGTTGATTGATATTTGACCGTCTGTATTATTCGACAGACTCGATACCCGACATGCTATATACTTTGTGATAGCTTTTGTGGTTTCTATTAATTAATAAGATCTATGGTGCGGTCTGATAAGCAATGATAAGGGTGGTGAATTCAGTTTAGCTTGAAGCTTTTTAATTCGGAATTTTTATTTGTTTTTGAAGAAATTAGATGAATTACTGATGGCGCTGGACGTAGTAGAGCTAAAGTAGTGAAAGAATTTAAATACTCATGTTTTAACTAAAGAAACCATTATTGTAGTTACAAGTGTATATCATTTAAAATGAAATGTCGTATTTAAGATTTTTCAAGTGATATTAGATGAGTCCGTTATCTTGACATCAACGCGTTCTTCTTATTTACTTATTCTACTGTTCTTTATATCACTTTAAATGTCGATATTATTATTCTTTGCGTCTATGATCGTCATATAATATGTAAGTACACCTATGTAGAAGAATATTGGGCGTACAGAATCTCATATTTCTTATTTAATTTTTTTTTATATTGTTTGTATTACGAGATATTACATCATCCACAAATTCACAGGAAAAGGAAACGTTCTATTGAAAAATCCAAAATGAATATATTCTCGCGAAAAAAATTAAAAACCTGCCTTGAGTTACACTCCGATGGATAACGGCTGCCGAACGGAATTATTTGATTTCCTACCATGGAATTAGGATTACGCAAAAAATTCTGAAACAACATAGATGCTCAACACCTGATATTATATCATGTTATTTACTTAAATTATCGTATTTCTTGGAACGGTCCAAGCATCTTGCTCGACTCATGTGGAACCTAATCTTTCGTTTTATGATCGTAAATGTTGGCGTATTCTTTCGATCGATAAAAGAATCTCAACCACTATCCATTTGTTTGTTTGCTTGAGAATATAAAATAACAACTAGTAAAATATACACAAATATAAAAAGTAAATTTACTTTTATTATTTTTTGTCGAAAAACAACTGGTTTTTAATCGAAATATATATAACGGAAATGCAGTATCGCGAAGTATATTCTGTTTGTCGAAACAACGTCAATGTTCCCTTAGTAGAAAAATTATAAATACCTTTTTGCTTTTTTCAGAAGTTACGAACGCGTGGAAAGGATTAAAACAATAGAAGAGATGAAGCAAAGGGAATACGTGAAAGCGCCGTCACAAAGCAGAAGATAATATTAGTCGACTTTAAACGCTACTTCAAACTGCTGTTTCAAACAAAAATTGTAAATGCTCCTCTGTAGCCGAGACTTTAAAGAAACTGCAAACAACAAAGGAAGGGTAGAACAAAAGGAGCGACAGAAGCAAGGGTATCCAAGACTATATCGCGACGAAGTTGAACTTCATCTTTCAAGTGTGAGACGACTATGTACTTTAAATTGAAACGTGTATTTCTCTTTATGAAAAAATTCACTGCTATATCGTTCGCGACAGTAAGAAACATGTTCTTTAATTATTACTTAATAAATCATTTATTTGTTTATCTTTAATCATTTGTTTAATAAAACATTTCCTGAGTTTATTTCATCTCATTTACTACTTGCATTCTATGCAAATTATTCTTGAATCTGGACATAAATTTATATCTTTCTGTATTAAACGTTTATCGCGTTTCAATTTATATCTCTGTAACACGATTCAGTTTCAGGTATTTCCTGCAGAAAACAATCTTCGAGTTGAATTTAAAATAATTTCAAATTTCACAATAGTCAAAATATCACCCATCTAGCAACAGTAGAATTATCTATGCAATAACATCATTTCTTGACTCACGAGCACCACATCTATTATAATTACACAATACCCGATACCAGGCCAACAACATCGTAACTTATACCACTTTACATAAATTTTCCAAAACCGCTGCACCGCAGCAACAATCAGCCATCATCGAGAATTACAACACGATCCATCGAATCAATTCATCTCTCAGACCTCCCTCGGCCAATGCTCAACAGCGACCAGCAGCGGGCAACAGCGCCTATCCCGGAAAAGTAGAATCGCTAACTGAGTTATACAATCGTCGAACGGGCAGGAGTTAGGTTGGCAGTTTTATACGCCGGCAATCAGCGGCGTTATCATCTTTTATAGATATTGCCTGAGCCGAGAACCGGATACACGGGAACCGGTAAGGTACAATAACACGTTTCGTCCCGGTTCCGTTCTCGAGTTGTGTCTCTGTTCTACCAAACTCGCTGAACCTCACCGATTCCGGGTATCCCGAATTCCGAGTGCACTCGTTTTTTTATGATCACGTCCCCAGCTATACGACTGCTAACGACGTGCCATTAAATCGAGTTAACGAGGGGAGCCGCGCTATTTACCGAGCTATTTCCTAGCCGGCCGATCGTTTCGCCTCGCCATCGGTAAACCGCAAAACAGCGATCCCTTTCATGGAAACGCGACCGACCAACAGTTTCAGTGGACACTCCCGCGACAGAGATACGCTCTCAACCGAGGCTCGTTGCGAGCAACGAGGTCCCATCATGGCCCCTATTTTTTTTTAGCAACAGGATTGCCTCGGCAGGATTGTCGGCCAGAGATCCTTCGCTATCGACGGGCGCCTTTTGTCTCTTGAACGGGATCGGTGCTTCAGGGTTTTTTTCCTCTTCTGTGGTGGGTTTTGCGGTTCAACAGTCAGGGGTGAGCTCGCTGGGTAAATTGGTTGGCGAGCTGATTAACTCATCAGTGACGAGAGGCTGTTTTGTGGAAGTTCTTCAGGGACAGGTTGGTGCTTATGGATTTTAGTATTTTATCTGGAATGAATCGTACTTCGTTTTCCAGAGACATGGATATCTTTAATTCCAGTTATTTTAATTTTATTTTAATTTTAACATTCGTATATTTTTTGTAAATCTTTCGGTTAATATTTAACTAAAGAGGCTGCTCTCTTCGGATTTATATGGCTCGAAATGGATGTTACTATACTTCAGTAGATATCATGAAAATATAGTTTTTAAATATTTGATCAGAAAATAAAATACTCAAAGAGATACAAATGTAAAGAAGAAGTGAGGGATACAGCAGAGTTAGATATCGTATTTAAAAACAGTATTTAAAGACGTCTCGATATTTTAGATTTTTCGAACTTTCTCTCTGGCAAATCGCGTGGCAGAGATTTCAGCGTTCGGTTATTAACGTCGATTATCGCATATCCCAGTGTAAATTCAGGCGTGTAAATTGTTTGATTGCCATAAAATCGCGGTTGTTCGTGTAACATTTGCTCGCGGCACATCAGTTTAATTTATTTACGCTTCCGCAAAGTGTTATTTCAAACGATCCGGTGTTGTTCAACGACTCCGACACGTTCTCACCGCCCTCGCCTTTCTCCCTCGGTTTTGTTTTTTTTTTCACATTTGCTCGTTAAAAAATAAATTGGGCTCGAGTGGCGAAATTAAATCGAGAAGTTAAACCGAATTTAATGCGCGCGTGAAAGACTGATCAATAATACAAGAATTTGAGCTACCTTGTTAATTCGACAACTGAAATAAGATTCATGATCGTTCATAATCGACGTTCCACGGATTTCGATTGAAATTGCAGGAAAACAAGTTTTCCTTCTTGTTCATTTTTTGCTTCGGGTTTAAGTATCCTTTGATAATTGGCAAAGACTATGATATTCTGAATGTATATCGAATATAATAAGAGGACGTAGAAAATTGCTCATTTTCAAAATTCAAACGTATAATTAAACTACAATAATAAGTCCGTTGCTGTTTATATTATCCTATCGTATTAAATACACATATGACTATTGTTTAATTAATTCCTTATTTCACATTATCGAGTCACATCTGTTGTGACATGGATTATAATTCAACCATGATAAATACAAATTCTTGTGGTAAAGTCCTGTTTTCAATTTGTGGAAATAATGATTATCAAATGTAAATTCTGTTTAATATCTTCACGTCTTTCATCTCAAAACTTCAAAAAATGAAAGAAGAACATTTTATAGACGATGGCAAAAAAGTTAGCAAAGAACTGAACAAAATTAAATTCTAACGTAAAGAAAATGATTATATTTTCCTATCCATAAGTATCTTTGATCCGCTGATAAATACTCTCCGATCCAGCTCACCTATCTCGCATAAAATTTCCATTTTTAATTACCCATTTTGTCTACACTCACTGTAATCCTCATTAGCGTGTAACAAATATTAGATTAACGAAATTACTCAATTTCGTTGTCTTCGTTGTCTAGAGACCGCGTAGCCGAAGGGCATAATCAGGCGTATCTGCCGTAGCAACTTGTAAAGATATCGCGAACAGTGTTAAAACGTTCATTTTAATTGCGGTCGCGAAATGAAAAGTCATTAGCCCGGTGGACGATGGTCAATTTAAAAAATTATTATCCCCTTGTATCCGGTTGGTATGATGTTGCTCGAACGCGTGCATATTAAAATCACAAAAAAGGTTCTGGCTGCATAGCTCTCCGCTCTACACTATGTGCTTTCTTGCTCGCTTCGGTATTCTTTATGGTTACAATTTGATGCTATTAACCGTGTTAATTTCTTCCCTACATGCGTGTCCTATGCAGCCGACATTTACTTTTGTTTGCCGTGCAGATCGCCGTGTTTTCCGTCTTACGGTGAACACCTTCCAATCTGTAATGGACTGACTAGCTGCATAAAATCGACATACAATTACCAAAGAAAATCGTACCAGTTAAAAGAGACGAGATAGCTCCGCTTGAAAAATCAAGCTGTTTTTCGCTCCATCGTTCGTGATAAGCTTTTTCTAGAATTTAGAATTGAATTTCGAATTCCATTCTTCCTTTCCAATATCGAGTCGCAAAGGAAGATTGTGTTCGTTGAAAATTTTAATCTGAGCTGCAACTTTAGTTCCAATCTTTCGGGGTAAAGATTATTCAGTATGAATTATGTATATTTCGATATTTTACGTTACGACACGACAGGAACTGAAGAGACTACTAAGAAAATCTCAAGGCGAAAGGTTGAGATAAATGGAGTGGTTCATGAAATTTTCAGAAGTTTCAATCTTTTAAAATCTCTTGATTTTGGTTTCTACAGAGAGAACGGTATGAAGACCGTTTGGAATTGTTGTGAAAATGGTTTACCGATATGGTTTATACCGAAGTGGAAATTCTCCTAGAGAATAACTAAACTATTTAGCAGTCAAGGTGTGTTTTCTTCTTCCTGCATGAGCAATGTCAACTGCATGACCACAATAAAAATCTCGCAATTAATCTCAATCATGACTGAACATTCTCGATCATCGAGAAGATCACGATAAATATACCTCTGACGCAATGCAAAGCCAAGAAATCATTAAACAGTGAAGAACCCAATAATTTAATCAGCAGAGTTGAAACGATTTAACGGGGAAAAAATTATCGATCCCGGAGGAACGTATAAATCACCATTTTCTTTGATATATTGAGCCACTATGATTTCTTATTCGTATGCAAGAGAGAGCTTCTAATCTTTGACCATTTTAATCGTCTTCGTGATGCAATTGCTTTTAATTGCCGATCGATTTACGTTTCTGGAGCTTTCTGATTGATTGTAGTGTCACCTTAGGGCGTTACAGTTTTCTCGATTGCTCGTCCCACTAGACTTTTATTGTAAATCGCACTGGAAAGATAAGATTCAAAGCGGAAATCTGTCAGAAAATCGTTGAATTAGTTTACAAGCTTTGTGTTTGTTTGTTTGTCTACTTGGTCAGATAGTATTAAGTAAATATATCTATCAGTAAATACTAAAAATAGTTTATGCTGCTAGTTAAAATCTGTAATAATTTATTTTGGAATTTAAATTTGCTAGCGAATCTTCATTTATCCGAAATTCATTTATTGAAACGAAATTTTAGTTACTACTCGATTAACTCGAACTCTAGACGACTGAAGTCACTTATCTATCTGGCTGAACGTGACCTCCTATTATCTCAACGAAAAATCGTACATACCTAATGGAGAAAAATCAACGAATTCCAGTTACATGAACCATTTGTACCTCGACGATTCAAACAAATGGGATTCTACTGTGTGAAAAATGATCTGTGAAAAGTTTGATATAACTTACTCAAGGTGTTTTCCATCGAGTATTTTTCTGAGCAAAAGTTTTTCAGATTTGACAAACTGAATGAAATTAATTTGCTTCGGTCCTTGAAAATAGTATTTACATCTAATGTATTAACGATATACAGATATTAATTGCTACAATGAAATTGAATAACTTCTAATCAATGTTCACAGTATAGTAGAACATTCCGTAACCTACTACCTACGAGCCAAAAGAATAATCATCCAGTCCCAAAAATAAATGACATTTACCCAAACAAATCCAGGGATCCAATCCGTCAGTGGGATCTTGTCCGAGCAACGCCAACGTCTCTCATTAATCCCACACAACAAAAAACCAGACGGGCTTCCCCTTCGATGATCTGTAATTTAAAGAAAGCTACTCCGCAATGTCCAAGGGAACTCGTACTACGATTCTCGAATTGCCAGTCTAAGGAGGAGCGGATCGAGCAGCGACGTGAATCGACATTTCTCACCAGGATGCTTCATAAGAATTCTAGACACGACGAGGAACGACTAGAGGAATAATCTCGGTATGGTCGAGCACAAGCAAGCAAGCATCGAGATAATGACGAACGGGGCCAAGAATCAAATCTATATCGGGCTTCGATAATGGCTAGCAGAGAAACGACGAGGTGGTGGAGGTTGGAGGAACCGTAGAACGAAGAAAAAAGGGGCAGCGTAGCATAAGATACGAAATTGCTTGGCCGACTCTCGGCGTAGCCCTAAAGAGCGAACGCGAACGCGCAACATTCCGATCCATTACAATTACCGAATAATTCCAATGTTGGCCCATATTCGGGGCCAAAGGAACCTGAAATTAGGTTGATTAGAGGCTACCGTTCGTAAGGATCGCCACTACCGGAATTTAACCAGTTATTATATAGATAGCAAGTGGTGAAAGAGAGGAAAGGATACATCGCTGCGTTACACGGTAGGAAAACGGAGTTGCGATCGCGTTCTTGTTCGGTATCGGTGCATGGGACATCGAGCTACGCGGAACTTTGTTACGGGTTCGATAATTGAAACGCGCGGCAAAAATATTACTTTCCCCGGTGAAATTGCTCGAACGCGTAATTGAAACGTCCTGTGCCCATGGAACCACGAGTTACGTCGATTCGTTGTAGGGTTTTAGCTGGAGACGCCATCTCCGCAACTGTGCACATTGATTTCGCTGTCGTTTGGAAATTCAGATTCCTCGTGGCTTCGCTGTTTGTTGTTTAGCGTGTCGTTTAGCAAGTTGTGGATTTAACGGTTGAAAATTGAAGTTAAGGGTTGGAGGTTATAAATGTCTAATAGTAAAATATTCGTGATAATCGTTTCACAGTGGCTACGACAATTATTTGCACATACCTTTATAGATATTACAGCGAATTTTATGGCGTGAAAGTACTTTCTGTGGCCATGTATACCCTGTATATGTTTTTAAAATTAATATTTTGTAATTGCAGTTTACACTGACTCTTTCTTCATGGACAACCTATTTAACATTCATAAATTCTCATAATACATCACCTAACAAACGGTTGACTGTCATTCGTTTCTAACACAAGCAGTCAAACCTACCAACATTCCTACTATCCCAGAAAAATCCTCATCAACGCCTTACTATCTGGACGTTTCAACTCAATTTACCAATCAGCAGAATTTCCAATTCTATTTACTAATATGCTGTCGCTGGTTCTACTGATTTGATGAAGTTTCGACTCGTTGTGCGGCGACGTTTGAATTTATGGTGTCCATTCTCGTAGCGAGGAACCTTTAGCGTTCCTACATCTGCCAAGTCGCCAAGAATCGACTGTCCTTAATTCCCTTCACCGTGACACGCTCATCACCCGTCGCCATGAATAACGCAAACTCTTTTCTACGCTTTGAAACGTCCGCTAATAGCGACTTTCGTACGATGTTCGCGCGTGCAAATTATTATTATCGTATTTGATTAGCCTTTCTTGCGAACGTCAGAACGCACGAGAAAAATTGAGAAGAAAAAGGAAAAGAAGAAAGAAAGGCAGAAAGAGGATTCAACGCGCAAAGAAAACTCCATAACGAAGTTCGTTAAAGCGAGTTACTTGAGGTATGGTAATCGTACGTTTCTTGTCCGTTAGCGTGCGATTAACCTGTTTGCAGAGGTAAATGACAGATTGTGCAATTTTGTCAAAATTGTAGGTACGCGCCGGTGCGCATGCGATCGAGTGCGCGATTAGCTCGACAAGCGCGGAACACGTTCGCGTTAATAATTAAGCAATGTGCGTGTGAATTATCTGATCGTAGGAACCACGACCCGTAAAATTCATTTCTCTCCTTTCCCCGTCTCAAACTTCGCTTACCCCTCTAGCCCTGATTGCGCCTACAAGCCGACTACTAGGTTGCTTTATTGAATAAATCTTCATACTTAATTTGACCTGGAATCACACCTGTTCCGACTCTGTGTCGATAGATTCGGTTTTAGTTAATAGATTCGGCTTGTTAAATCTTTGTTGCCCGTGTGACAATATGAAAAATTACATTTTTGCTTACGACATTTCTTATTAGAATAACGGTGTTGTATTTATTTTGTATTTCGAGTAAAAGTTATTTCTAATTATGACGTTGGTGAGTCGCTGAGACAGTTTATCACACACGAGTTTATATTCAGAAACATGATTGAGTGTTGGCTATTAATCATCGAGTGAGAGATTTATGGAAGCAATTTTTCAATCGAGAAATGATTTAATTAGCCAAATTTTTGGGAATCGGATAGATTTATTCAACACGGGCTCTGTTACTTGTGAACACTAAAACTAGTTAGTTTTCCAAGTTAGAAGTTATGTACCTAATTAGTTCAATTTCCATAAATTAACGATTTTTTCTATTAACATCCTAAATTATATTCTTCGATTTTCTTCACTCACGAATCACAAAAATTACTCAATCGTAAGAAGATTCTACCATTCTCAACAACGGAATCAATTATTTAATTAAAATTTATGCGACTCGATTAAATTTCACGACTAAACATCGACTGTTGAAGAGCATTTGGCCACTTCCATCTCTTGATGTCTGCGTTCCAATCAATTCCGAAGATATCAGCAGTGATAATGGACAAAATCGTATTTATCGCGGAGCGACTCGTCGAGATAAGGATCGAGCTCTCGTCATGCGGTCGCTCGTGCCACTAGACGTTTCTTTTCAAATTCGTGGCTTACTAATAAGTCGCAATGTAATTTAATTAAGGCAAACGCATTTATAGCGTTCGGTTGAATTACGATTCGTCTGGTGATAAATCGTCCTTTTTAATGGCTACCATCTCCGAGCAATTATTACCGCGCGCGAAACGCTGCCTTCGGGAGATGCTCGTCTGCCCACGCAAATGACAACGCGCGATCGAAAACAAGTTTGCAAGAATAAGCAGCCATTAGCTTCCTACGAAAAGTATCCGTGTAGTAACACAATCTCCTTCGTTAAACGGATCGATGCCGCTTTTTGTGAAATTTCATCGACATTCTACTTTTTATACATATTCTGAAGAAAATCTTGTAATTTTGCGTGATTAATACATTAAAACGATGAACAGTGATACTGTGTTAAATATGAGTGACGTTGATGATCAAATTATGTAGTAGATATTCGTTATCCAGTGAAATAAATTAAAGTTAGCGAATTTGAAAAGATAAATCTAATCGTTGTTTGTATAGTAACTACATCTATAGCAATTATTCTACAGAATAATTTCTCTAATCATTTTAAGTGATTATTGTTGAAGTGGTTAACACTTCTAAGGAAACTCTACATCTATACTGACTAATTTTCCGACTCACTAAAGCCATTGACAGGCCATAGACAAAAGACAGGCAACGATGGCTTCGCAGTTTTCAGTTACTAGGTAACACTGCTAGCGTGCGGATCTGGACCAGCTCAAACTGTATTCATATTATAACAACATTTCTTTGTTAAATATAGTTTACTATCTGACAATTTATCCACGCGCTTTTCTCTCTATCTATATAACCCATAACCACAACAATTATTACATAGAATAATTCTTATGAAAAATCCAAGATCTTGAATGTTTCTTGATAAACTCATACTAACGTTTGGAACAATTATTAATTACTCAAGAACAGTATCATTACCACAGAGATTCAATTTAATTTTTCACCAAATTGTTTCTTAAAAGAAAAGTTACTCGTGTGCACGTTAAAGGTACAAAGATGCGTGTAAATAATGCGAGGACGCTCGTGCAGACATGGTACGTACTGCTGGACGAGCGTTTCCGCCCACGCGGTTATGGCGAGTTCCTCGCAAATTCTTTAATACCGAAATAGGCTTGAAACCGTTTCGTTTCAGAGGTTAACCAGAGGTCCTTTGAGTACTTGTCTGGCAGTTCCGCCGTCTGAATGGCTAGTTAGCGCGAAGATTGGTTTTCTTCGCATTATTGGTCCCTTCTTCGGCCGGCGTTATTGGGATCACCCAAACACACGGCAGTAAAATCAGCTAAGCTGGCGGTTATTTATTGCTCGTAGTGGCACAGGTGAAAGAAACAGGCCTCACTCACCTTCCATACCGTCGTCTTTCCCTTTCTTTCGTCCCTTGCTTCCCCTTTTGCCTTTTGCTTTTAATTGTTTCTTTTGCGTACTATCAAGCGGTTGTTAAAATTCGAACGTTGCGCACTGACGATTTCTAGCCACATATAGTCACAAAATTTTATTCGGCAAGATAAAATAGAAATGAACGAATGAACGAGTGTCTTTTGAAAATTTTAATTTTAACTAAAAACGTTTGAAGATGATAGATTTTGAATTCGCAGACTAAAATTTCATGAATGAATTAAACAATTGATCAAATAAATAAGCATAGATTAATATTTGATCAAGCATTATACATCGAGTCAGCGTTTGAGAAACGATAATAAAATAATATCCATAACAGTAAAAATCTCCTATATGATGAAGACTAAGCTGAAACCGACTTTTTCTTTCGGATACGATGTTATTTACTGTTTCTACCTCGAACGTTCGAGGATGATGTGACTCGAAAAGTTTGTGATGGCGAGGCTAGAAAATTTGCGCGGCCAACAAAAGTCGATGAGAGAAATGAAGGTGAAGAACGGTTGATTGAAACGTCAGCCAACAGGAGTTATGTTCCAGCGATATATTACGGTATACATTATATCTATACGTCGTACTATCAACCCTTATGTAGCACGTGCTGTATACTACGCTTCGATCGCCGCGTCGCCTTTGCACAAATTTCTGACGAGACGCTGCAGAAACCAAGACTCGATTGCAATATATATAAAGCAAATCCTTCCTCGAGCGAAGCATACGTTTCGCTCGATATTTACTGGCTTCACTTCAATAAGTTTTCCAGTATTATATACGCTGTGGTAAAATCTATGAAATAGTTTTAGTTTCTCACCCATAGTAATCGAACTTATCGAAATAACTTGTTGTAAATTAATTCCAATTAAATTGTTTATATTAATTCCCTACATTTTTATCAAATTTATGATTTAGGTGATATTAAATTCAGTAATATGACTAAAGTACTTAAAATAACCGTAGATCGTGGACACAGTAATATGCTATATTAAGAAACTTCGTATCACGAAGATCAGAAAAGATTACATATCTGCTCCAAGATAGTCGCCATTAACACTTCCACTTTTACAGTACGAAACTCGCGTAATTCCTACAAAGATTTTGTAGCTACAAACAAACTATCTCAAAGTGTACGGTTATCCATCGAAGAAAAAGTCCCTTGAAAGACCATTAAACGTCAATTACCTACACAGCTTTACTCCCAGGAAAAATTCATCCCCAACTAGAAACTGTGAATACATGCAACATATCTTGGACGTCAACAAAAGTAATCGCCGACCGTAAAGCATCGAAGGCGTTAACAGCAACAACGAAATTGTTAGAGCGGCGTCTACTTCTCCGCCCAGCCGGACGACGATTAACAGCCTAATAACTGTTTATACTCTCAAGTTCGAGCGTTAATTCCAGCGCGCGTCGATCGCCGATTTTTCTCAGGTTACATTCCGTTTCCTCCGATACGCAATTCGCGGCGCAATTAACGCTATTCGTCGTTACGGTTATCATTACCGGCGGCATTATTGCAATTATTTTTCGCCGCGCCGCCAGGAATCGTCGTTGTGTTAATGTAATTATATCGTTCAGCCATTTCTTGCGGTCAGCTCGAGCACGTCAATTACGAACTTCATCAGCGGTTCGAAAAATCCGCCGACTATGACACGGAAAGGCGAGATCGTAATGGCAGATATTAATTTTGCTAATTGTTAGTTTGTATCTTTGAATAGAACAATATTTTATTGAGCCTCGGTAATTTGAATTTATTGGATACATACGAGTGTTTTGTGACGTTTCAGTGGAACTGTTGACTAACTTTACGATATCATTAAATAATATGATACTAGAAATTGATTAACTTCGCAGTATCGTTAAATCACATACCTATACGTTCGTTCCTGAGCAAACAGCAGGTTGCAACGAAGTAATTTTTAATTTCCGCGATGCGTTTCGTAATCAATGTCGAGCCGATGTATGTAGCTAAATAAAGCGTGTAAATTTCCGTCACATATTTATCTTTCGCTTCGATAAAAAAGAAAACACTCTGCAATTTCTTCGTCCGCAGGAACTTCATGAAAATGTAAATCGCGATATTTACTCTTGAATGATAGAATTAATCATGCATAATATGTACATAACATCACAGTATGTACATCGGTGTAATTTGGACTAAATAAGATGTGGAAGGGTCATTGTATACGATATTAACTTCAGACGCGATAAAATTGCGAATTACGAGAATAGCGCAACAGTTTGATAACCAATCAGATAATTAAAAAACTATCTCGCGCCTTCCGTTGAATCCCTTCGCTCTAAAAAATTCGATTAACCTACGAATACGATGCGTAGAATTCTAAACGCAAAAGAAACAACAAAGCTAAATAGGACAATACAGTATCGTCACCTTATTGACAACAGCCGTATTTCATAGAATTTTCATTTCGTCGTCTACTGACAGTAGCGTTTAAAGGGTTGAGAGTTAACTATAAAGTTAAGATTGCTCGCCTTTTAAGTTCCAAACTTGGCATATATCCATTTGTCGCCTCGTGCAAACGATACATATTCAATTTCATTTAATTTACCAAAAGCTCAACAAAATTACGAGACACGAGTATAGACTTATGAACAATGTGGCAAGAAAATGCACCTCATCCCTCCCACGCGCGAAGGATAAGAATACTTACTCGCGTGTCCAACGAGAAGCTTCCAGCGAGGGTTGAAACTCGCGGCCGCCATTCACGCTTGTAAAATACGCGCGAACTCGCGACCGGCGCGAGCCACTCACACGCTTGACCATTCAAGCCGTGCAATAGAGGCAACCACCGTCAAGAATGATTTCATTGTGGCAAGATTTTACGAGTCGCTGTTAAAGCCTGTCATTACAGGCCGGGCTGAGATGCGCGAACGCGCTGCCCCGACACCGTTTGCTCCACGCAACAAATTCCCAATGATTTACCGCTCAATTTTATGAACTTATATTCCATAAGACTGACGTATCTATTTCACTTAAATGCGTCCCCGGGGCGCATGACGAATCGACGGACTCGTAACGCCATTGTGTCGGTTTATTACCCGCGGCCAGGTGTGTACGTCCCAGATACGTAGCAGATAGTTGAAAATGAATGAATGAATCGGCCTGGATCGCGAGATTCCTCGTAATTGTAAAATGGTACGAAGGTTCGAAGTCACGAGTACCGATTGAATTTACGCAGCGAAAAGGACGGTTATATGCGGTCGTGATGGCGGTCGGAACTATGATATTCGTCCTGAAACTTATAGCGCATAGGAATGGAATGGAATTTTTTGTCGAGGTGATGGTAATCGAGTTTGTGTCGAAGCGACGGATGATCCGTTTTCGCAGTTTTGTTCTTTTCTTTTTTTTTTTTTTTGAGTGTAAGTGGATGGCGAAATAGAGAGAACTAACAGAAAGTTGAAGTTCCGTGTTTGTACAGTAAATGAGCATTGATTTTGGAATAAAGCTACGTCTGCGACGTTTAAAAATTAGCCTATCGTGCCTCTTTCTATAATTTAGCAGACTATAATAACGATTTTTAATAAATATGTAAAAGATATATGACATAATACGTAACATATTACAATTGCGCCTTTTCAAACCAAAGAAATCGTCTGTGCTATTAATTTGTTTTTATAATATTCCATCTGCTATTCCCGAAGCAATTCGCTCGATCAAATTTATGAACTACCGTTTATTATAATCTCAAAGCGTATAACTAAAACAGCATGATTTCTATAAGTAATTCCGTATTTCCCCGCGTAATATCTTATTATCTAAGACTTATCCACTGATTTCTTGCTAGATACGTTCTTCTAAGGAGGATGTTTTTCATAATACAAAGAAAGCCGACTTGTAAGAATCATAATTCATTTTTCATCTCAAGACGCCTTATTACCGATGAAACTAGCCACTCGAGATTCCCAGAAACTTGATTGAAACCTTGTTATTAACTATCGCATCATAGAAACTCGTAACATTCTTAAATACTACAGAGAAATCTTATGAGTAGATATTTACACATACATCGTAGACCTTAGTTTCATAGATGCGCGAGAAATACAATTTACCGATAAACGCTTTCGCTCGACACTCGGCGTATTGAAGACGGCTCGCTAATTTATTTATCTCCGAACGCTAGAAAGTTTAGTCACGTTCTAAGGTGTGTCCTTATAGGATTCGCAAGAATTCAACCTGCGCTGTCAGGCGATTCCGCGAGAGGCTTGAGAAAACATTACTGGATGAAGGAGATAGTGGTTAAGCGTGCCTGACAAAAAGGGAATTTCTTCCGTGTCATTCAAAACGAACCTGTGTTTTTACGTCGTAAACATCCGACAGGGAGAAAAAAAAGAAAAAAAAAACGCGCAACACGGGCCATACGAACGCTAATATCCTTCATTATAAATCTTGCGCCTTGAAAATTCTCATTGAAATCTCCGAGAGTTAGATTCAATATCATAAACTTAATGATACTCTTCGCTAAGATAAAGGCACGACGTGGACGTCAGATGCGAATGCATTTGTAAGTACACGCATGTTCCAAGTATGGGAAAATTGTACGTTATATGGCATCGGTAGCATAAACTACGACTGAATCTGTTGCTTTCAGGAGAAAGCGATTTGCGTCACTAATGTTATTATCTCGATATCTACGATATTTTGCGAAGGAAAGTACCCATTAAGTAAAATCAAATTGCACGCTTCTTCTAATTAATCCTTGCAGATCGACTTCCTTTTAAAAACCACCAGACCCGACACCGACTATATCTTGAAAAGAGTTTACCATTTGATGCATTCTCGCGGTGTTGTAGTAGTCTAGATTCGGCATCCGGCCTCCTGTTGACGTTAATCTAGCCGTAAGAACAGAGTACACTTGCCAGCAGAATGGCCACGACGACTGTCCTAAGAGCTCGAGGAACCAGGGTTACTCGCGTATCGTGATCATTACACTCTTACAAGCACTGCCTTCGCGCACCACTGTAATCGAACAATCCAACCCTGGCCGAACGTGTGTGCCTCGTAAACGTTCGAATGATCCTGTTGATATCGAATCCTCGTCTTCAGCGTGTGCGTCGACAGGCTGCGACGCGACACGAATTTCAGCGAGTCCGTGCGAGGTCCATACGTGAGTTCGTTCTCCGGACGATCCCCGTGCGTCGTGGAAAACGGCGAGACACGAGGGCGATCGATGTCCCAAAACCGTGCAGAACACTTTGGAAGCGACACACGCGCGCACAAAGGGGACAAAACCGCGAAAAGCGGCCGTAAATCGCACGTAGTTTCGCGAAGCGACCGCGTGTTTGCTCGCCGGCTACCTGTCTCTGCGGGGCTTGGGCCCGTTCCCAACGAAACGTCGACGAGGTGGGACGGAGCGGACGGAGACTGAGAACGGACGAGGAAGCTGCGAGAAAAGGATGGAAAAACGGGGGAGAAAGGGGTCGACAGAGCGGCGAGATATATCGAGTTACTACGGCACACTACGGGTGGATATTGTTTTCCGATATCTCGAGCTTTGTGTATGGGTATTCGCCTTAAACCGTCGTACACGCAGGAAGACTCGAGGGTTACTGCGCCCGCGGGGCCTTAGCTACCAGATAGACGCGCCGCGGAAACAGCTCGGGGTGGGAACTGGGATGGGCCTCAAGGCCTGAATCATTTTCGAACGACCGTTCATTGGTCGAGGAGCCCTGGAATGGGCCCAATCGCCGGTTTCTCCGTCGTGATCGTCACGTGAACACGGGCCGCCCAGCTCGTATGGGATTGGTTAGACTGCCAGTACTCGCTCGCATATGCTCGCCACTCTCTCTTCGTCCCTTCTGTGCCTTTCTGATTGTCTCTGTTCGCTGTGCCGCGGATAAACCCCCGGATAATGTCGTGGCGATTTTATTTCTTGAATAAAGGACGAGTCTTTATTTCGTACTCCTCTGCCTCCCCCTCTACACCATGCGGCCGCGCGATCTTGTGGCCCGATATTGGTGCAGCTCGAAAGATACGAGCCCTAGCTTCAAGCCCGCCGCGACTCTCGCTCCGTGCCATCAGGAACCAGCTCAACTGCTGCTTCCAACCAGCTCACCACCTTTGTCTTTTATCGTCGCGTCGGTTCAAGTTCGTTGGCTGGTTTTTTTTCTTTTTTTCTTTTTTGTCGACAGGTTACAGTGCCGCGGAATGTTGTTTTATTTCTGTTACTTTTTGTTCAAAAAATGGGGACACCGTCAAGTTTTTTTCGCGAAGATATCGTTATTGTTGCGCGATGTAAACGCTGTTAGGTCGAAGTTTTGAGTTTATATGTAGGAGAAGCTAGTACGTTTCGACTTGCAACGTTCAGAGTGACGTTAGGTTAAAATTTAAATCGTCTATTCGTAGAGACTATAAAATTTAAAAAACGAATCTGTGTTTGATAGCAACTGTAGTTTAGAATTCTCGAGCAGAATTTTTCACCGATAATAACGCGTAGATTTAGTCCTTTTAACGTAAAGTTGTCTTCTACAACTGGATTAATTATCTATTCAAAGCATCGTTCGATTAACCGCTACAAACCTGAATTATTTTGCATATCGCAAGCAGATTCTTGCTACGTTTCTTATATGATTTTGCCTTCTTTGGAGGGCAATGTGCCAACGGTAATCGCGTTATTTCTACGATGACACGGCTGATCGTACTACTACACAGTTCGAATCTTTGCTGACCACGCGAACACGTTCAATGCGAATAGTTCCATCGTTCTGGTCGACGACCCTATTTAACCTGAGGGCAATCCAGAGGGTAGATTTCTGATCGGCTACCTGAGCAATGAACGAATGAATGAAATTCCTTCGACCGTTTCGTAGAACGTAGCTGTCCCGCTCGACTTTATTGCTTTTACGACCTACAACTTCTTGTATCGTTGATGGCGGTCATCTTCATTGATGCAACGCGTTGAATTTTAATTTGGTCGTGATCCACGTCACGGAATTGGTATTCATGAAATTTACATTGCTGAATATCGTGATTGTGCCTGATGAATAATTCGTGTGAACGCTCGTAAGTGACGATTATTAAGTTTTTTTATTATTTTACACTACCGTGTATGATTTATGACTGTGCGTTTCGCACTGTGTGTTCTAAATAAAGTAGATTACATTCCTCTTTCTCTCTAGTGAGCGCTTTATATGACAAATATAGTTTTCAAGTGTTACCGACTGACTTTATCCTTCCTCTAGTAACATTATAATTTCATTAATATCTTCGAAATGATCAGTCACGTTGTAGTAAACGCTGTATATTATAGACTTGTAGGAGTAGTATAAGATATTTAGAATATATAGGATTATTACGAAAAACGTAATTTAACAAAACCAGGATTTAAAAGTCTTACGACAATTCAAAGACGATGACAAACGCTACGTCGCGTGAAATTTAACGAGTTTCGTCAACTCCAGAGACACCTAGACGAGATTAAGATGCCCCCGCAGACGAATTGTGCTGGTTTTGCACAGGAGGTACGCGTACGGGCGAAGAAGGAATTCCAAAGATGAAATTACCTTACGAGGAATTCCTGAATCGGTTGTACGAACGCCGCAGTTAGGTCCGAATCGTGACAGCCCAGGGCGTGCACGCGAGCTTACAAGAAAATTTCAGATCGAGCTGGCGAAATTGGAAGGAAGGGCTTTTAACGAGATGCGGTCATCACTGTGATGCCCAAACCTACGCTCATCCTTTTACGACCATTCCTTCCGCTCGTGTATTCTTTATTTCTTATTTCCAATTCCCCCGCCCCCTCCCCCCGCACCATGAATTAACGATAAACGCCATCTCGACGTTTTCATCACGCTCCGAAACTTTTATTTATGTCACTCGCGTGTCATATAATAACTACGTATTGCCTCGATTCGTGCTTTATTTCGAATTTATCGTCATTTGTAAATTGATATTACCATCGAAAGGATCGCGGAGCGATCGCGAGGTATGTACCTCGCGTTTCGTTGAATTAAATTTGATTTGAAATCTATTTTGCAAATGCACGCAGACGGGGGGTTTGTTTGATCAAAGCTTTGTCACGTAAAGAGATCCGTGAAAAAAATTGCTGTTCAATGCGTTAATAAAACTGCCCGACTACATTTCCATAACTTCTAACGAAACAACGATAAAAATACGAGTAGAATATTCTGCAGGGAATTAAAGTTTCACCAAACTTCTATGTACATATTTCGATCCATCGTGCCATTTGACTAAAGAAAGATACATTAATATCGACGTTCTCGGTAAACCAAGATTTACAATTCCCATTCTCCGACCCAATCTACCACCATCCCTAAGATATACCTCATTAATAGCAAGGAAACACTGTTCCATCTTAACCAACACGAAACGTCCTCTTCGTCCAACCACCATAAACCAACCGACACGCCACTTCCTCCTCCATTCATTTCGAAAAGGCAAACTAGCAACTCGATCGAGATCCCACTGGCGTTTCGAAATGCTCGTCAGACAACGGCGGAATTTCGTCTGGTGGGGTGATCGAGGCAAGTCAGACAAGGCTCTAAGTAGAATACGGTTTCCCGTCGAGTGATGGAACGCGGCACAAAAGGATGCAGCGTTCCGTACACGCCACCGCGTATTGCAAATTTAAACCGGCGTATATCTCAGGGCGTAACCAAAGAGGTAGGTAGGTTGGTAGGTAGGTATAAGGGATCTTATTGATCTGGTAGCCCGGGGCGTGTCATCCTGGGCTGTTGGCCGCAGGGAGGACCGCGGCTAACCCTAAAGCAAAGGGGGTTCCCCGTGGCTGGCGCATGCGCCCACGAGACCGTTTTCTCTGCCCAGAGGGCTAACTTACACCAATCACCAGGAGCTAGAAACCCTTTTCGCCGTCGGGGTACGCCAAGAACTTCCCTCTTCATGAGGGAGAAAACGGCTATGTAGAGTACATAGTACGTGTATATATCGTTGGCTGATCGTCCGTCTGCTCTGCCCTCTGCTCCACCGAAATCGCCTCTATCCGTCTCGGAATGTTTCCCTCGTGGCGTCGGCCGAAAGACACCATTCAACCAGCCAACATTATTATTACCGCCATTATTACTATGGCCTTTGTTCACGCGTTGCCCTTCGTTCCTAGTTCGCTACAAGAGCTTCGCTCGGGTTTGTTCTCCGACTCACGGTGGCATTTGACGTAAGGAAAAACGAGAGATATGTATTTCTCGGGAAGAGGATGTTCTTAATGCTGGATGAAGTAGACTTTGTAAGATTTGGATTTGTTGGAATATGAACTCACCCAGGCATAATCGCCTTACACTTAAGATTAGTATAAAAATGGAGAATGTTTGGTATATAACGTTTCTGTACTACGTAACTATATTGAAATACAAATAGATTGCGCAAAAGCCAAAACGCAAAATTTGTCAGATTTTGTAACCTAACCTTGGGGCTAGTTTGTTTCATGGAATTCGTCGGTCAAAGTTACGTTCATTTATTTTTTGAACGGTAAACAGTCACAGACTAAATAATTTTTGGGGATATGATTTAATGTTACCAGCAATTTCGAGCAAGAATATGTACTTTGTATTTCATAATCTTCCGATCTGGTTTGTCTTATGCAGAATTCACAAGCGGCGATCGAAAGGTGAGATAACCGGCATCCCTTTATCACTGGGGAGCAGCGGCACGATCTGTTATTAGTTTTGCAGTCGTAAAGAAGCTAGGCGCATTTAACATACGGCATGACGATCTATACGCTTCTAAACCAGTTCTTGGCATCGTATGAGTTATAAAGACATTACATTTCTAACGCTGTAATTACAACAGTCCAGTGGCTATAATATTTCCGAACGCATTCTTCTTGGACAAACTGCATATCTACTATGACTTTCCTGTACACGGAAGTAAATTTACTATATATTTCGAGGAGCTGCTCAATTTAAACGATATAATCTTTGATTAAGAATATCAAGGGGGGAGGGGGTGAAAAAGTTCGAAATTCTATTTGCTAACTTAATAAGATCACCCAAATTTCTATATAAATTTAACCTCAATTTATCAAAAACTATTGTAAATCTGGTATGTGTAAATATTTTATCCTCTTCCTTCAATATCAAAGATCTATTACACGACCATGTAATCTTCAAGCACTTACTATAGGTTTAGCTTAACTTTATATTCTCCTTTACTCTTACAACGAAACAAGAAAATAACCTAAAAATACTAATCTTTAATATGTCCAGTCTCCTACCGTTACTATTAGACCGCCAATCTCTATGCGTTTATATATTCATCCAATACGATCTTCCTACAGCCTTTCACATTACATTTACGCTTATCATTTTCTTTTTTTACAGAACCACCCCCGTTTCAAACAAATTCCATTAGCTTCGTGAAGTAAACTTCAGGAACTTAACCATAGTGAACAGTATAACTTAAAAGCTGGTTTCAGCCAAAGAAACGATCTACTCACATTTACCTCTGCGTAACAGCGGTGAAAATTCTCTACGAGATGACTCTGGACGTCGCGATCGTGACGGATAGCCTAACGGCTGTATCGCGAAAGGTTAAAAGGTAGCGAAAGAAGGGACGTCGTGGGCGTACGTGGCGATATTTAACGAGCACGTTAACTATTGGTACTTATCCGGCGCGGTGTTTACACGCATCGTGTTATGGACTTCTTTCGCATGTTCTTCTTGTCGCTCCACCTCGGAGCGACTTCGAGTCTTCGCGCGAAGCTCATAAATCACCGTGAAAGTCGGCACTACGCTTCTACGAGGCCTGAACGGCCGCGACATACACTGGACAATGGAAGGATATCGAAATTAATAATATTTTAAACGTAGATCGATGAAACCGATGTTCTTTCAGTTTTTAATTTTGATTTTAAATTCCAATTAATCAAGCGGCAGATTAGAAATCTAGACCAGCGCAGAGAAATCTGTATAATTTAAAACTGCGATAAAAGAACAAGCATATAAGTTTTTCAAACGTCTAATAAGATTGGAAATTAAGTATTCACACTAAAATTATACCCTCGAGGAAACTTACTGCGTTCGCTGTGAAAGAATTATCCTTTTTTGCCTGTTTCTTTTCTCCCTGTTTTGCAGTTTATTGTCCACGTTCGAAGATTTTTTAAGAGAAAATCTCTAAGAACGAACTGAATTATGAAACATCTAGATCGAGCAGAAAAGCCTGGCAAATTTTTACTTCCATTTTTGTGGTGCAAATATGTTGTCACGTATATGGTGGAAAAATAAAATAATGCTTCCAAATTAATTACCTCAACTCATCGGAGTCTCGATAAATAAATCGATCATTCATAAAAACATGAAAATTCCTGGCATCCCCGATGGACAGGTAGGAATGTAAACCGATTACGAAAGGTATTTCACCGTGCCAGCCAGTTTTTCTTTCTCTCTTGTTCCCTTTTATCTTTTTCATTTCGAAAGAAGCACGAGCAAATACGCTTTACAAATTCCAATTAGCTGGGCCGCTTAATGTCGATTCAATCGCACGGTTTAATATCGATTTTTAAATATTTGTCCAGAACATCTGCGATGTGTTTTTAATTATACGTTACAAATATGTTAATAAGACACACGATACCGGGGCATAATTTAATCGGCAACGTTGAGCACGATCCCGCGTATTTCGTGTAACCGGACCGAGACCAGTTTCGATGTAAACTCGTCGAATACGATTTCGGTAAATAGCCGTGTACGCGGCTGATAGTCCTGCCCTATGTACACAACTAGTTTCCGGTAAGCACGTGACGCTTGATCGAGTGAAAATTTCCGATATCAACGTCTATTATGGATATTAAACTTCTTGCGCGCGATACGCGAACGCCTGGCCTTATTTATCGCTATGTTTCGATCGTCTTCTAATTTCTCCTCGCCATTTGATCATAGGTTGAATGATTGTAACGAAAGGGAGCCGACAGCGGCATATTTTGCCAAAGGGAAGTTCGTGGAATGATAGATTGTTCTACTCAGATGAACACTGTCTCCGGAAGTAGTTAGAACCGGAAAGAGATCTTTGGATATGGATATGGTAGACAGGTAACCGCCAGGTATGATCTTGGAGAAAGTGATCACTGTCTGATCACAGAATGGACGCCGTTTGTGACAGATAATTGGTCAAGAAGTAAAAAACGGTAGCTTCAAACACACCCGCATTCGTGAAACTTTTATATGTGAAAATTAATTAAAGTGATAAATGCGTGATCGTCCTTCAAGTGACGATACGCGACGACAGATGCCGGCAACAAGTTATCGCGTGATCCTTTTTGATAAGGAATTATGATAATTAGTACAGAAGTGATAATTATTTTAATCGTCCTTCCATGTTTCTCACGTAACCGTGAAGATATATCTTTTTCAATATCACGGTCTCTTGCGATGTTTTTTCAACTTCGAAAACGTTCCAAGTTACCTAGATTATTATTTGCCGTAGATATAAGTGAAAAAAAAAATGAAACGATATGGGGAAGTATTCAAGAAATGAATATGTGTACGAGTTTTCGTTGGAGGTACACGTGTACGAAGAGAAATCCGCAATTTTGCCAGCGGCGTTTCAAACTCTGCTCCGTGATAGTTATCGTGTTCCGATAAATCGAGCGCGTGTTATCCTTAGACACCGGTGAGACACAGTAAAGCGAGAAACATAATGCTCAAACATCATAACAAAAGAGCTGATGAAATTTCAGTCTCGAGAAACTTTTCCATTCCCTTCGATCCGCGGTCGGACGATAATTGGATTCCAAGCGGAAAGTTGAAAGGGAGAGCAAAATCATTCAAACAAGGAGTTAAGAAACGCTAAACTAAGAAAACGTAAATCGAGAGATTGAATATCGAAGGTAAAATGAATACACGTGTTTAACGCATATCGCATAAAATTATATTTTTGCTGAATGTTTGTTTTCCGTTACGCGTACCAAGATGTGTTTTATGCTATTAAATATACTAAATATATTGGATATTTCATTACGTGATATTTCATTTCATCGATTGATAATTCTTCAATCGTTTAGCGGAATATCGAGTAATATCTCTTAATTGAAATATTTAAAATCAACTTCCAATTTCTGGTGTAATTAAATTATCTCCGAATTTAATTGAAATTCCAAGTAACAATAAAAAGTTTTCAACCTAAATACTAGAAATCCAATTATCAAATAATCAAACCAGTTCGAAACCAATACAGCAGTACCCTTTACTTATTCCCTAGCACAAACCCCAACTACTAAGACCAAATCACTCGTCTCTGCAAGCATTCGGTCATTAATCTCTATTCTACTCGAAACGCAAATCACCCTCCATCATCGATGACTCGATATATTCCCTTAAAGCAACCGCGAAACCACAATCCCTCTGCGTTCTCCAATCCCATTCGATAGAATCGTTGAAACCGCAGCGCCTCGTTAAATCTCGGCTAATCTACTTCTCCGATCTGACCATGGCCGGACAAGAACCATCGAAATCCGGTGAAACGTCGAATCTCCGACAAAGCGGAGCATCTCTTGAAAATTTGCCACGGATCTTGAAGTACGGTCACTCTGGTCTATAAAGGGAGGGCGACGGACATTCGTCGACCCCTTTTCGGCGTAATTCGGCCGATGCATCCCCTAGTCAAAGATAATACCCGCTCTCATTCGCTTGCGAGCGGTTTGCAAGAATATAAAAGACAGTGGAAGAACGTACGCACGAAAGAGTAGAAGGAAACGGAGCGGACGGGCGGTGCACTGCACAGCGCTGCAGAGGAACAGAAAGGGTTGGAACGAGGGTAGAGGCGGAGGAAGGACAAGGCAGAGGGCGAAACAGAACGCGAGGAGAGCTGGAGGTGAGAGGGGAGCAGACGTCGGTGCATAATCGATGATCACAGTCATAATAAATGAAGTATGTCTTGGTAGGAGGTGGGTAGGGTGTAGGTACCTGACGACGGCCCCGGGCGTCCACAGGAAGATCATCTTCTCCGGCCGTAATCCGAGGTGTGCGTCGCGTATCGCGTATCCGATCGGAATCTCCAGCACTCCCCTGGACCGGACCGAAAGTAGCTAATCATAATAACGTGCCGGTACCCTAGTACCCAGGTGCGTGCACGCCCTGCTACGATTACCCGGCATTATAAATTTCAGTTGCCCTCGACGCGTATAAACTCTCGCTCTCCTCCGAAGCTTTCCTCTTCGGGTCGAACAGAGCAACGCTCAAGAACAGGATAAGAGTTTGTCTTTTTATTTTTATCATCGTTGCTTCATTGCTGTGGACATGGACGAGGCTGCAGCAGTGTAAAAAGAAAGTCGTCGAGGAATCGCCACGAGATGGCGGACATCTGGAATAATTTGGGTACCGTATCGTGGCCATCCTCTTTGTACGCGCGTATTGTGTGAACGAGGTGTGTTTGTGCGTAACGATCACCGGTGAAACGAAAATGCGAGATTGTCGCGTACGTTTATTACGGCCGTCGCGTTCTTGCTCATTGATTTTTCGGCCGGCACCTTCGGCCGCGAACCGACGTACGCTCATCGCTTCTAGAGCGAATACGGTTCAATGCGAAACCTGAACTATCATGACGAGTCGTAAATAGTAGACGTGTTAGCAGAAGCGAACAGCTAGGTGTGACGTAAGGAGTACAATGTTCGTAATTGAATTTGAAAGAAAGAATAATTTGGAAACTTTCGTAAAATTTAATATATGATGCAGACTTTTATGTAGAATATCATTCTACAGATTACGAACTTTCACGCTATCTTCTATCTGAAATAATTTCTTTTAATTTCGAAGACTCGATCCATAACTATCGCGTGTTTCTTTCTAATGTCTTTCGCCGATAACGGAAGCAGCAAACTGCAACGCCATCGTAGGCCGCGGCGCGACATATCAAAGATTTGACTAAAAATAACCTTAAAATTCGTAGTCGAAACATCAAAACAACGTTCTGACGCTATAGGAACAGACAAAGCTTGGAAAATCAGCTTTCAACTACACTCAATTCACGCTCCCTTTTGTTCCGTTGCACTGTAAACGAAGTAACAAAGATACATCCAACAAACCGGGTGTACTGCGAGATACAACCAGCCCTCAAGGGCTAACCACCCTTTTCAATTGAAAAACGTAAACACCTAAATTCAGCCTCTCATATCAAGCTCTAATTTCAAAAATTCCTGCGTGATTTTAGATTCAAGATCAGTCATTAGCTGTTCATCTACGTTATATCTATAAACTGCTCTCAACGACACTTTCTCCAGCGATCGTTCTCAACTTGGTTTCCTCTTAAATTAAAAATCGACCTCTATATCTCTCGAAAGATTGCTCTCGCGACTGGCAATGAGCATATCGTTGGATCTCGGTGAATTTTCCATAGGCATAACGCGGCATGAATCTCCGACAAATTCGGTGAACGACGCGTTCGCATCGTTTAATGCTTTCTCGCGCAAGTTGGAGCAGCCGAGAGGGTGGCCGAGCGCGAAATGTACACGGACCGCACGGTACGGGGAGACGAGAAAACGATTGCGTGGAAAAGGGAGAAGGAGAGATCGAAAGATGGAAAAAGACGGACGAGAAAAGAAGGACACAGATAGCGATGGCAAGACAAAAAACAGACAGGGAGTGAGAGAGAAATAGAGAGGGAGGCATCGAAGTTGGAATTGATCGGAGGAGGAAGGATTGGAGGGACGAAACGGAGGGTTGCCCGCAGCGCAAGCGCCCCTCAGGCGACGTCACATTGATTCCTCCGGGAAGAGCTTACAAAATGGCCGCCGGCGTTCCATTCCTTCCTTGCTATTCGTACAGGGTAGGCTTCCGTCTATCTAGGTCTCTTTGTCTGAGGTATATGCGAATGTGGGTGGCTGCCGTGGCGCGCGGGCATGAGGGTATGAGGAAATCGATGCACCTTAGGGAGAGGAATCACCGGTGGTGTTCTCCCTCTTCCTTCTCCCTCTGTCTCTCCTTTTTTCCCTTTCGCTTGTAGCTCGCGTATAATCTCGCTAGAGCTAACCAGCTCTGTCTCGGAGAAGCCGCCGGATGACTGGATGGCTATGTGTTTGGTTGGATGGATAGAGAGAACGAAGGAGAGTTGCCAGCGCGGAAGGAATTGAATTATCAAGCGAGGCGGAAGGTGCAACCTCTAAAGATAAACCGGCTTCCTAAAGTGAATCTTAATCTGATACCGACGATGTAACCGTTTGCCGGATACTCACGGCAAATAAGCTCGCTTTCGGTCGTCACTCGTTTCTTCGTTCGAAAGCTCTCGCCGCGATCGTAGGTAAGCGAAAAGCGCTGTTCCGTGGTCCAAGAATTTCTTCCTGGTTCGTTAAATCGGAAATCGGTAGTTGAGTGGTCGGTGGTTTCTATAGAAGGGGTGAAAATAGGCTTGGGTTTTCACAGTGTACTTCACTGGAACTACTTTACTTTTGAAGTGATTACATAAGCGATGGATAGTTGTAAATTTAGGTTCTTTGACTGTGAGCTTCGTTTGCATGATTACGTTTGCTCCATTTGTGAATTGTTCTATAAAAAATAAACAAATATTCGTACAAAGATGGCAGATTAATTCGTAATTTGTGTGTGCGCAGTAGAATTTCAATTGCAATCAAGCCCATGTTCATATAATCCGCTCACATTTCAACTAAGAGAGCTTATGCGGCGAATGATAATGATCATGGCAAAGGACAATTATTTATTATTCCCGCGACACTTTCAAAATTTTGCTCTAAAAATGTTGTAGTTGCAGTTCATAATTAGAGGAAGACACTGTTGTGACTACTTACTCCTTCGACCAATTACTTATGCATGTAAATTATACGTTCAGCAGCTTAAGTTCTGCATTATTCCGTAACATTGAAGCTTAAGTATCGACACGCACACCATTCGATCTTGTAGTTTTTCTACAATTACGTATATTACCGAACATACAAAATTTCTGATTTAAATCGAAGGATGATTAAAATAAGTAACAAAAATATTAAGAACACGATAAAAACCAGATAAAGAATATTTTGTTCCATAT
This sequence comes from Bombus confusus, assembly GCA_014737475.1. Taxonomy (NCBI): domain Eukaryota; kingdom Metazoa; phylum Arthropoda; class Insecta; order Hymenoptera; family Apidae; genus Bombus; species Bombus confusus. The sequence goes on from JACXIV010000096.1 coordinate 769,515, forward strand.
ATCAAACTTTAAATTAATACCAATACTCTTACGATATTAATAAATCGCCAAAATTTGTTCCATAGTAGTATTTATCCATTGCAAACATGCATTCCCAATATGTATATCTATTTCGAAAAAAAATGTTTTCGCTTCGGATTAAAGATGAAAGCAAGATATTATCAACCAATATGATTCTCCCAAACCTTTACAAACAGATCTCTGTAGAGAGATTAAAATGCATAAAAAAAACGAAATTGGAATACATTGATACACTGTAAACGCCACGTTGAAATAGTTCGTTAGAATGGCACATCACGGTTAATCATTACTGCAAGCGAAATATGACACTGCATATATTACACGTGGAACAATCGAATTATTATGCAACGCACAAGTCGCATAAATTATTCTGGCGTCGAGTATGTGTTCTCTTGTATCGCGAAGACTTCTGCATTCAATACAGAGGATTAATTCGAATCTGTAATTGCGGCGTTGTGCGTGAGCCATATCTGGCCCTGTATGCTCGCTGTGCATCTGCCTAATCGCGTTATGACAACGTCATGAAAGTGACAGCCGGCAGCCTGCTAGGTTAGTTCACGTGCTCCAATTGCGAAATTTCAGGGAAAAAAAGGGAAACAGCATTGGAATTGAGTGTATCACACACGATAACGATCACTAAACTTGATGGTATTCGCATAATTGGAAGAGACAATATGAAATTTTACAAGCGAGAATGATACAAAAGAATAAACTCAAACTTTATCTTGTTTCATTAATAGAAATATTAATATCTCTTTTCCGCTTTATTTTAGAGTTAAATGTTACTTCAAATTAGTAAATAGTACTATAGATTAATTTCCTACGGTGTTAACTGATATCATTCTGTTAATATTACCTTCCAATCCATAGAAGAGCAGTGAAATTTAATTAAATGGCACTTTCTATTAATGCAATATGTTATATAATTACACAGAATTCCGGCTATCAAACATACCATGAATCGTTAGATGACAACCGACTAATGGGAATATGATTAAAACCCCTCTTTCCATAGCTCGGTAACAAGAAGCAACATATTTTGCAATCGTTTGCTGTTTTCGTTGCGTGTAAATTTATTAATGATATTCTTTTACTGGCAAAACGAGTATCGCTAATGACATTTTACGATCGCCCGATGTCGGGATATGCGTTTCTTCAAACTGTACACGTAGCGAGGGAGCAATGTGTTTATGCAAATTTGCACGGGTACTTGTTCATGTGCGTAAGTACACATCGAGCGTGGCGATATCGAATGTTACCGTTTTGCCGGAAGTCCTCGTGTGCAAATGGGAAGTCTCGGTTTGCGGTGACCATGAAATGTCCAATGAATATAATATACGGTGCGTCGCGGTTGGCACACATCACCTCTCAGTTACCTGCCCCTGATTTGCAATAGGAGGTGTCTTCCAGCTATACGAACATTCATCCAGATTCATTCAGTAATTGAAATGCAAAATGCGAATGAAATAATATCGTTGTTGTATCTTTCTTTATATGAATTACGCCATGAAATATGCCATTATGACGTCACACAAATATGAAACTTTTAGTTTTCTGTCGTCATGAATATTACAGGTAAAAGTTTCTAATTATAAGACACGAATAATCTTGTTTCTTTTTTCTTTTTTTTTAAGTTGGCTGTCGCGAGATGATCGAGAACGGACATACTAATAAAATATTTAATACTTTTAACGCTACAATCCTAACATGCATAGTACAATGTAGATATCGTGCTAAAGTAAACGACAGCAACACAGCATAGAACGTAAGACAGTTACGTAGCAGTTGCGTGTTAACACAGATGGCACTCTGTCAATCTATTCTTCCATCTCCAATCTCATAAAAATCGTTCAAATCACGTCAGAGAGACGGAATAAAAGTACCGGCTCCCGTCGCACCTGTCCACGTTCGCTTCTTGTTTTCTCCATTGAGCGAGAGGTCGTTGGCGCTCTCGATCTCGAGCGATGCTCGGCTCTCGATGACACGTATCTTGGTCGTCAACCGAATATGCATAAATATCCATCAAGCGGCGCGATTCCTTCGGTACGTTTAATCGAACGACCTTTTTGTCGTTAGCAGCTCGGTGTGCGTGTCTAAACAGGGAGCTCCAGTCTGCGGTGACCATGAAATGACGCTTCAATATGCATGCGGTACACCGCTCTCTCACCCTTTCTCCTGGCCGCTGCATCCACCTACGTGTTCGCGATAGCTTCCACCACCCCCTCTGTTCTCTCTTCCCCGTGGCATCTCGCTCTCCACGTTCCTCTCTGTCTCTCCTTCTGCCTCTCGTCAGACACATTCTGCATGGGGGTGGTTGCTGGTAGTGCCGGCTGGATCATTATCCATTCTCTTTCCCTCCCCGCGCCCCAAACCCATCTCCCTTCCTCCCTTCTCTTCACCCTGTCCCTTTCCATTCTCTTTCTCCAGGTATCTCCGTCCCTCTCTGTCCAGCCACGTATGCATATACTCGCACGACTCGCCGCTTCTATCTCCGTCGCTTCACTGTCGGTTCTCCCCCTCGATGGATTCTCCTGCTCATTCTCTCTTTAACCCTCTGTCTCTTTCTCGCGACGTATCCGCGGCTGCCTGCTCTCAGCCGCTTCCCGGCAATCGTGATTTTCCGTCCCCGCGCCGACGGTCCAACATAAACCGAGAACTGCCGCCGCATGAGACCAGGCCAGATGTGACTACATACATTCCGCTTTGTGTCCCGCGGGTTATTGAAATTCCCGCGTGCGGACGAGCTCGCCGCCAACCACGCCGCGCTGCCACCACTGATCGCGCTGCATTTTCTCCTTTTCGTCCTTTATACTCTCTCTCTCTCTCTCTCTCTCTCTCTCTCTCTCTCTCTCTCACTTGTTCCCCATCTCTGTCTCTATCTACACCTTCCTCTCTTCTTCTCTCACCCTGTCGTGCTCCTCGTATCTGTTTCCACTTTTATCACCTCGCTTTTCTCCTCCCTCGTCCCGTGTCTCTCTGTTTTTTAATCTCTTTTCCCGTTATATCCCGTCCTGTTCGTTCCTCCGCTCCTTCCAATCCCTCGATCTCTATACCAGCCACCCACGATTCTTCTTTCCTTCTTCCTCAGGTTTCACGCTTTTTCCGGCACAAGATTCGTCGTATCGTGCACGGAAGACCCGCTTCAGATCGCAGAAGCATTTCGTGAGTTCGAAGGAAACAGGTTGGCCGAAATAAATGGTGAATTACAATTTTTAATTAGATCTCTGCAGGCCCGGGAATCCGCAGCGTGTTGTGATACGGCGGAACCTCCGCCACCTCTGCCCCCCCCCCCCCCGAGAACCGCTATAAACGATTTTTGTTACTTTTGCCTCCTGGTCGCTTTACTTCGACTAATCACTTCGTATTATTTCTATTTCTATTCCTAGTAGAACGCACGAATTTCACGCGAATTTTCGTCAACCTAAATATCAGCGGGGCATACTAATTTTATACCTCGTTTATTGTATGTTACGTAAGCTGTGCGTTTTAAAAAAGATACTTGTTGTTTCTTCCTTTTTTGTGACAAAAACTTAATCATTTTGACCAACGAATTATTAACATATCTGCAGTTTTAACATAGTGCTACTGAATGATCGTTTAACTGCTGCTAGTTTAAAGGACTTGTAATTAGACAATGGAGCAAAGTATGCGGTTTCCGGAGAACGAGCGCATCGACGTTCAAGTACCGCTATAGTTGTCAAAGCTATACGTTTCAAAGCGATGATAATATACGCATAATAAATCAAATAATTAGCATAAGCAGATAATTCACTTTGCGAGTACTCGAGTAATCAATGAATTGCTCCTAGTTGAGCCCTATGTACTAAAAGGCTGAATATGAAAAATATGCTATCTATGCACAATTGCACTTATATTGTAAGAAGATCCAACCGAAGAATAGTAAAATAACGAATCACCTAAGCTTCATAATCTTAAAATTCAGTCTTGAACTTTGCGCAGAATAATTAAACTTTTTGCACGCTGTAATCCATCTTTTCTAATATCGTAATTAAAAATAACGAAGAACCTATTATATATTTTAAGTTCGCCAAGAGAAGATACGAAAAGCGTAAATATAACACAAATAACTTCACATTGCTATCTCTCAAAAACGTACAATACGTTAAATATAATAATACGTTAAATATCGCTCAAGTACCAAACACTCATGAAGATTTATTTGCTCGCGACAGTATCCTGTACTTATGTAATATGCAGAAACGAGCAAAGTTCCATACTCTAATCGTGTCCAATCGGAAGCGCTTTGGGTCCTTGCGTTTTGTCACGTTTACACGCGGAAACGAGACGCTGGCTAAGAAAACGTATTTATCGGGGCAAATTGCGCAATTCACCCTAATCCGCGTAGTATGCATACGAAGGTGTCCACGTGGCAAAAGGCCGAGCACGTTCACTTCCGGCGCGCGTGTCGCTGCATCCATCGAAATCCAGCGCGCGTTAGCGCCGGCTCGGCAAGATTGATGCGACCGGTGTCAGCAACATAATTGAATGAGTAGCCCGTTGGTGCCTGTGTCGGCGCTCATAGTGAACGCCGCCGCTGTCCTCGCTCTTAATTTCGCCGCTCGCGGGTACGCGGACGGGCCACCACCTAAACCTTCGATTAATTACCAGCGAACACCTGGGACGTACGACCGGGGTCGATGCTGGAATTGGCCTTGAGCATTCCACCATCGATTCACCTCGCACGTTTCTCCTACCATCCCTTCGAACGATTCTCCACCTTTAATCGAGCGCTTTCCTCGCCAGATGAGTTCCGTTCTATATGTGGGGCAACGTGTCGGGGAAAATTTTTTTATTCAAATCACGAGATATGTTCATTGGACGAGGATTGAAAGAAACGCCGATGGAGTGCGATTTTAAGTGATTAAAACCCGCAGAGCCACTACTGTTAACGAATGACGAACAGTCGACGAGATGGTAAAAGATGTTTACGTTTAAAAGCTTGGGAGTTGAAAAATTGAGCAACGATCGCTTGCTACTAACCTTCTTTGTGAATTTGAAAATTGAATTCTATTGATATCGGCAATTTTAAGGGATAATTGTTTCAAGCTAACAATCTGGTCGTTTTACGTGTTTTTGTAAAAAAGAATAGTCGAATGTATAGTATAATTAGTAAAAATAATAATTAAAATTAGTAAATTAGTTAAATAGTATAATTTAATTTCTGTAATCCCCATACTAAAATTTGAAAGTGTCTGAAGATCTATCTACGTGGTTGTATACATACACGATATTGCACTCTCGTGCCTCGACATAATAGAAAAAATCTTTTAGAGCCATAAGAAGGGTGGAATATATTGATCTTCAACCTCCATTTTAAACCACTCCCTTCTAAAAATTCTCTTACTCTCCATCAAATACACCAACCTAAACTACCCCTGTCACTCCAAGATACGTTTTGGGACACTTGGAATCCTGTTTGGTGCGTTGACCTATAGCCAAGAGAAAGCGTCCACTTTCGCATGGATAAAAACTGGGAAACTATTTCGGCGGCCGAAGGTTTCGCGGACACCTTGAGCGCAATGAGTTTGTCGAAGCTCGAAAAGGGAGAAAAAATCGTTTAAGAAATGTATACACGTCGGCGTATGAATATCACGAGCGTCCGTATTGTGGGCGGCCTCCGTGACCCCGCGCACAGAGGATTAAAAAAGTAGAAGAGGAGGAGGACAGTTTTCTTTGATGCGACTCGTGACCTACAATCTTAGAAGGGACACTATTTTTAGGTCCCTTAAAAAGCATCGTCGCATAGAACCGTTTGAAACGCAGCGTTGTCCGTGCGGCTCATTTCACTCACCCTTTAACATTTTTCTCTTTTTAACGAGCAGCACATATTCAGGGTAAGGAACGAGGCGGCCGTGGATGCCTCAATCTCGCTTTCACGTCAGAGACGAACATCTGAACTGCCGTGTTTCTTGCTGCTACGTTTGAAGGGTGGTCGTCGCGTGATCGAATACATTTACGTTAAATTTACAACTACACGATAATTATCGCCACGTTTGTTCAGTAAACATGCGACACGCGTTGCACGTTAGTTCTGTTCGCGTTTCGCGTACCCCACTTCTATTTGGTCCAGGGTTATCTCCTTCCTCTCAGCCTAACGCTAACTTAATCAAATAAATTTAGTTAAATAAAGTTAAAATTAAAGAAATGCTTGCTCTGTTACTGCATCGTGTCACAAGAACGTATAAAATAAAATAATCTGGAAGCAACGGCGTTTGCAGGTCTTTAACACCTTGTAACAAGTGCGCATAACATTTTCGAAGTCCGAACCATTTAAAATTGGCGAGTCCGTTTATCTTGACACTGCTTAACCAAAGGAAGGAAGTTTAAAGAGATACATAGTGTGGGAATCTCACGTACGCTGCGGTGGAATGCGCGGAATGGAAGGCACGAGTTGGCTAACCACCCATTAAGGGCAGCCCTAATCTCTAATTATTTAATAAAAATATGTTTACGACGTGGCGTACCGTACGCCCCTTTCGATGTTTTCTTCTACCTTTTAGTTCGCCCTCTGAAAGCGGAGCGGCAGAAGAAGAGGATTTTAAAGGGTCGAAGGTCGATCCGACTCGCCGACGTAGGTACCACCATCCGAAACGAAACCTACGAGCCCGTACATTCGAGTACGTGCTGAATTTGTGATTTATCACTGCTCAAATTATAACCGTGGGCCCCTGTAAACAGTCCTCTATCGAACGCCTCCAACCCAAACCCACCTGTACACCGAACCTTTGATGTTAACGCGCCTTTTTAGTACCCGAACCTTTGAACTCAGAGTGCGATCGACGCTAATTGAACCTAACGTTTTAATTGTTTAATCGTCCATCAAGCATTAAACATCGTAACACTTGACAAGCTCGCGTCCTGGTGATTGTGAAATATTTGAAAACTATCGAAATTTTGAACGAATGACAACGAGAATAATTCATAATCTTCAAGTGAAAAGTTTTATAAAGGCAGTACAGGACAACTAGCAATAACTAAAATGAAATCATTTGACTGTTAGTTAAATGTTAAGTAAATTTCATGCTGGGTCTTATACCAAAAATTATGAATCCTTTGCGATCTATAGATTAAAAATAAAATTGAAGAAATCGAAATTATAAGTATTATAAATCTTTTTGCAAAAGATTTCACCATTATCCTTAAACAATACCTCTGTCAAATCCATTATTCGAATCAATTTCGCTCAGTTTGTCAGCTTTTCAATGTATCCCGATAAATCGATCAAACAACAAACTTACTTCCAATCCCTCTTGTCCTATTGATGGCAACGATTCAATGAAGTAATCGGGATGCGTATCGAATTTTTGGTCAGGACCCCGAAGAGAATCGAATCAAGACAATTCGTGGTTGAGCCTTTTGCTCGAACTACGTAGCTGTGGATTTTGATTTGTACTATACTTGGACGATTCAGGACGAATCTTGAAGACCTTTCGCGGACGAGATCGATACAGACAAGGCAGGACTAAAGCAAACAAACGGCACAAAGGCTGGACCGATATTAGACCCGTTCACGATTCACGTAGTTACATACACGCGAAGGCTGAGAGACAACCCGTAGAAGGAATCAATGTACACACGGCACCTTGATCTGTTTGAACAGAAGAGCACAGGTCGCTTCAATTCGGCTACGCGGTGGTCCGTGATGAGACAAATTCGACCTCGTAGCTTTCCTTCCATTTACTTCTTCGCGGAAAATAAATGGTCCACATGAGAGAAAGAAAGGTTCATGGTGAGGATAGTTTGATTTATTTGCTGTCAATATTTGTAACGATGCGTGTTCCATGGGTCACATATTTTGACAGGACTGCTCGATTAACATAGTTTCGTGAGTTTCTTTTTATTTGTTTTTAGCATTAGATATATACCTTTTGGAATATTTCAAAGATACTGATTCTCGTAACATTATGCAGCTGGTTATAACACTTTGTAGATGTATCAGATATTTGTAAAAAGCTCGTATCTTTGAAGACTGATACCTATGAGACTTATCGTGTTCTTTATCCTGTGGTCTTGAATTGCAAGAAGTGTTACGTTTTAAAAAATGAACTTTAGGTCTTTTGCACATTTCACATTATTAAGTACATTTCTTAAATGCCGCGACCTATCTTTTACATCAAGACCACTAAGTACGAGGGTAAAAGTCATTCCGTGCGAACGATATACCTCGACATTAAAGGAACGTAAAACTTTTAAATGGACCGTTTGGAAGAACGCGCGTATCTCGGTATGTCCCTCGGACGAAATATTTAAACTTTTACTTTCGTTTAAATCTCTCTGCTTCCGATGCTCGCCTGTCCTCGTGTTTCGCTGTCTGCCACAGCGCATAGAACAGAATTTCGGTGGAGAGAACTCGCGGTACGAGAAAGCGAGGGAGGGAATATGGCACAGAGAGAAAGATCGGTTGCCTAGCCTCGGAAGAGAACCGAAAACTGTGGTTATACTCTTCAAAAGCCACTAAAAGGGCGCCTACCTGCCAGAACCATTGATTACCGAAACGCTTCCCACACAATCTCACAGACGAAACAAGTCAAACTTGGTTAAAAAGCGCTAACGGAGCTCACGAGGCACGGTAAGTATATCCTCACGCCACTTAGAGACCACTGTAATTTCCATTAGGGATTTCGCGTAATCGCTTAGAATCCTATACGCGTTCCAGCGAACGGTCCTCGACGAAGTGTTGCTCTCGTCCGAACGAACACTCTTTACGACGAATCGCGGATTCGGAAAAAGGCAAGAACTTCAGAGGTCGTAACCGATCGTGGACGCATGGAATTTTTGTTTCTTTGTCTGCAGCCTTGATCAGTTTCTTTGGAAACGCTCGAATGCTAGAATATCTCTGTTAAGTGGAATCTTGCGCGCTTGCGCGAGTATCTCGTGGGAGAAGAATGTTGGAAAATGGAGAAATTCTTGGAACCTTGAATTATTTTAATTTCAGATTAGTTCTGTTAACATATTAAGTACAATTGACGAACGTACACGTCATCTTATCGAATATTGTACTCGATAATATCCTCTAATATTTCTGTAAATTATAAGAAGATATAAGTAAAAAATTAATCGATTAAGACAACATCACAATATTCTGCTATCGTAATAACGTAAGATTCATCGATCTATTTTCGTTTACAATCTAACTGGTAAATCGCGATGTTAGAACCGGATCAAGGTTTATTGCAACATGAACGCACGTACGTAAGTTATAAGCATGCAATTTACAATGAAAACAAGACGATATTGGTGAATATAGAAAACTGTTGACTCGCGCATTACGAGCAAGCAAAATAAGCAACAATGAATCAAAACAGAACTATAAATAACGATTATGTAGCATTGTGGTTGCAATATGAAGAGAAAAACATCGAGAACTTTTGTTGTTTAATAGCACCACGGCGAAGAAGGAAACTTCTAGATGTTTTATATAACAAAGAATTATCTTTCTCATATTTCACATGAGATCATTAGAATAAAATTACCATACATGCAATGTTACAAAGTAGATAATATCCTACTGAATAAAAATTATTCTCGAAATAAAATTCAGCTGAAAGTTTTCTTCTCGAGATAGTTATAGAGGAAATGAGAAGTTTCTGGTATTAGAAGTATTTTATAAGAATATTCCAGTTTCTCGACATTTTTTTAGAAAATAATCATTCGAGAAGATAGGATTATACCTAATCCTGTCCATAACGGAAACACCCCACAGAGAGCCCATAAAATACACTGTAATACATAGTGGTAGCTGTTATGCAGCATGATCTTGAATGACAAGGGTCGATCGCTGTTTAGGAAAATCAGCCTTGTTATTTACCTGCTGTCCATGCCGATCGTTTATCAGAACATTCGTTCCACAATTTTATAGAGATATTATTATAATAATGTAATAGCATCTCTTCAAATAACGGTTGAAGGATGATTAATAACAAGTGAACTCAAAATCGGAGGCAACGTTCCAAAATTTCAAAATTTTGTTAGATATCTAGATGATATAGAAATAGTTTCGAATTAGAGCGTCCAAGTAAACTTGAGGTTATTAAAGTTTTCATATACGAACGTTACATGCTACGAAGGTCACCACTAACCAAGCGTATTTACGGAGAACTACAATTTCTCTAAGATTAAATTCCGAGACGAAATGATATCAAGAAAGACAGTGAGGTAGCAAAGCAAAGGAACAAGACGCCATAATGAAAGAAAAAAAAGGTGGCAAAGTTACGCTGGCAATACAAGAGATGTTCCCGGCGGAACTGCAATTCGAGGCTTAGGGTCACCGTTTCCGACTCGGTTCCAACGAAACTCGCATTTTGCCAGAAATCCGGAGCCGTCTACGTGGGAGGCGTTGAGGGCGGCGTCGCTTCCCTCATCCAAAAGGGGAGGATTTCGCGGAAACACCGAGTCTCGACGGAAGAATTCTCATGAACCAGATTCGCATCCTCTCTCGAATGCCTCGCTCGCTTTCGCGTTTAACGCGTTTAGTGGATGTATATCCGTTCGGTGAAGAAAGAGATAGCTAAAAAAAAGGGGGAAGAATGGAAGGGTGGGGAAACCTAGCTAGCTAGAGAAGGAGGCGCCAGGGCGTTCTGGCCGGGGTCAAGTAACCTTTTCATTAGGTAACCCCGTGTAGACCGCATCAACCGCGGCCTATAAAGTCCTAAAAGCATTGACGCAACCAGCACCGTGGCCCTCACGGGACCAAGCGCGCCGAGAGCCTTATTCGACTATATAATTATCACCGTGCCGCGGATAAGGCTAATAATTTGATGGCGCCACGGAACACTTCGCTGCTTGGAGACACGCGAGCAATAATTATCACCCGCGCCAGATGGACGTGCCGGGCCCCGTTCCGGACCCTTGTTCTTCATCGCGTCTCTCCTATCTGCCTGCGGATCTTTAATCGATCCAACATCGATCCGGATCGACGACGCTGCGTAGGCGGATCTTGCTGTCCCTTTGGATCAGCCGAGTCTCTACCGGTGTCTTGACCTAACCCTTTAACCACTAGCGGTCCTTGTATTTCCATTTAACGTTATTTGCGCTTCCAAGAAAGCTTTGGATTTTCAAGGTTTATTTAATTGATGTAATTCTTTCGTAAAAAGAAATCTTGTGTCTGAGATAACAGTGTCAGCGCTATTGTAACGATCTCCCGTTGGATAAAATAACAAGGACTATTTTTATATGAAAATTTAATAACATTCGGTACCGTGATCTTTAGGTTTTATAGAAGATAAAAAAGTTCCTCGGTAAACTCGAAAGGGAATGTTCCTTTGGCAATGCACAAGTCAGACGTCTAATGTCATCCAGCGAGTGACAGCGACCCTTTGATGACCAGTTTATCCGTTTATACCGCAAACATTTGACGTATCCCGTTATGCGTACCGCATCAACGTACCAAGCCACGTATCTATCTCTTTCGAAACGTGTCTTTACAATTGACCGTGATTCATCCCGCTTATAAAAAAGGCGATGTTGCGCCACCAATCGAAATACAGACTACCGTCTGTTAACTAGACGATCGATCTTGCCTATTCACCGCACCTGGTCCGATATAAGTGCGAGCTTCGACGAACGATCGCTCGGTGGCTATAAGTTTTCCGCTGAGTTACTGTCCCCCCCGTTAACAGCACAGTATATTATAATAACAAATTGGATTCCTATATCATAGCGCGGTGGTCAAAACTGTCTACCGATTATTTCCGAGCTTGTTCAGGCCCGTCGTTTGAGTCATTACGATTTTATCGTGCGCAAGATATACGGCCGGTCGATATGCTTAACAATTTACTAGGGCTATTTAAATGTTTGAAAACACGCAAAAGGTAATTATCACTCGCGCCAGATGGACGAGTTTCGCGCGCTCTCATCACATGCTTTTCCACCCCGTGAAACGTATCTCATTTCCACCCACGCAACCAGCCCTCGTTACGTACCGTGGGTACTTATCCTGCGAGATTCTATCTGTTTTCACGTTATTATGTGCATCCGGTAATCGTAACGAAGCCCGTTATACGAATACTTAAATCATCCCACGGTAACGGTCGGGGATCGCGTGTGTCATTGGAATTGTATATTTGGCCCCGATCGACTTGTCGAGTTGATAATTTCATAGAATGCGCGCAAGCCTGTAATTTAACCATCTCTAAGCGCATGCAAGATAGGCGATCGAGTGTTCGATTCCCTCTAATCACGAGGAATGCGATCAACAGGTCGGGGAGGTCGCCCACGGAGCCGAGAAAAATTCCGATTGGAAAATTGCGCAACATTGTTCGTGGCACATTCCATTTGTCGTATGTATCAAGGTGGAATATAAGAAGGAACACAGATGATGAGAGACGAGAACTACATCCTGTACACATGATATCGAGTGGTATATGTTTGCTACGTATGTTGTTCTCTTGGGAATATTGTGAATATTAATATTGCAATTATTTGCATAAGTCTCCCGTTCTAAATTTATACAACTATCTATCATGATTACGCAACGGTGCATAATTTTACAATCAAACTCGCATTAAAGCTAAATAGATAACCATTCCGTTCATATATGGGATTTAATAAACTATTAGAAAAGAAACGATTCCAAAAAAGGGGTTCACTTTGCGGGTGACCCGGTAGTTTCGATTTCGCGAACTATCAAAATTCTGCCTTTTCGCGATTTCTTATTCGATCAAAGCGTATCATCGAACAAAAAAGAAAGCGGGAAAAAAATATTCTGCACACTTTGTGAACAGCATCTAACGGTGAGCAATATCTGGGATCCGAAGCAGAATATGAAAAAGCGATGGTGGTCGCGAAATTGCCAAACAACGGTTCACAAAGTTGTGCCCGAAAGGCTCGAATCTGTGCGTACGATGCGCGTACAGCTCGATCGCAACAAACAATTATTATCAAGCGGATCCAGTCGTGTGACATAGATGCAAGTAGACAGACAGATAGCCAGGCAGACCGACAAGCCCTCAGCCCGAGGGAATCCGATCTGGGGAATCAACTATCTACTAGATTCAATGGCTTCGCGGACCCGTGTACGTGCCGCAGACATTTCTACAGAAATTTGATTTACATAGAAGATGCTGGCTTGTAATACGTTCCGCGAATTTTATTCTTAACAGGGAGGGATGGCTCTTCCGTATTTTCCTGGGAACGAAAGCTTCGATTCCAACTACGTACTCTCATAGTCTAGAAGAGACATCGTGTAATGAGATTTATGCAAGATAACACATAATACATACATATGCGCATAAAGTTAGAATCGAAAACGCAGAAAAATTATTCTTTGTTAATACGGAAGAAGATAAGATTCCTAGAAATTCATAATTCCTATCCAAGAGCGTAAAATTAGATGAGATATTATAGCGTGTTGAAAAATTGGTACGCAGTAGGTGGGCGAATACTTGTACGATCGACTGTAGATTATGAACTTTGAACTACATTTAACTTTTAATAAAATCATAATACAGCTCCTTTATAGAAATTTCTGATCAAAATGGTCTGTTCTACTATCGACGTACGCAGCAACGAATCTAGGAAACATCATACCGCGTCGTGAAACTATACTTAAGTCAGTTCCGCTAAGAATACCCATTACCACGACACGCCGAAAACTTGGTCTTGGTCATGATCATCGGCATCTCCATCATTATCATCGTAATCATCCTCATCATCATCAACATGAACGTCATCGTAATTATTGTTATCTAGCTAGCCGTATCTAAAAAATCAAGATACTTATCGGTGTCCCGCGAGGGGTCCGGATCGAAATTTCAGGCGTAGACTCGCGCGTTAAAATTCCTTCTAATTTTCTCTGGAAACGAAGCAAAAGCACGCTGATTTGAATATAACGCCGCGTTTAACTGCTCCTACGTATATGCGCAGATCCGTACAAATTGCCGGATCCTGCACCGGCAAGCCCTAGGGATATGCATAAGGAATGCACGCTCGCCTCATCGGCCCTCCGTAGCGAGCAGAGTAGCGGCAAAGGACGAGAAGCCAGCAGATTGTCGGACGGATGGACGAGCGAGCGGACGGAGGAACGAATGAGCAGAATGCGCGTGCGTGGGCGGAACTCCGGCTTACACGTGTTTCATCGTACAACTCCAAGGCTGGAGAACGAAGGGCAGTCGGCTGTGAGGATAAGCCGGCGAAACGAGCAGCCTGCTCGAGTGCTGCCTCGCGTTAACAGATTTGCAGCCTGCGACTTTCCACCACGCATTTCGATATTGTCCACCATCCACCTATCGATTTCAATAATCCAGATTGGGGTTAGGCTTCCTATGGACGAAGCTTTCGTCGTAGAATTTAAGAATTGATAAAGAGGTGGTACAATTTTAACGATGTTAATTATAGTTTTTGTAAATTTGAATATGTTAGTAATTGTACTGTTAAATGTTATCGCCATTTATTGATAAGACCGATTGCAGAAAAAGGTAGAATCGAAAACAATAGAAATCAGAGCGACTAAACCCGAACTATACCTATAAATCAGTTTAATGACCGTCTCGTGTCGCTACCTTTGCTCGACTTTCATTTATAGAAGTCGTTAGCTTTCTATTCATTTATATGTCTCGAGCCGTTCGTTCTCGATAACAATCTCGTTTCCGAAAAAACCATCCTTATTTACGATCACGGTAAATGATTATAAATGACGATATAAATATACGAAAGAAAACTCACCGAGGGAAGTTCTACGGCCACTTTCTTTCCTGAATATAACCTAACCTTATCAAACATCCCAATTTTAACCGACTAGAACACACGCTGCTTTTGAATCGAACCACTCGATGAAAGTGATTTACACGCTGTCCCTCGCCTTCCCATCATCATCATTATCCGGAACTACCTAAGAACTATCCAAAATCGATCGAGCCACGAAGCTCTCTCTTTCGTATATCTCTTTTCCTCAAAAACATTCAGCGCTTTTACTCGAACGACTTACCATTCCGGATGATTTATATAGCACTCAAAACCGAGCAGAGAGGAGAAAGAGGAGAGGGAAGACGAGGAAAAAGAAGAGGTAATACCTAACAAAAGAGCAAAGTGGAAGATTAGAGGCGATTATCGTGGATCAGGTGCGCTCACATTCGGTCGTAACTCAGCCGGCTGGACGCGTGGGTGGTTTACCTGTGTGTCCAGACGATGAAACAGGAACTTCCTTGTACGTGCACCTATAACGAAATTCCAGCCGCTTCAACACTTTCCAGATAATCGACCTTGAGATTGTAACACGCGAGCGGATCGATCAGAATGCTACGAGGAGACGGGATAATTGCTTGGAAAGGGCAATCTTAATTGGCTAGGGCTACTAGTTTCCGTTTCGAAAAGAACAGATTTCGCGATATATTAGCTTCTTTCCCCATTCGGGAACCGACGTTTAATCGACCATCGAGTAATTTCATAACTAGATAAATTGGCTGGAAATTAATCTACCCCGATCTTTAGCAAAGTGATAAGTCATACTTTTAGTTAGGGTATGTGCATTTTAAAACTTTATTTTGTTACAAATAATTGGAAACAATATTTTTCTGAGCTACTCCACGAGCTTTAAAGTATGTGCGAATAATTAGCTGTTATGCGCAGAATGGCGCTTAAAAGTTGAAATAACGAGTCAAGTATGAATCTTAAATCCATAGTAAACCGTAAATCGTAAATCAACTCAGTTCTTGGAAAGACATAGCTTTAATCGAAGTAAACATTCCTGTCCTACTTCTCAATTGTTTTACAACAAACTTGACAATAAAACAAAACACAAACTCGTAAAATAATCTATAACGAACTTGCAAAGCACATGCAACTACAGTTACCGATCTAAATTTCGACAGATGCATATATTGAAATGACGTGGAATATTAGCGAAAAGAAGATAATTAGTGGAGCAGAAAACAGGTATAATGCCCTGGGAACGTCTGACGATGATACCACGGGTTGATCTAGAACAATCAGATTAGATTATGAATTACGCGACGACCGCGCGGATTACAAGGGAAAAGGATAGGCACAGCTTGGAAGAGTTCTTACGGGCCCGGCCATAGAAGATCCAAATCTCTCGCCGATTCTCTCCGCCGTCACGGCGTTGGGGACTGTATCATTTGCTGGATTAGCATAATCACCGGGAACTTTTATTGCGCTGGGCCGCGAAAACGCCACGCTGGTAGCAAATGCGCCGAATGAAATAATGAATAGCACAGTTTCTGGTATTCGATGATTATACGCATCGCGACGGGCAAATTATAGATTTGCGGTTTCGTCTGTTCGTCTTCGCTCCTCGTATCGTGGAACGAACGAGCGAGGAAAGACAAAAGAGAGCGGAGGCGGAGGATCCGATGAGAGAAAGACGAGCAATGGAAGACCAGAGGATCACAGTTCGTAGAAGGAAAAGAGAAAACGGTGAACGAACCAGAGGAAACAGGGGAGAGGGCGAAATGTGTATACTTGGAGAATGTAACAAAACGTTTTTGTCTGAAAATTGTAGGTCGACCCGGCCGCGATTCGAGCTTTATGCGTTCGGATGGAATTTCGCCGCGCTTCGTGTCTTGCTTGGTATTTTCGACAACTCGACGATTTTTTTAAATTGTACGCTTTGGGGGAAGAACTTTGCAAGATGGCAGAGATGTGAAACATTTCTATGACACAACTTAATTCGATTTCTATGTATTGCCCTCGATAGTTGGAAAATCCTTTGATGATTTTAAAACGTTCAGTCTACAGACGTTGCTCCTGGCTAAACAATAGGTTCTTATGAAAGTTTCATTGGAACGTCACGCGTCTTGCAATTCCATGAATAGATAGGAAGATCGCATAACGGAGACAGAAAGGAGAGAATGCAAGCAGCGAGTTTGCGTGTGGAAAGCAGAGAAAAGGGAAAAGTGCCGACAAAGGTCCGCCACTGCAGGAGGTTGAAGCGCAAAAATTACGGCTACCAAGAATTAGCTAAGAATAAAGAAAATCACGTAGAACTTGCATGGATCTTTGTAGAATATGTTAATTAAATTATACATAAACATTTGCACGTTTTTTCAATGACATGACGTAAATAAATTTATTTTACTTTGGCGAAACGGTAGAAGCATTCCTGGCAATTAAGGAGCAGAGATTATTTTCCTATCCTTTTCCTGTTCTGATATTTTCGCTTCGCTCTAGAAAAATATGTTAAAACCAGAAACGCTTTGTTAATGGAGTCTTAGCGTAGCAAAAAATAGATAGACATTAAACGTTAAATTTGAAACGATAGCAAGTTTATGAAAGAGACTAGCTATTGCTCTTAGAAAGCTCTTAGAAATTGTTAAAAACTTGTCGGAGGCGAATAACATAATGTTAATAGTTAGACGCGTGATGATCCAGCAGAAGACAGAAAAAACGGAGTTTCGAAAGAGTGGAACGAAGAAGTGGGCGGCTGAGACGTCGAAAAACACGGCGGAATGACAAAACGAGGCAAGAAATACCTGGTATTAAGCATGAGCCTCAGAAAATGAGTGTTTATGGCTCTTATGCCGCAATTATTATCAAATAAAGAGTCGTTTATGAGACCTGCCTGCAAATGACACTCGAGCCTTCGTAACCTGTAATTCTATAGTCGTTGCGTCCGTACGGCCTTCGAATTCGGGAAAATCTTTTCGCTTTTTGCGAGTTTGCGCTCTAACATCACCCGCTACTACGAGAAGCTGTTTCCGCCAGACTTTTATCAAGAATTCTAATTTAATTAATAATAACTTCAAATTTCATTCTTTCTATCACGATCCCGTAAATTTAACAACTGAATGAGTGAGTGAATTTTTATCTTTATATAAAAATGATTGCAAATCCCAATAAAGTAAAAAGCAAAAAAAAAAGGAGAAGAAAAGTTCAAGGATTCGTCAACTATGATTGAATTAAGTCAACTATGTAAAAGTTACGAGACTAATATCATTAACCACTGATTAAAGGGACAAATAACCGCCTATTATGAAATACCATGGCAATTCTAGAAACTTTCCGCTTAAGGAAATATACGAATATTATACGAGATGTCCAGGTGTCAGTTAGAAGCCAGAAGACGAGGGTGACCTGTCAAGAGAATTATCGACGAAACGAAATTAGAAAATAACACTGGCGACCGATCCCTGGGAAATTATTTCCTCGGACAGCGTCTCGCTCGGTTTCGTAATATGTAGTTCGAAACTCGAACGATACAGCACGATTTCAGTGCCGTGACTAACTCTTGGGAACAGGTGGGTTTAGTCTAGGCCAATTATACGCCCAGTCATTATTAACTTCGTGGAATAGACACATTCTATATATGTATGTACATATAGTTGGTGTTACAGCCCAATTTTTTTCACCATGATCTCTCGATCATTGCGTACCGACGATGAGAAATTATCCAAAAGAGGAAATAAAGCGTAATATTCGTGATACTAATCAGTATGATTTTTCTCGTATAAAATACAAAAATAAATATATAATAAGACTTTTTTCCAGGAGAGACTGCAATTCCGAAGAAATCGAGATGGGAGATTTGTTGAATACGCGCATGCTGTTGAGCGTTGATTAATTTCCCTTTACATAATTCATTATTTGTACATGTCATTTGCGTTAATGAACATCGACGGTGGTTCTATTTACCTTCTATCGCTACTATCATATAATTAATTCGTAGGTTCTATGAATTTATCACGATACCACGATATAATAACAGTGTAGTAATACGCTGCTTACATTGCAACCTTGTTCTTTCTTACATAAATCTGCTAATTACACACAAAGAACATTTTCTTACTGAAATTGACGTCATCTACGTCTACGATAGCATGTCGTAGTACAGTGAAACGATAATCACATCATTTAATACCCATTACAACTAGGAAAGAGATCATAAAGTAATATAGATTAAAAATAGATTGGAATTAATTTGTATCTCCCGAATTCCTGAAATTGTCAAGTTTGTACGGAGAATTGGTCAAAATTTTAATTGCGCCAAAAAGCACACTATACTTCGTGAACTGTAAAGAAGACATTAAACGCAACTTGTTGGAACTCACTGGAAAGGAACACGACGAAACGACGAATAAATCATACCCGGTGATGGACTGTAAAGCGTTGGCAAGCGATAGCAGCAGTTACACCGTGAAATCATAGTTTGTTGAATTATATAACGCGAAAGAATTCGCGGGGAAGCAATGCGTGACGCTGGTCGGTGGATAGGCGAGATTGGTCGCGATACCATCGTAGTGTTATTAAGATTGATATCTCTAGTTCATCTGAGCGTGCGTTCGCGAGGAAATTGTACGAACTTGAAATCATACACGCGATAGAGGCGATCGTTAATAAGGGCTGCGCCGCACCTAATTTACGTGAGATAATTTAAGAACTCGGAAGTTACGCTTTGCGTATTAGAAACTTTCAAGCAATCACGCTATTTCCATCGACTAATGCACATGCTCGTACGATGATATCGATCGACTAATGTTCGCAGTTGTATTTTTCGATGAACGGAACGAAACAAAGCAAGAAATCGAGCAGAACTGGAATTATCTTTATAACACGGTACTTCTTATTTTATCCATCTCTTTGTGGAAAAGATGAGATTACTGTGGGAATTCTACGGGAACGCGATGAATGCTGCAAAAGTTGAATCGTTTCATTCGAGAGGCACCATCGCAACGGGATGAGATCTTTCCTCGAGATTCAATTGGTGGATTCCGAAGATCATGAGCGACCATTTTCTCCCGGTGAGCGAAATGTTTTTGCTCGCTCGCTCGCCATACTGTTGCTTGTTGCGAGATCCGCTCCACACGGAAAAATGATCGATTTTACGGCTTAATTGTCTTAACTAACCTTGGTGATACCGAGAAACGATCATTTCGTCGATTTATATTATTTGCGTAAAATATTTTTTGGATCTTCATTGCTGAGAAACAATTTACAGAATGGTACGAATGGTGGGAACGTAAAATTTTACCTTAAGTTGGAAACCTTAAATTCTATTGCTGAACAGAAATGTATACTTTTTCAATCCTATTTTTTTGACATACACTTGAAAAAAACCCAACTAAATCACTAAATTTCCAAGTTGTTAGTGGTTAGTAAAATGTACGAAAATAGTTCCATCAAGTTTATACAATTTGGAGTAGATATTTCTTCAAATACTAGCAATTAAAAAAAAAAGAAAAAAAAACAATCAAACTAGTGGTAATGAAACTAGTAATATTGCAGAATTTTTATAATACAGCAGAGCTATAATTTCGATAGTTTATCGAAACATTCTGTCTCCTCGCAATACATTGACAGAATGTTAGAATAATTACCAAATTCGTACAATTTAAAGCATTTGCTATCTCACAGACTGGTCATTTACATGAAATCGGACCGTATTATTTCCTCATTGCTCGATCGTAAAATGAATGTGGACATTTACTTTGATTAGTTAAACTACAAAATTTGATACAGATACTATTTTTTAATATCTACCATTAACGACATTAACAACTCACAAATTAGTAATCTTAATTTGCAGTACAAAATAACACGAGATAAAGCAAAAAAGAAAAGGATGTGACTAATACGCAATATATGCAGGAGCAATTTGCGACAGCGCAGCGCAGCACAACGAGAGGAGAAAAGCATATCGAAGGTGCATGGTCGCGCGAGCAACCCGAGCGGGCGCAGCAGTGGTCAAGAAGCGGACTGCGCGGGCGGCGCGGCGGTGAGTATCGTGGCCGAGCAAAGCGCGTGGTGGTCGGGGATAGAGGGAACACGAGCGGCTGGATAAGAGTAGAGGGAGCAGCAGCACGGAGGGGCCCGATCGAGCGCCAGGCATTGCAAAGAGGAGAAGCGGGGCCAGAGGGATAGTGTGTAAGAGGGGCCTGACACGCGATGCCTGCCTCGGGGAAGCAATCACGCGGCGGGCGGCGGGGGCGGGCCACGAGAGGAGGCCAGGGAGACCACGTTGCCTCTTCCTCTCTTCTACTTCTCCCTCGTGCCTCCTACACCGGACTCGGGTCCCTTGTCCCCGCTCCTGTGCCCCCACCTCCTTCATTCGTGCACCAAAGTCCCCCTCCGGCGGCGTCGAGCCGCCTCGACGACTCAACCTGCCAGCCAGCGCCTCGAACCTCGGTCCCCGTATCCCTCCTTCTCCTTTATGGGCCCCTCTTCCTCCCCCACGAATCTCCTCCTCCTGTTGCTGCTCCCCTTACGTTTCACCGAGGGAGAGAGAGAGAGAGAGAGAGAGAGAGAGAGAGAGAGAGAGAGAGAGTCCACCAGGAAAAAATAGCCCTGTTTTGTGTGTGTATACGGTGCACATACTGCAACCCGTAGCAACCCTAAGAAGAGTCTATATTCTTTTCCCTCCACCCCCGTCCCCCTTTAGGCTGGTTCGCGCCGTCGCTCGCCGCCCTCTGCCGTTGCTTGCCTTCTTTCCTCATCGCTGCCCTGCCCTCGTGGATTACTCTTCGGGCTCGACGCGCACTGCTACGGGGCACTATGATTACGCCGCATAGAGGTACGACCACCGCCGACAAAACGAAACGCGATCGGAGCGCGAAACAGCCGGTAAGGCTCGTCCGTTCTCGTAATGAGTATCGCCTAGGTGTTCTTTCGCCGGCGTACCCCCGACCGCTCCGAAGGATTTGTTGCACAGGCTCCGGGGGATCGAATGCTCTCTCCGTCTTTTCGATCGACGCAGCCTGCACTTTCATTCCTTTCGTGCCGCTCGCTAACAGCCAGACGATACTCGAACCCTTATATCATCCTTTTTCCCTTACGTCTTTTACTTTTTTTTCTATTTAATACTACTAGTACACGCGTTCCTGCCGGGATCAAAGATCTTTCAATCTCTCGACGCCTTCTCGCGTTTGGATACGACCTCGCGTACTCCTCATCGCTGTCTAGAATCTGAAAATACAAACGTTTGGAACGAGCCGACAAAACTTCAGACTAGTCGGACGTGAGGACGAAGGAATGGAACGATTCGCAGAATACGCATCGCGTTTGCGCGCCTCTTGCGCAACTGGTTTCTCTTATCTTCGACGTTCGATTGAAACGCTGCCGCGGTAATAATAAATAGCGCAATCGGTTTCGTTACGCGTGTACAATCGCGAGATACGAGCGCGGCGAGCGATCAGAGCGGAACAGGATTACCAGCGGCTTGTACAATCGGAGTAGCTCTCGTAATGAGCATCGGCCTGAACACCCTACGGGGGTGCAGTGTATCTCACGTGATTCGTGGCAGAACTCTTGTCATCCAGGCTAGTTCCTGCAATCGATTAAAACATTTGATTTGGTCAGAATATTTATCGTCGCGTTATTAAGCTATTTCAACGGACGAGCTCGTAGCCACTGGGGGTGTACGGAGGGAGCTGTCTTCCTGGCGATAAATCAGCGGCAATGTAATTATAGAAGTAGACCTCAGCGCGATGATAAAGCGAAAAGCAACCGTAACACGATCCGGCCGATGCGTCCGATACGTTCCTATCTTGCCATAAATGTAATTTCAACTTTTCTTCCGTCATTTTATACCGTACTAACCACCGTGCGGCAGCTCTTATCGCCTCGACTGCTCGATTGATTAAACGTTTCCTCGGCTATCTCACGGCGGCTGGACAATTAAATCGTGACGAGACTTCGAAACGCGACCGGCAAGCATCGCTTTGCGCGACGGTATCAACGGTAACATTACAGCGAGAAAATAAAGACAAGCTAACATTGCTGGATCCTTTGAAAACCTGGACAGCCATACAACTTTGTTTTTTAACGTTTGCAACGAGATTGTCGTTGTACACCGATTGTCGGCAGAATCAAGGATGAGGAGCCGCTCGTTATCTAGAGAAGGACACACGCGGCTGAGAGAAGGCCAAGAAGCCGGACCGTAGGAAGAGAAAAGGACGAGAAGAAGAGGGCATCTGCAGCTCCGGGGCTAACTATGTAAATGAGAACGGGGAACGGATCGCCTCGGTTCAATAGACCTTCGACCCTTGGGTCCGGATAATTTGTTTATGAGCAACGCACGCGGCTATCCTCCGTATCCGCCGCGGGGTAAGAAGCTGCACGGTCCATCTCGCTGCAGATTCTATACGGGGCCTCCTTCATCCAGGCGGTCGCGCGACCAGGACGGGAGAGATCTGCTATACGATTTACATACGATTACCGGGCAAAGTGAAGGCACGCACACCCACGCCACGCAAACGAAAAGAAGGGAGCACAGCATCGTACCGGCAGTCTATGGAAGGGTACACCCAAAAAGAACGAAGAAGAGGAAGAAAGTTCGTGGAAGGGTGAATATCTGACGAGGAAGAAAGCAGCCAGTGTAAAAAGGACGCAAGAATCGAGACGGGAGAGAAGTCGCGAACGAGGATGATGCGCAGGAGACGAGGATGATAAAGTTGGAGGTGGAAAAGAAGAAGGACGAAGAGGTATATGATGATGATGATGATGATGATGATGATGATGATGATGATGATGATGATGATGATGATGATGATGATGATGATGATGATAATGATGAAGAGGAAGAAGAGGAAGACGAAGAAGGAGAAGCATGGGGAACAAGCCCGTACACGGGGAGGATCGCGGAGAGCCGTTCTGGATTCGAGTCCCCGGGCTGTCGGGATGTCGATGAGCGGCAGTCGGCGTGGGCCGCTCAGTAGGACGCCAGCAACCTGAAGAAGCCCGCACCCTTCGGGCGAACTCACTCGGAAACAATGCCTACAACCTGCGGGACACTGCGCGCCTCCCTCCGACGTCTACTTTTACTTCCGTTGCAATAGGTGGAAGGCCACCTCGAAAACCGGGTCGAAGGTGATCACCGTTCTAACGATTCCGTTCGATCGTTCTACTTTTTCCATTTTCGTTCTTACCTCTTTTTTCTATAAGTTCAAGTTCGGTTCGAGTTTTATATTCGAGAAATAGCGCTGCGGTATGCGAACGGAGTAAAATTAAAGATGGATATTGAACGATAAAAATAACGACGTAGGAATTTATTTATACGGTATATGAAAATTTATTCGAAAAATATTAACGATACTGAAGTTATTAACGATGCTAGAGTTATTTTTATTAAGGAGCGGAAAATAATATAAGGATGTACAAATTAGCACGTCTTGTTTAAATTTTCACAGAAACCAATAATATTTGTCGCATAGAGCTATACGAATACAACGCTTTAATGGAACTGTTTGTCACCATTTTCGATATATTATTAGAGTTAACGACAATTTATAAGTATGTCGGAGTAATTTTGAAAAATTATATACTAGAGCGTGTAATTTAATAAAAAATTAATACTTTGTACGACATGCAACGCAGCATGTACACGGCATCGTCCATCGATTCGACGAAATTAATTTCGCATTCCCGAAATATTATTTTTCGATTATTACACGCGTGATGAATAAATTAGCCGTCGTGCGTTTCGCTCTTCTCATTTGATAGAAAATCTGCCGAATATGCATTCATACATATGCATGCACGCATATACATATTAGAGCACTCTTGTCTCATCACTATTCATCTGAACGCGTATTTAGTTGTTCCCATAGAAAAGCAGCGTCCTGCATTTTCAACCTCATCGAAACATCACCTACGTCGATGCTAATAAACTTGGTGGATTTATGGCACAGAAAATTTACCGTGCATTTAAAATAGCGAATTTGACGCAATTTTAACTTGAACGTAACGTTTGTATTATCCTAATACCAATCTTTATAGAAATAAACATGTACTTCGTGTCGGCGACTTTTGATAAAAAGGTGTTGTGGCATTTAAGACAACATATATAACGAGGGACCTCAAAGCTGATATTCGATGATATTCGATGGCGAATTTCCGACCCAAGAATACATGAAATTTCCTGATTTGTGTATAGAAATCGTGAGAAAGTAGTCAATTTTTTGTTTCTTGTCTGTTCGAGTATCGCGAAGAGACAACATCGCGAGAGTTCTTAGGGCGCTAAAGTGACTGCATACTTTCACTCGACAGTTCGTAGAAGTCCAAATGTCAGGAACAGATTGGTAACATTTAAACTGTATTGCTTAGACAGTTACATATTCTCTTATGCCTCCTTGCTCAAATATGTCTGCATACGTAACAAAGATCTTATACGAACAAGCTGCAAATTTACGCGATGACAATCGATTCTCGAACTAATAACTTCTTTTTTACCTAACAGATAAGTGTAACTAACCCGTACCAGTTTTTAATCAAATTGTTTAATAAAAGCAGAAATAATTTACGACAAAGTATTTATCGTAGCCTGACAAATTTAACATTCGTGAGTAACGTCTAACATTTTTGCAAGATATCGTACCGTGATACTAATATCTGACAACATAGGACTGTGTCATTTCGGAGAAAAAGATGGAGCAAGATTTCCGATAAGAGGGCGGTATTTCATGGTGACAAAATGTACCATTAAATGCGAAAACGCTGAAACAGGTCCCCTGAGGGATGTTCACCGACGCCACAAATTTACAAAGTTTGTTCCAAGTGTAATCTATTATTGCAAATGATACAGCAGAAGTGCTACTATCCGGATAAAAACTTCAAGAACAGATTAAAATATACCCCTACTACGAATATCGCAATAAAGATTTACAACCATGTCTTTCTACGTCATTACACGCGTATCACGTAAAAACAATTCATCCTTGGGACTCGAATAAAGAGTTATAAAACCTTTATACGGACATAGGTATTTATACATTTATGGAAAATATAAAGGCGCAAAAATGTACAAAGTGTATAATATGCAAAGATATATAAAATATAGAAAATCAAACACTATAATATTTAGTGGAAACAAATTTCTGTAGTTAACGTCACTCATGCATATATCTTTAGCTATTTTTGTATAAATATAAAATTGCATAAACGACCACAGATTAGATACTAACAACCATTGCTAAGATAAGTCGAGAATCACGTCGTCTTTTCAACTCCAAATGTTATTTTCTCCACCACTCTAATTCCTCGCATCGTACTCTAATTTTTCCCTGAAATCGCTCGCTCTGCGATCTCATCGATACGAAAAGAAGAACGTTATACTCCCCTAAGGGTCCCTGACGAATCAAAGGACGAGTAACGTAGGGAACGAGGGATCGGGCACCGATACTCAGTGCCGCGCAAGTTCTTCAGACGCCATGTAGCCGCGCCCGCCATCTTGTAATTAGGGGATCAAGAAGGCATCGCTTTAATGAGCTGCGAGGCTCGTTCGCTCGCGTCGAACGATACAGCATGAAAGGAGAGGGAGCGAGCCAAGAGACTAAGACAGCGTACGGGAGAGTAGAAACACGAGAGAAAGAGAGAGGCAGGTCTGATGGGTAAAAGCAAAACGTGGAATATAAAAGCACGTAGTGAACCGAGAGTGTAAGGGCAAAAAGGCGCGCTCGAGGAAAATATTTCATACGAGGCGTCGGGGACAGGGGCAAGGTGAGACGACGAGGGGGCGAGGCAGAGACCAGCGGTCGGAGAGTAGAAGGAGCAACGTGCAGAGATACAAAACGGCGGTGCAACCAAGCGAACGTGGCGGAGAGTAGAGGGAAATGAGAGGATCAAAAAAAAAGGAAGAAGGGAGAAAACAGTAGTAGTAGTAGAAGCGATGGTGGTGGTAGACGTAGTAGTAGTATAAGAAGATTATAGAGAAGACCAAAAAGATGTTGAAGAATAAGAAGCAGAAGGAGAAGAGGAAGAGAAGAATAAAGGGAGGATGAAGACGAGGAGGAAGCAATGAAATGAGAGAGGTGAGGACGAAGGCGAGGATGATGTAGCAACGAGTGGAGCACGCGGAAAGGATATGGAAGATCGAGCCGAGGAAGGAGTGGAAAAAACGAGGAGCAAACACTCCGAGGAGAAAGTAAGATAAAGAGAGAAGAAGCCGGTAAAGCGGGCAGGGGGTTGGGGGATTCAATTGCAATAAAAGCAGCGTGGCGGTAATCTTAGACGGTGAAGGCGTAGGAGAAGGAGAAAGAGGTCTGGTAGGTCGAGCCACTGCACGAGTTACGTATGAGGAATCCGCCACGGGCGTGGCCACATCAACGAGTGCGCGAGCAAAAGCTTCTTCGCGCGATTTTTTCGCCGTGCAAGCGTTACGTGCGCCCGTGGTGGTGAACGTAGACGCGCAGCGTTATATAGCACCCTGGCATTGAGACCCGAACGTAATGAAAGGTCCAACTTGCAGCTCTTAGCTCCAACTACCTTCCAGCCTGATATATTCACGATTCGGGCAATTCTCCGACTCTGATGTACTCTATCGAATCGATTTCGCCCCGAGTCCATGCGTCTCGGCTTCTATCACTTCGACTTCCTTCGAATCGGACCCGGCACTGTATTTCTTCGACGTCGTTCGAAGAAATCTCTCGACGCTTGGAGGAAAGATTCAAGATTTATCGCGAATTCGTACCTTCTGACTTGGCAGATTTTAACAGATAAAGGAAGCGCTTCGAGATTCTCTAGCTAATCCATTGTATTTATACAAGTGCCTGCGCCAGATGCAATTGGTTCACTCGTCCTACCTTAATGTGTACGGTCTGCATAGTAATCAGCCGCGTCTTGCGAATCGATATTTAGGTATACGTTCACCGGCCACAAGAAGCATGAGATGTCGAATTAACGACTACATGCTGATTCTTCGAGACGAAAGAACGCATTGTTCAGGCCAAGAGACAAGGCGCGCGGACTTATCTGTAATTTACTTCGCACAAGGTGGAACATATGCGGACGCCACTCGCATGACTTCCAACTAAACACACCTTGTATCGAGTAACAGTTAATATCCTATCGCAATCGTTCTCGCTATAAAATACAGCCAGAACGTAGCGTATCCGCCAATCAGCCGACCGACACGGATAGCCAGTTCGTTCCGTACGGACGGTATGGACGCCAGTAAAATATAACCAATAAACGACAAGGGATAAGCGTGTATACTGCACGCGCACCTTTCTACCAAACACACAGTGCAGCAACGGTTACTTCTGTATCGCAACGACTCCAAGGTTTTTTCCTTTTGAGACGAACACTGACAATGTTGTTAAAACACAACAGGCAGAAGAACGGAAAAAGAGAGATACGTGCTAGATGGGCGAGCAACGTACGAAGGAGGACATCAATTGGCCGAGTGACCGACATGCGTAATTGCATGACAATGCCTTCTTTCGTTGTTCTTTCGTTCCAGTTTCACAACGACGCGGAAACATTTATCGTGCTACCGAATCGGAAAGCGAAGCCTCGAGTGCTGAATTCATTAAGACCGATCGACGTTCCGTTACAAAACATTCGGTCAGACGACTTATTCCCCTGACTCGCTCTTAATCTACCTGTGTCTGTATTTTAAATAATGTTACACGTTTTCTTGCACGAACGTTACAACCGCGTGACTACCTCGAGGGGGCGCACGCATGCAGAATTCTGGCATTTCTACGTAAAACAAAGGAAACCTTGGTGTAATTGACCGCCACACAGATGGCGAAGTCACGAGCCTGCTTTTCTCGTAATTCGTGCGAGACAACTTCGATAAGACGTGTTCGCCGTTCGATAAGATCGACGCAATTGTTGTCATTTGCAAATTGCGTGTCTTTATTGTCTCGTATTGCCGATCTCGATTTAGTTAGAAGTCACGCGACCGAGTTTTAAAATGCGTCTCTCCTCATACTTGTTAGTCTTAAATTAACCGAAAGATAAAAAGATCGACATTTGTAACATTGTCCTATAAAGGTTTACAAGGTGTACTTTATAGGTGTCACCTTACAAGAAGATAAAGAGGTTTGAATTTCGATGAAGTATTGGCTTACGCTCTTAAACAAATTGTTGTTTGTAACTATCGACGAAAATATATGATCTTCATTTAACTTGTATAATGGAACAAGTTAATTAATCTTTTTTCTCTATTCTAATGTAACTCTTCTAGATGTAAAACATCGTCTTGTTTTAAAACGATACTCATTAATAGTCCCAATATAACTCTCGATCTTGCGCCAGAAAAGCGATCAGACTTCAAAATCCACGTTTCTGATCTACATATCACGAGTCCGTTATAAATCAAAAATCACCACGTCCCATATAATGAAGCTCCTTAGTCAAGACGATGTGTTAACCATATGACTCGTTAAAATCAACAAACCCGTACGAGCGAATCAATCTCAGAATCGCATTACTCTGATTCTACAACGCGCGAGAAGAAGATCCACGAGCCAAGGTGTAATGGAAAGGTCCCGAGCGAACAAAATTGGCCAGCGTAACGACCATTTTATTTGGGAGAGGGGGGGGGCTGTTTAATCCAAGTTGACCGGCGACGTGTTATTTGCTCGTCTATGATAGGGCCGTTGCATCGCTTTGACTAGGGCACACGTTACCGGCAACGTGCTTTTAGCACGACCGAAAAAGTTACTCCGTTTACGCCGGCTTCACCTCGTGAATCAGATACAGGTATCTGCAGCATAATATATCACACAGGAACGTTTGGCTCTGGGCCCTCGGGACATGCGGGTGTATAATCTTTGGCCGGTCGAGCGGAGCTAAGAGTTTGGGCCCAATTACAGGGCCAGTACCACCGAACGAACCAACGGACGGACCGACCGACCGACCGACGGACGAAAGAAACAACGAACGAACGAACGCCTCCACCTTTCAGAGACTTTCGAGCATCGCGATCACCACCGCGGTCCAGTGTGCGTGCCGTTGTGTCTGTGCCTCGTGTACGTTTCGTGATGTTGAACCCAAGGACGTACAGGAATTTGTAAAGACTCGCTACGCCGGAAGGGGATAAATGATAATAGCCTCGAACCAAAGTCCGACGTTCTGCTAATTTCTCTTGTTCTCGTTCTCTTCCCCCCGTTTCTCGATTGATTGCAGCTCGCCACGATCCCTCATCATGATAACGTCACTTGTTCGAAGGTGGAGTAGGCCACGTATGATCTTCTTATTATTAAGTTTATGATACGGGATAATCATGTAAGTACTAAGTAAAAATTGTGTTCCTTATGACGTTGTTCTTGTTACAAATTATAAATACGACTGATTTTATTGCATCTTCAACTTGATCTCGCGATATATTACTACGTAATTTCGTATATTCGTGGAACTCGGTGCAAAAATATCAAGAAGATTAGCTTCCTTATAGGGTTTAATTAAAATAAAATCTGCAAAAGTCCTTTATCAAGAGAGACAAAGTTCTTATCTTACAGAATACGATCGGTAAATTTATTCACATAATATAAATAAAGACGACGAACGATAGAAGAATTATGATCCAGACCAATGCTATACTCTGCTGAGTTCATTCTGTAATCTTCTGTAAGTCAATCTATTGTCTTTTAGGTCTGTTAAGTCTTGATATTAGGTCTGTGTCTAGTAGATAATGTCATACGTAATAGAACAAAGTCGCGTATGAGACTGTTTCCGCGTAAAACATAATATATTAGTATCTGTGTTATCAAATTCAAAGTTAATAATTTAATTCACGCAATTACACTATATCTATCTTGATTCAATTTTAATACCTGCTTGCTATTAAAGTAGACACACAAATTCACAACACCTATGTATCAAAATTATCCCAACGATGCTCCCCATCGTGAATTTTTCGTAGAGCACAAAAAACGCTGAAACATTCACTTTGGGCATGATTTCGGTTTAACCAACGCAAAGATTTTATTGTCAATGGGTGGTCGTTCGCGACGTTAGGGCCGAAGAAAGAATATAAGCAAGAGTTCTCTTCCTGGCCGGACGTAGCCAGGACTCCTCGGCTACATAATTAGCCGACATCTATCAGCCCGGAGCTATCAGCCCCGTATCCAGCCTGGAACTACCCTTGAATCCACATTGTATACGGCATTTTTTACCATCGAATGGGACAAAATTATCTATAACGCGTACACTTCGAACCACTTAAATTTCTGAGAGCAAGCAGAACTACAACCTAGTATACATCGACATCGCATCGTTAACTATTATTAAGGCCAATATTATACTTTCACGTAAACATCCGATAAACTTCATGAATGATAGTTAATTACTAATAAGACGTTCAGACATAAAAGAAAAATATCGAGTACCAAAAGGCACTATCGAGGTATATGAAGTTATTTAACGAAAACTGTAGTTTCAGATCGCGGTAAGAATGAATATTAGCTACTATTAACGATAAAAGACATGATAAACGGTAAACAAAAATTCGGGAAAATATACAATTGCCAATACTCTTCAAGATGCTAATCTAATCGAGATAACGATCTAATGAAGACAAAACGGGATAAGTTTAAAACGATAGAGCGCTTAATATAGCAACAGGAGCATGTATCTTTCTAGAAATCTTTCTAGAAATTTAAGATTATATTATCGATAAATAGTTAACAAGATATTTATAGAGGAAATATTAATGAGACAAAGTATCGTTCAAATCTTCCATAACGTTACTACGTGACTGTGTAGTTTAGTATGTGACAGCAAAGTCTAAAATCATACGCTACGTACAGAAAACATGACAAATAAACCGTTCACGCGCACGAAACGCAGTTAAAGTGTTGGACAGTACGTTGAGTTAACATGGCAAACCGAACTTATCAGTCACGATCTGACTTACATTTTCTGCCTGGGATCGTCGTCGAAAAGTCACTTAAGCGAAAATGAAGGAAATAGGTCAATCTTGTCACTTTTCATCGTTCGTGACATTTTAAAAATAATTCTCTATCGTTGCTACATGCACGATGTTAATGTAATCCTGGCATTAATACCCAACACAAGATTTAAATGTAGATAATGTACGAATCCGTACGCTTATTATGATTTAATACTTTGTAATTGCTATCTCCGAGTTAACCAACTGCGGATTAATCGTCCAGATTGTATAACTAACGAACAAATTACCTTCGACTGATTCGCTCTGATTTATCAACGTCGACTGCAACTCGAATTTTCCCATTAAACGATAACTATTCAATAGAGAAACGATTTTTAACGATCTGCGATCACAGATATCGTATTTCTTTATGGTATGTACTTCACTTTCACCGACGCTTTTTCGTTAAATCAACTCTACCGGGTGAACATGAATAATAAGAGCCCCCTCCCCCTTTCGAACCGCGACGCGCAATATATTTCCGAATGTTATAGCATACGATGTTATAAAAATTAAAGC
Organism: Bombus confusus; assembly: GCA_014737475.1. Lineage (NCBI taxonomy): Eukaryota > Metazoa > Arthropoda > Insecta > Hymenoptera > Apidae > Bombus > Bombus confusus. The sequence goes on from JACXIV010000096.1 coordinate 801,640, forward strand.
ATCTAATTCGGAACGAAAGAGACGAAGTTTTTGAGGTTGGAAGGGGAATTGAGTTGTGCGACGTGTTCATAACGCATTCGTTGACAGGTGGATAGAGCGCAATTTTTTAGCGATTCCGATACACGCGATTCCGAGAGCGGATCCACTTCTGCATTCACGTGGCGAACCTTGGAAACTAATTATTTTGTCAGCTGCATTTCGACAGAGAACGAATCCCGAATCGACAGGTGAACGGCCACGCGAGCGTACACGCCGCCACCGCCGCGCCGCGCTGCATCCTCGTTCCTATCAAACGATTTGTCCCACGAAATATTGAATTCGTCGTTTACCGAAGCTTCCCTCTCGTTACGGGTATTAATTTTCGCCTATCGGCTATCACCAGGAGCCGGAATCATTCGCTAGTCGAAAAACTTGCCAATCATCACCGTGCAACCAAAATGGGTGCGCTTCCATTACAAATGTGCTTCTGACACTGACGTTTTTCAAATTAAAATCTTCCTTTTCCCTCTATACTATGATCCAATCTGATACAAGAAACAATACGTCGAAAGCGATTTTGACGGACCAGAGAATTGGTTTCGAAAATTTCGAAAGTTACAAAATTAAATTGAAAAAGATTTTTATATTTTTGGTATATACAGTAGCGTTAAAAAATTGGCATTATTGAAGATGCTGAAGATACCTCTAGCTTTGTATGATCCAGCGATTTATTATTTTATTAGAAAAGAAAACTTATTACATCGAGAAATTCTGCGTGTGGCCGCGTAACCACGTTACATAAAAACCTAGCCGCGAGGACGCAACGATTTTTGAATTGGATAACGGGTTTTCTGTATCGAGTTTGCTTCAAGTTACCGCAATTCGTCGAAAACGATTCATACGCAGATGGTCGACTACTAATTAGAGTTCGTTCAAACTACAATCGACGCAACATCGATGCATACAATACTCACCCGACTTTCCTCGTTGATAATAATAATCGATACGTTTACCAGACTTGACCGTTCGATTATTATATTTACTGGATTTTATGTCTTTGTGCGGATCGTACGAATGTTATTACGGAATAATAATAACGAGTGCGGGAACGTTATCTGTCCTGATTATCGAAGGGCAATTGTCGAAGTTAATGGGCTCGTCTTTGTCCAGGAATCTTAATCATTCTGCACGCTCGACCGACGGGTCGATAACGCGCGCGATAATCGAGACAGCAACATTGCACGGTATCTGGTCATCGGGCTGCACCAAGTGATCTAACTTTCACATCGTTCGGGTGGCACCTGCGTGGTCGCTGATGATTCGCGAAAAAGAATTCAATTCCCATAAAATGTCTTTGGAAATTTGAATTTGACCCCAAAATTTCGATCGAAACGTTCGTATGTGAAAATCTGAATTCAGAAACTCGACTACAGATAATCTACAATTTGAGAACTATGCGAGATGCGCGTATGCATTCCTTTAATATTAAAAATTAAAACTTCTCGGAGCAACGCCGAAGCGAACAATTAGAGCTTAGCGGCTTCTCCATAATTTTGGAATCAGCGTGTGAATTACCAAGCGAATATTACGGCGGCGATCTCTGTAATTACGTGTAACCTGGATCGCCGTTACAATGATGCAATTAGAAGGAAATTGCAACGGTTAATAAGTCCGGGAAGCCATTTTCGCGGCGGGGCGTGTCGCGTGCAAGAAGTTAACGCGGAACACATAGAAGCCGTGCCAGCAAGCACCGATCAAACGCATGTCGACAAATTCGACTGCGTGTTACCTGATCCGTATTCACACCTGTAGTTGGCACGTGGTAACTCTAACTAAAACGTTACGCGATGTAGATGCTAGTTACTGACCGTCATCAACGGTATTTACGGCAACGCTCTGCTGTAATAATTTATATAGTTGTCATAGTTGATAGGAAATTTGAATATCGCACAATAACAATAATTTGTAATTTTCTGAATGAAATAAAATTTAATCTGAAATTTTAGAAAATCGCATTAATTCAAGTTAAGAAATTAGTTTGCCATCTTTAATATCAGATTTGTTGAATAGATTAATCTTTGCTAACAATAAGAAATTTCTGTGATAACTTTATTTAATCAAATTCATAACAGTTTAGAACACCTCAATGTAAATTTAGAAGATGACATAGTGAATTAACCGATATTGTTACGTAATGTAACACAGCTCACTTGACGCTTACAGGTCAGTAAAACACCTGCGGGTCTATTGCAAACAAAAATGCATGCGGTAACATTTACGCCTCGGGGCAAATGGAAATGTGTACTCCGATTGATGGATACGCGTACGCATCTATTTCACAACATTCATAATAGCATGCTTTAGATGTCATACTGCGTTGATAAATTACAAGGCTTAATTTCTATATATTCATACGTTCGCGATAAACTTATAAACCACTTGTTACCGCCTTATCTTTGAAACTATGTCGTTTGAAAATATTGTGATCAAATATATACATGTATGTATGTATATCATCAAGACGTTACGATGTGTAACGATATATATTACGTGTACTAAATAAGAAAGTATCGCAATTTAAAAGACATTATCTTTCATGCGCACGAATTAAAATAATCAACAAAGATCAAGCTACCTCACGTGATTGCATCGATTCTTTCAAAAACACCACTTTTCGCGCAAAAATAAGGAACCACTTTCAAACTTACGTTGCGTGAAAATGCGTGCAGAAATATTCGCTTGTACGCCCGAAGCGGATTCGAGGCCCCTATGCTCGGTTACCTTCGACTACGCGAATCCCACGGATGATCCCTTTCAGTGGGTCTACTGGTGTTTACCATAATTCATATTAATTGTCCCGAGCAGCTGTCCCAAATCCCACGCGTTACCGACGCGCGCATTTCGCTGCAGGACAAACAGCTCGAATAGTTTTACTGGCCTTTACTTGGGCTCGGCCACGAACGGAGCATTATCGTTTTCTCTACCGGTATACAAACCACCGTTTCTCGTTTCAACATGTTCTCGTATCCGTGGTTCATGCGAAAGACTGTCGGACGAAAGGGAAGAAACGGCGCGCTTCTACCATATCGAGTACAAAATGAGCTTGAAACTGTAAGAATTCGAATTATCGTCGCCCCAAGAAATCAGGCGGCCTACGAGTCGTGTGTATAATGTCATGACTCGTAATGCCACAGGACAACAGAGAACGCGGTCGTCGAATGTATGTAATTTTTGGCCAAAAAGGAGCGTGGCTTAATAACCGCAAGCATCACAGTATCACATTGAAAGGGAGGTTCGACGAATTCGCGTGCTCGGCCACGTTTTGAAATGCAAAACAACCGATCGTGCGGTTTTACACGCGGCACAATTTACTGCTTTTCGACCATCCTCGATGGCGAGATGGGCGAGAACATAGAGGTGAACGGGACAAGTCGAAAGTAACCATCGATTCGACGTATTACACAGTAGAACGCAAACGATGTGCGAAAGTCGACGACATTTAAGACTGCAGGCAGTAGAACACCTGTGAATATATGAACTTTAATTATCGTCATGCGGAATGACTAGCTAGGGATTGTCCTGGTAATCATCATGACAATTAGCGACCCTGGTGGTCTCTTTTGATAATCACGAAGACATTTTGTTCGGCCCGATAACTGGTTTTGTGGTTACCTTGTAACCGCGTCCCTTTCCCTTGCTCTTTGCAAGTTGAAGGTGAGAGTCATTACAGAACCTTGGTATTTCCCTGCCTGCTGGCTCAACAGGAATCGTCATGAGTCAATGCGCCAATAAAATACCAATGAGCGTCGCGTTTTCTCAATTTATCGCCCAATTTAAACGAGCTTAAATTTCCATTTCAGTCATGAGTATCGGTGTAATGTAAAATGAAGTTCTTCGCACGATGAATATAAATCTACTTTAAAACATCCATCAATTTCTTATTCATAACTTATTAACATATTTCATTTATATTTACTAACATTCACCTATAATACCATACATTTCGTGATTAAACTTTCGTGATTAAACGATTAAATTCGATCGCTATCCCCGCTCCAATTTGTCCTCGCGATTCACACGCGAAAAAACGCCACGTTATTGTTTTCGGTCTCACGGGGTGATAATGGCCGAGCAATCCTCTCTGGGCTCATCGTGCGTGCGTCTTTTCTGTCGATGGAGAGGCTTTCACGTATTCCTCTCTACATATCGGTAACAGTAACTCGGATGGGCATAAGCCGAACGCTGGCTGCTCGTTTCCTCTTCACGGGTCCATGGCGACGCCACGTGGCGGCGCGTGCCGCAAAATAAAAAAGACCCCTCGCGCTCTTGAGTCCGAGTTCAGTTGCGGGACGAATATAATTAACCATCAGTTTTAGGTTTCTTAGGAGGCACAACACCCTGATGAATATATACTCACTCTCTTGTTTCCTTTCTCTGTCTGGCACAGAAGAGACGAAAATGGAGGAAGAGGGAAAGCGAAGGGTAAAGAAGAAAAACAAAGGATAGAAGAACCGAGAAAAACGATGAAAAAGGTGAACTGACGTGGTGAAGAGCTTGAGGGGTTTGAGAGGAATATGAAGCCACGAAGGCGGCATATATTTCGCAGGTTGAATGGGCTGCGCGCATAAGACAGACGGAATACGAGAATGCTATTGAAATAAGCGTGGAAAATGCGACTGTTGCAAATACAGATAGTATGGCGAGATAACGAGCTGAGCATAATTGTCAGTTTCGTGACTTACCATGTGCTACTTGTTCTTTGATTGAACGCGTTTGTAATGACTCGTAGCGAGTTGTACTCCGAACGTTGATAAAAGCTGGTATTTCATTTGCAAAGCAGAAATATGCGATTATGTTCTTTGTTAAAGTTAGTGCACATGGCCGGGCTTTGATGCAATTAGCATGAGAAATGTTCGTATTATGGTATTAATGGGGAACACATAAAAATAATTCCAACTGTTAAACGTATACTTTACATGTCGTGCCTTTTATCGGTTTTATTAATTAAATAACCGCATACGTAAATATGTTTACGTAACTTTGTTCAAGTGATTTAATTCGGAGAGAAAATGATCGATATAGTTTCATTTTTCTTGATCGCGAGGCAGATGAAATAGTTACAATTGGTCTGATGATTTTATTACCAATACGCTTAATAACTGGAATGGAAACTATAGTAGTAGTTCTCCTAATAATAGGTTATTCATCGCATGAAAACGAAGACGAATGAGGAAACAAACGAGTATCGATAACATTGATATATCGAGAGAGACAAGTTTCACGTAGCAAAGGCATCCATTCTACGTTCATTCCTTTTTTAAAGCGTTTCAACCATTTTTTCAGTACCTGACGTTGACCGAAGAAACATCTGCCGCGGAAGCGATCGTGATTTAATTAGCAAAGTAATTGCAGGGTCGAATCTTTCGATATAGCTGAAGGGGACGTTGACGGGCTTGATTGAAACGTTGCCGGAAAAAAATAATCCAATTTGACCAAGGCGGTCGTTATAGCGTTAATTGCGTATAATCTCGAGCCTCGCTGTTGCAACCCTCGATCCAGATAATAGTTGCAAAACCGTTCAACCGCGAAACCTTCGATCATATTAAACTACCATGCTGCAAAAGACTTTGGTACTCGATAAGGAAAACCTCGACTTTACGTAACCAAACTTTTACTAGAAACCAAGCACTTTGTAATTTTTTCTGTTTCTCTCATACGCTCAATCATTCTATCATTTACAACACGATCATCGGTATGAGGAAAAGCAAAGAACAGTGTAAAGCTGGTTAGGTGAATTACAGTAAATATTAAACAAAACACTAAAACACCCGCTGAGCCGAGGGATATTCATCATTTTGGGCGATTAATTAATCAAAAGGCCGGGCTCGCTGACAGCGGCCGATACTTCTGGCTTGAAATTGGCGAGCACGTGGTAAGAACACTCGAACCCGAACGGGCCGTGAAGTGCGCTTAATAGTGCTGTCTAACAAACAACGGGTTCTTCAGTGCACTTCGCTTAGCAAACAAAACGGGTTCGTGGGACACGTGCGAAGCTAAAATCATGATACTGTAAGCTTCACTTTTGTTACGCTGACCCTCCAATAGGAGAGAATGTAGCTGGCTCGAGTAGGTAGCCTAACACGATGGAGAGCGAGCCGGGTGATCCAATTTACGTTAGGTTATTTTCTCCGGCATAGATAATGGATTTTATTAGCGAAAGCTTCGTTTCGCCGGTATTGATCGTTTATCGATTCGAGCGCCGCGAGGAATTAATTCTGATGGCTAAAGCTCTCGACAGAACGGATTAAAATTCACTTGAACGCGTACGATTAAATTCTCACGTTTACATCGGATCCTCGTAGCTTGATAAAATGTACATATTGTGTGTATAAAATGTATCTACATAAATAGCGAAATAAAAGCTTTTGGTAGTCACCATTCGTCGTTCGCGATTAAGCTACGATTACAGTGAATACATGCTCTGACGAACTATCGTACTGACGGATAAAACATCTAAAGACTGAAATGTACACATTTATAAGAATTTACACAGGCTGACGAAAGTAGATACTTACATATTTCACAGAGATCGCAAATTCGTCAAAATTCATCAAAAACCATAGCTTTAATCGGAGACACTTTCGAAGGAAGAAAAGACGCAAGTTGGAAAAAACAACGGGTAAGATTGGCTCCACGTCCTCTGCAAAATGGACGATCGAGTTTCGCTAGCAAATGAAGCGGCACGCGGACGAGCCATTAATCCGCGGCACGTAATCACTGCCAAATTCGATATTCGAATCGCAGGCCCGCTCGTGGTTAAGTACCTATTAAGTATCAGTGTGCAGAACGATACTTTCCATTATCCGCGGCCGATCTCTGTTAGCCACTTCCGGCTTCCGGTTACATGGCACGCCGGCCGGAGGCGGTCGGCGCCTCGGGCTACTGCGGCCCCAAAAATAACCAATAAGCGACCAATAAAAGTAGACCGTTAAACGGCCAGTTGTACGCTCTCTCGCGAGTAAAAGAGCTACCGGTTAATTACAGGTCTAACCCCATAGCGCGGCCCCAACGACCGCAGCCTTAATAGATCCGTCTTTCGACGAGCGGCCCAACCGCGTTTGCCCGTTGATTTCTTGCTTTCATCATCGCGCCTCATGGAACCAACATTGTGGCGTCCAAGAAATTTTACGACGAACGGTCTTTTTAGCAAGGAGTCTTCGTTGTATGTGGTTACGGGTTTAAAAAGTTGTTCGATTTTTTAGGTAGACGTTATAAGTCGAAACTGGCAGAATATAACGAAACAATTAATGGGATTGTACGGAAATGGATATCTTTCAAAATTGGATGATCACTGTGTCTTGATTCAATTGGTTAACCATCGGAATTTAAATGCTATTACGCTCGATCCGAACAAATTTACAGAATAATTTGACCCGTGCCATCCATCGAATAGAGCAATTTTCGGCCGCGCTATTCCAATATCATCAATGTTCGCACGTGATATAATGTAAATATAAATCAGTGAAGCTGGTAATTGCAATTACTTACAATAGACAATAATTACCGATCGACGTGATTTATTACTATCGATTCGCGTTATCTCCGATCTTAATAGCAGAATTTCACCGGGATCGATCACCGTGATCAATGAAAAATTTCCACAGCGAACAATACCAACTCTGCATCGTATAAACGTTCTTGCGATCGTTGTGCCGGCAACTAGGTGTAGGCTTCGAATAGAAATTCGCTTACAAACGAACGCCAGTGCAAACACGTCGCAGCAGTGTGTCATAAAATGCGAATATTCGGCCACGATGGACAAGACGGTGGAGTCGTACAGAAGTGATATATCGGTGGCTAATAACGATCGTAATCTATAATCTCGTTCCGAGGGGCATTCTTCATCAATTTTGACCACCGTATGGAAAAGAAACGGTCGACAGGTTGACTTGACTGGACAAGCAGGCGCGATTCCCAAACGGAGGCTCTTTCGGGAGTCGTGTGCTCACCACGGGGGTCGTATCCCGCAGGGCTTCAGCACCGACACCTTCTTCGGCCTCTCTTTCTACTCTTTCCCTCTCCCTCTGTTCCCGTGCCTCTCGTCTGCTATATCCTCGTATTTGTATTTATAATGCGCATGAAACTATGCTTCTCTCGTTTGCCCCGTTATAAATTCTCTCGCTACTCGACATTTCCCTGAAACAGCCTGTACGACTTCTCGTTGTCTATCTCCCTTCCTTCTTCGTCTTTCTTCGTTCTTTTTACGCGACTAGATATACGCGCGCTATAAATATTAATTACATTAATACGAAGGCGGTAATACTCGGTGGTGCAGTATTTAATAATTTAATATTTGCCGAAACGAAGCAGTTAGCGTAAACCTTCTCTCGCCACTTTGAATTTCAGAATTTCCCGTGTCTTGGAAACCCTTTGTACTTCCTACAATGCGCTCTCTCTTCTGCGCCTATAGAAGTCTTCTGCTCTTTGAAACCACCAGCGTTATATTTCCCTTCGTTTTGATTACTGTGATATTACGCTTTTGTTGCCCGGTCCATGATATACAATTTACCGTTTCGCCTGTGCGCTATGCAAAACGCATTTCAACCGACTGAATTCGTAAGCGCGTAACAACTAAAGCGCTGCATAAATAATTCCGACCGTTTTTCATGTAATTATGTTTGCTTCGGAATTGCTTTCCGATTCGCTAACTAACACGCACGTTATCTGTCGAGATTCTTTTCTCGAGGATTTCGCGAAAATTTCAATCCCGTGAGACAACAAAATAACGCGTATATTATACAAATTAAATGATGCAATTCGAACTAATAGGAGGATTATTTAAATTAGTGAAAAACATTCTATCCCTGGAAATATTAACATTGAAACCAAATTAATATTTATTAAAAATTTTTAATATTTAATCATATCAAGTATAATATCCGTTGAATTTCATTCTCGTTATGCAGCGTGAATAAATGCTCTTTTACGTAAAATAAAGCTAATTATCTAATTTATGAACGTTTCATGCCGCGAATAAAATACCGTAATGACGAATAATCGGTTAATTATCATTAAAAGTATCAAAATTAATTAAAAGCAACGAAATTATAATCAGGATTGGGAAGAGAAGGAAGGGAAGGTTTCAATGAAAATGTAAGTCGACCGAATATTGTAGAGAATTCGAGAGCGGTAGCGAGCCGTGCTCTCTAGAAGAGTATCCAAGCACAGCGTTAAAGAATTGATTAAAAAACAAAATGAATCACGGTCGATGAATCCCGCCACTAAAAACTCATTAAGCTACAGATTCGGTCGGTGATTTATCGTGGATTATATTAGTTGGCCACGCTATGGACACAATATAAAACTATGCGACTCGTAATTTACTGCTAAGACGATACTGTCGTTGAGAGAATTATCGTCGCTCATGATGTATCGCGTTTTTTTCCACATGACCAGAATTTTGTTTGGTTACGAGGAAAAGAGATTTGTTACTGATTATTGCTTTAATCTGAAATCTAGCAACTCTAATGATTACGGCAAAAGGAATGATTAATGTTAGAAGAAAACACACGTGAGTTTATCGTCCAAAGAAGCTCTACATACCTCGCTATTTAGTATCTAATGTACAGTGAAAACAGGAGAAAAGAAGAATCACACAATCTTAACAACTCTTAGGATATACTACTGAGGTTCAGTTTTAGCTTACAGTATAAAGCATTCTATGTTTACCGACTCACCAAACGACAGAGCATAGATACCGGAGAAAAATCAGTTCCGCTCATTCTGTACGAACGCTGAGCAATCTTCAGGAATAGCAAACTACGCCAGGTATATCCGCTAAACGACTCGTTAATTGTATTTTTAGGGGCTTCCTACGAGAGGTCTCAGTTCCTAATTTACCGACTCGCCCGTTTGGTTTATAGGCGCTCCGATGTACCGTTTATAGTATAACCGACACCACACCTCGTTAAATCAAAGGACTGGAATATGCTTATAGCTATACGTCCCCTAAGAATTATAACCAAACGAGTGGAGCATCTTCTGACTCGATCGAGCCGCCATAGTCAGGGCAACCGTAAGAATTCCCGTGTACAATATCTATTTCGACTCTCTTCGTGTATGATTTTTGAAGAAAAATCATATACAAAGTGGCTATTTTCATTTTACCTCTTATTTATTTACAAATACACTCAAGCAAAATCATTAGTCGATATATGATAATTAAGCTGGGAAGAGAGAAAATATTCAAAACAGACGTTCGGTACGCATTTCTACAGGATCAATCCGACTAGTAAAAGCAAGGATAGTCAGTCTAGAAGTTTACTTGCACAATCGGGGCAATCATAAATAACGTTGACGCCAAACAAGCTACAATTTACGGCTTGTTGAACTTCTACTTCTAGTGAAATATGTCGACACTATTGGGGAACGCTTGTACGAACCACCACATCCTCCAGATATATCTCCTTTTATGTGACTATCGGTGATCGAATCGAAGTACGACCGTCTCGTCCTAACGATCATTAAACCAGAAAAAGAACGGACGATCGAAACGTTCTTACGAGTCGATCTTTTCATCTACGAGAAGTCTTTAGAATCTTTCGCTCGTTTCTATCAGTTGAAAATTTCCCGGATCGATCGTCCCATTCGCGAGGCGACTGTTCACGAAATTTCTTTGAGACAAAGATGAATTTGAGACGAAGTGCCCGCACGGACAGTACCTCTGCACATGTTGTGGTTCGCCCGCGCTTTATTAGGTCACCCTGTACAGAAGTTCGCGAACTGGCAGGAGGACCGGCGCGGTTGTGGCGCGCGGGTGAAGAAGAAAAGAAGGAGAATGGCAAAAAGGAAAAAGTCTGCCGTTCGTCGGTGGAACGAAGAGAGACAAAGGGGAAGAAAGAGAGCGTCAGCCATATGGACTTATCCAGCAACGTAGTCCGAAAATAATAAATCTCTGAGCGTGCTGCGGGATTATTAAAAGAGTCCCTAGCTCGTTCCCCTTCGGTAGAGAAGAGCGTAAAAGAAAAACAAAACGCATTACCGTTTCTTAATGAAGCTGAGGGATACGAACGAGCCGAGGCAACGAACGAGAGGAACGTAGCAACGCACCGTGCAAACAGCACCACGAACAGACGGACGGACGAACCGACGGAATGGATGGACAGACACAAGGATAGACGGACGGACAATCGGACGGTCCGACGTTCAGAACTAATTGGAGCCACGAGATATTAAGAGAGCCAAAAACAGACGACCGAGTCACGGTGGGACGGAGAATGTGGACGTGGCCGATGCCACGGAAAAAACTGTAAGGGCTCCCGATGGTTAAGGGTGGTGAGGTGTTTGAAAGGATCATTAGATGGGTGTGCACCGATCGAACCGCGAATGATCACATTAACAGCTAGTTCGCCCGTGTTATGAGTTTGTTTAACGACATTGCGTCTGGCCGTTTCAGCCGACCCTCTCGGGCAAACTTGATGTATACTCGAGAGGGAGAGGGAGAGAGAGAGAGAGAGAGAGAGAGAGAGAGAGCGGATTTTCACATCCGAACGACGCAACGGTTTAAGTGAAATATCCCTTTTAATAGATTTAACAGCCCGAGAGGACAAGATTTGCGAGTAAAGAAAGAATATATGGTATCTCTGAAAAGAAACGGATAATATTTTGTAAATCATTTCCAGTAATATCTAAGAACTTTTATGACGGAGGCAAATTACACAACATACATCGTTTAAGAAGTAAAGATATATTCGTTTCATTATATATTCGTTTCGTCTTGCAGAAGGCTAGTATGCAAATGAAGATCTAGATCGAAGATGTTACCAAAAGCAAGAGGCATATAGATTTTATTACAGGAGAAATAACACACTGTTGTAATAACGTTAATAACGAAGTATTAAAAGTATTGTTAAAAAGTAGACGAAAACGATTCGATGGAAAGATACGAACATGTTAAATTTTCTCGGATAGCAACGTTAATTAACAGTTCGACCGCGATATGAGTTTGTTTAACGATATTGCACTGTGAGACTTTCGCGCATCATAAACGCGGTATCCTTATGCGAAATGATGTTTCGGACGCGCGTTGCGTTTATTTGCATTAGCTTTGCATGCAGATGCACCAGAAATACGCCTTGGGTATCGTAACGAATGGTGACTCACGTCAACCGCCAGAGTGACAACATAAAGTGAAATAATATTCTGTTAGCATATCCTCGAGCATCGGCATTATGCGATACAGATCTTTACTTACGTTCAAATACATCCAATACATCATTAATCTAGTAAAATAGGTTAGGTTATTCCTATCTTTTTTAATTTTTATTATTTGATACGATAACTCTTGCTTCTATAAAAGATGTGCTCATTGTAATTTAACGGTAATTACAGAATAGATTACGAAGAAATCCGTGTGCCGTATCGTTCCAAAGTGTGAGTTGACAAAAGAAAACTAGGGCCCTGGTCCCCATAATAAAAACGATCTATGATGATATTTTAATCTCTATTTTTATGTTCCCATAGATTATAGGCATCTTGGGTTACAACAAAAGCGAAATTAGCATGCTTTTACGATAAAATCTGTGCCTTCGTATCATTATCGAATTATGGCTCGCTGAAGATCGTAATCAAACTAAGATGATTCAGCTAGAAAAACGCCTACGTCGTGACGGTCGCTGCTTTTTCATTTTTATATTAAAAATGCATAAAGAAAACATACTGAATATTAAATCAGGCGAAGGAAAAAAATCATTCGGCAATCTAGCATATTTAATGTTATTATAATTAATACGATGAAAGATACTGTTATATAAATAGGTGATTTATACAGATGAAAAAATATATCTTCGTAGCAGATGTACAAAGGAATGTTTTTCGCTAAAGAAAAAAATAAAGAAAAAATAATTGGTTAATTACGCAGACGAAAAATGTGTATTTCTAAGTCAGAGAAAACACAGGTTTTCCTTTTAAGACCCTAATCGGTCAGGAGGTCTTCGAGTTCGGCACTTTAAAACGTGTATTCCTTCAATTTTCTAGTCGAGTAAGCGTTCGTTGAAGGGCTCTTGTGTGTCTGGCAAAGCGTGCACTATCCTGTTACGCGATCTCTCCCAGCCCGCAATCAAAATTCAAATCACACTTTTACAGCCGAACATAAAATCAATATTCGCCCTTTGGACATGTCCCTAAATTCCATCGAAAACAAATCAATGCACTCCTCGGGTTTAAAGACGGGAAATATCGACAGGCGTATACTTTCAATATCTCTTGCGTCTATTTTCGTATATAAATTTGAAAATCGATTCTAGAATAAATGAAAATTAAATAACGCAGATATTTGATTGAAGTTGTCGTGACCACTTATCGTTCTGAGATATTATAATAGTCAAGAGTTAAAAATCGTTAAAAAAAATTTTAACGCAAGTAAGAAAATTACCTAAGCACAGGCTAATCCATCGAAAGCAAAATAAGCTATAAAAGGAACTCCGCGCGTACACGTTGTTACGTACCTGTCAACACGAAAAAATAGATCATCTGATGGCTGCAGAGTCCAAAGTGTAGCAAAACGAAAAGAAGCATCTTAGGCATCCGGAATAGTGCTCTTATAAATGGTTTTTCTATATTGCCTCGTGTCTGGCTCACGTTGGACATGGACATGGGTTACCAGTTCATTTAAATAAGTTAAGGGTCTCGCTTAGTGCCTTAGCGGGTCCATTACAGCTGGGCAAAAGCGGCTAATTACCTGCCTGACGTGAGTTATAAACCCCTCTCCGGCCATCGCTCCTACCTTTGAATATTTTTAACCGGATCTTGATTTTTACAATGAAAACGTCCTCCTCCTCCCCATTTTTACAACGTTCTTGACCTGACTTTATTATCGCTATAGCAGGAACTTATTCGCGCTATTTGTATTCTACAGACTCGCCTATCCGTATCCATATGACACTTATATCATTGCGTCGATAAGAGCTGATGAAAGTTAATTAATGTTACAAACGAGAGTACACGAACGTATCGTATCGAAGGCTGAAATGCACGAGACAGGATCGTTTAAACGTACATCGTTTCGAATCGACTCGTTTCGAGCAAGCTCGGCAGTTTCTGTTATTGGCTATGCGTTCTATGAAACGCGGTCCCGATTGAATACGAAAAATTAACTGTCCACGCGCGGACGTTCGTAAAACCGTATGTTGATGAAATTTCTTATCGAAGATAATTCAATGGCGATACGTGATATCTGATGTTATTCGTTGTCGATTATTTTATAACCGCCTTTCAGCGCGAGACCTTTATAATCGAATGGGATACAAATGGAAACGAACCGACTCGATTACGAATGTTCGACATACGACGTAATTCGAGAATGAAAATTGTCATCTCGAAACGTTGTCGTTAAATTTACGTTAGTTTTTTAACTAGCGTGCCGTGTTGAATCGAAACAATCACGTTCAACGACGAAAACTCGATTGAGATCGTGTACAAATGTTACAACGAACGAAAAAAGTAAAAAAAAAAAAAAAACGTTGACGACGAATCGTTCTAAATCGCAGGATCAACTGTGTTTTGCGGCGCGATCGGTTAAACGAAAGGTTTTTTACCATTACCAGTCACGGCAATTTCTGACAGTCGAAATTTCGTAACAAACGATCGCGAAGGCGGTCCCTTTTGGACAGAAAATTAATCTAGTTTGTCATAACGTGGGCGGGTTAGTTCAAAGTGCCGCTAATGAGAAAAAGGCCGACCCGCGTCCTTCTTATTTGTCAATGGGATCATCGTGCCCATGAATCAAGTCAGGGAGATGTTCACTTGGGCTCTTGAATCGCATGGGTAGAAATTCTTCTTTTCTCTTTCTCGTGAGGAACGTACGACATAAAGTAGTTGCCATTTAACTAATTAACAGTTACAGAAATAATTAAAGATAACCAATGCTTAAGTACGCAATGCCCTTGCAAAGAGTGATGCGCGTTACAAGCGGAGGATTTTGCTAATTATACACCACGCGTTACATTTTTCCCTTGGCGAAGCAATTTGTAAAGGCTTTAGGCTAAAATTATCCTCGCATATACTCGAATCTCGAGCTTGTTTAAATAATGAGAACTCGGAAATAGTAAAAATTTGATCATTTCCTTTGATAATTACTTAATTAAGATGTTTCGCGCTCTGTTTAAGAAAAATGATTTTCTTCTAGATATACCGATCTATCATCGAAATGAGCATCGATTATCCAAAATACCGAAGAACGTCACGCAGAACGGTTTCTATATTTTCTTTAGACCTGATACTTCAATTTTGCGTGCAGTGGCCCTAAAAAGCCCTGGGGGACTGGTTAGCTTTGGTTAGTGGTCGTGGAACGATGCGAACGACACGAACGGCTGACGAAATAGACAGACACTAGGGCGGAGGGAGTCTATTTCATGGTTAATTTGGCTAACTCGATTTCACCACCACCATTGCGACCAGCAACTACCACCCTCAAAAAACCAGGATCACTAAACTAGATATAGGGTAGATTCAATGGTCACCCTTCTACCGACGCGCAGTTCGCGAGCTCGTGGTCCACGAAAAACCTCGGAAATTCACCGTTACGATCGTTTCGCCACTGGCAAATATTTAAATAATATTTCAAGTTTTTTTCCTTCAACGAAGAAGAAAGTACGAAAGAAATTGTCGTCTAGAAAACGCCGTCGGATCATTTGCGTCTTAAACTCCTCTTTACCCTCGAATTATCCACAAAGCTACTCTGGATAAAATAAATTAGCAGTCACAACAATGAGAAACGCTGCGAGCAGTAACGAATGAATTGCAACAAATCACCGGAGAAGAGGAATAAAGTTTCTTTAATCTCAAGAGTCGAAAGATGGAAGAAAGGAAGGAGAAAGGTAGAAACAGAAGGAAAAAAATCGAGATGGCGAGCGCGAACGAGAAAGTCAATTGCAGTACGTGCTGTCTGCTAGATATGTACGTATATAAGAAAAGGATAGAACGAAACAGGGCCAAGCAACGAGCCGAGCAAAAGTATAATCTTTTGTTTCCGTGATACGTAAGATGATAGCACAGACTGTGGCACTAGCCGTCTTAAGTCCAGCTTTTCTGCAACGACGCGATGATCCTCCCCCACGAGCGTCAGAGCACTTTTCTGACAAGCCAAACCGGGCCAGCATCGTCAACGTCGTGTCTACCGGCTCTCGCGAATGACAAAGGGAAGCATTCTCGGAGAAAAAATCTCGGGAAAAGTTGGAAGCAAATATTAGTTGAACACTGGACTAGTCATTATTTCTCTTTGTGCTTGCAAATGCTACTCGCTACGATGTCTTCCGCAAAAGGGCAGAACAAAGGAGCATGTCATCGTACAACCAACCCCGCCCTTCTCCCCTTTACTGCCTCAACGTTCGCCTTCTTCCTTTTTCTCTCCTTCTTTCACTTCGATGCACCACCTTTACCACCAACCACCCTATGCCACCTACTACCCACCCACTCTTCTATTTTTGCTCTCCTTCCCCAATCCCTTCCCGACTACTTTCGCTTCGCCCACTCTCCCCACTGTCCCTTCATCTCTTCCTCTCTCTTTTTTTATGCTCCAGTCTTAATTACTGGAAGCAGAACGGGTTAAAGACTAAAACACAAGCCGACGTCGCTTGACTGATCACGGCGCGTCGCGTCTGACGTCCGTGCCAAATGAAAACAGTCTAGAAAAATTATTATTGCGGAAGATATGTGACACCTTCTGACTTTTTTCTCCTGCTATTTTTCTTCTAAATTCCTTAGACCAATTCATTCTCAATTTTTTAATTTTTACGTAAGGAACGATTATCTCCGAGTCACCTCTTTACGAGTGATTCTGTTTTATTTTATTTGCGAAAAGTTAGAAAGTTTACGAGTCATTTTACCTTTCGAGATTCGCGTTATCTTATCATCACTTTTCACCATGATCCACATTTTCACCTAACTCGCCTCGCTCATTTCGTTTCTTTAATAGTTTCTCGCGCTTACTCGAAAGGTCATGAAAGTTATCTCTGACGGAAGAATTGCAGTACACCGTGAAACGCGTGCAACTGAATTTACCTTCTGCATTATACAGGAATGTGTCTCGTAACATGCTCGGTGTACATAAGCGCGCATGAACAAAGTGCCACAGCCCTTTGTACCCGATGGGGGTGACAATGGACCTCGCTCTCCGCATTGTCACTGGGTTAACCAACGTTTCCAAGGGGTATCACGGATGTTTGGCATCGCCGTGGCTCGGCCAACATCAGCTCATCATCTTTTATTCAACCCTTTGCGTACGGCATGCTGCGTACGTGACTCGCCCGTGGAGCTGTAATTACTGAACATCAGCCATGTACGTTTTAGAGAATTCCGCTTCCGTTCTACATCGAAGTTTGAACGCTAACAAAGCGAGCTTAGTTTACACTACATGCCTGCCTCTCTCTCCCCCTCCCTCTCCCTCCCTCTCTCTCTTTTCCTTTCTGACTCTCTGTTTCTCCTCTCGTGTTGCGTTCATACAGAATAAACAATAATTGAACAAATTCTATTCCAATAGACCTCTGACAGATCTACACCGTTACATCGATCATTATAGGGGATTCAGTTTAAGTATAAGTTTCTGTAATCTATATATCTTATTGCGTAAAACATAGTAATAAAGCACCGATAATGAGGAGAAATATAATATCTATGCTCCGATGTTACTTAGTTAAACATTATCAATATATTATTCCACGTTTAAAATGATATTCATATCTGAATGGATTTCTTTTAGACATCAAAAATTCCTTCCAAAAGTTTTGCCAGCTGTACAATCTGCAAATCTTCGAAGCCGCGTGGCGGTAAACGTCAAACGGCAGAATGAAATCGAAATTCAATTTCTCGTCCCTCGTGATATCCGTTCGCTGCGCGAGAATCTCCCTCGTGAAACCATCACACGATTACGCTAATTCGGGTATCATTTATTTTTCGTTCACCCTTCCTTTTCTTTCTTACCCTCCATTACGTCGCTCGCCGCGCAAACGAGCCATCCAACCCCCACCTTCAACCCTCTCCTTTCCTGTACCTCGTGAGCTGCTCCATGGATCGGGCAACTTTGAAGTGCGCCGAGTTTTTGATGTAGCCACCAACTGTTCCTATCTCGTTCACCATGCAAAGCAGTGAATCACGCATTAGGCTAAGATGAAGAGACAAATAATCGGAGTAATCGAGCGACCAATCTACGAGGCAAATGCTTACATCGCGATAGTGTTAAGCAAACAACTTTACTTTTCTGCGAGTTCAAATCAAAATAAAAGAGACATCGACCATACTGCGTTCATTGATATCGTTTTCGGACAATCTGACAAGCGAACTTTATACATCTCGGATAATGCTGTTTAACAGGTACTGGATCTTATATTCCATAGTGATATAGTGTCGGAGTTAACGCAATTCGCAGAAGATATTACAAATACTGTAAGTTGGCGACCTAGTAACTTACTTATTTTTTAAATTTTGTAAACAATAATACATGTCAGAAAAATTCGAAGAAGAAGTTTATTCGTTACTAAAATCGTTTATCAATAATTTAAAAATTAGAAAAATTACTAGCCAATATCTAAAAGTTAAAAATCAATCAATAAATGCATTAATATTCGTTGCAACAGAGACAAGGCATCGAATACTTTAAAACTAAGATGCTAGTTACATGACTTTTCACAATACGAGGAGCGATTTATGTCGTACCTGTCACACCATCAAAAGGATTGGAGGGAAATCGTAAAATTCGTCCGGTCGTTGTTCACTTAATCGAAGCCGAAGAACGCACTCTGTTCCCTACGACACAAGTCGCCGGTTTAACGCGCGGACATGAGCGCGAAAGTCGAGTGGATGGCGAAGACAAATATGCGGGGGACACGAAACCGCGCTTCAGCCTCTTAACTCATCTGATTCCGAGAGAAAGCACGTGCGTGTACGAATGCACGTGCGTGCACACGCGCCCGGCCACCTATATGAAATATTGCTCGTATGTTGTTCAGTGGACATACTGCTTGCTTTCGTGGTTTCCCTATCCTTTACGCCGGTTCGATCAGGGAAGATTGGTGGAAATCGCAGAGAACGGATGGACAAACAAACGGAGACAAAGATAAAACGCGATAAAGGTCAAAGTAAGAGAGAAAGAGTAACAAATCCAACACGTGGGACCGAAGTATTAATTCCACGTTCGGTGCACCCCCTGTTATTTCAAGCAAAGACACAAGCCGACGCTTGCCTTTGCCACGCGTACGCATCGTACTTTATTGGAAAATGTGCAAATACTATGCTACCCTCTCTTTCGGCTCTTTCTTCCTTTTTCTATATTTTTATCTTGTTTTTGACATGCGCTGTTTTACTTTGAAGATTCGGCTCCACTTGCAAGTAAATACAAAATGCAATGACATTTGCTTCAAAAATTCATATTTAAGAGAAATGAATTATCAATTACTAATTACATATCTTGTGTACAGTATGCTACTTGGAATTTATTAATACAGAATTATTCGATAAATGTAATTTTTCGTTAAACATATTACGCGATATTATTCTCTTTTTGTAGTAAGATCACGAAATCGATTGAAATGTAGAGTAGAGATTTCAAACATCTGACATGCAGATACAATAAGAACCACAAACTACAGATTGTTTAATATTAAAATGACAATTCGAGCGTTATCTCTACGAAAATGGAACCTGGCTAAACATTACAAAATGAATTCTAACTGTGTATTCTCCGGACCGGAAGAGGCGGCTACGACTCCAAAACTACCGTCTTTTAGGCAGGCTAGGTAAAGCTAGTGAAGTTCTCTAACAATATAATTCGATATGGACTGAGTTTGCCTAAACGTGTTTCCGTTATCCGCTATGGTTGAGGCCTTACATTTCCTGCCGTCGCTATGTGATTTCCGTGACTACCGAAGGGGAATCTTGATACTCGCCATACTGTGTCGAATATGTTTCGACGATTACCGATGTTTTTCACCACACGAATGACCTTTTTTAGGTTTCCCCGCAATCCTATTAACTTTTTACCGTCGAGAGAAGTTTCTTCTAAACGAAAGTCTGATGTGTACGATTAATTTTTCATGACCACCTCTGATTCAATAGCAGCTGATTTGCTTCGAAACTGTTCATGTTGGCAACTTTCTTCACAGGGTTAATTGTTTTTAAGTGTTTACCATTATAATTGACTAATTTAACTTCAAAATTACACCAAAGAACATTTACCTTAAATTACAAAATGTACCTTAATATCCATTAGTCCTCATACAAGAAAATGTCACCAATGGACTTTGTAATTAAAATAATTAAATTTCATAATAGAAATCTGTCACTGTCACACATAACAGCTAAGAAGCGTACCTGATTCGATCCAACTTACTCTCTAAAGCAAATATCCAATTTAACAATGTGACAAAATAAAAACAACGCTACTGTTAATTCCATGAAACAACAGATCCAAGACGAATCTAAGCTCGACAATTGCTTGTTGAATATTGCCTAATCTACGTTCATCTCTACACACGACGTCGTTTTTTAGCAGGCGTAATCGCGCAAACTCGTTCATCACATCGCATACAGAATGTCGGGACGCGAACTGAGCGTCGCTAATTTGCCTCGATAATGACTACAACTACAGCGGAGAATTAACCGGCGAAAAGGGAGCCGAGTTGCCGCAGCTCGATCCGTATCTGTCGCCTGGTTGGCTGCTTTATGAATGGGGAGGAACCTCGGTGATCGTCGCGCGATCACGGAAGAAGATTGATCTGTCCCCGGTGAT
This sequence comes from Bombus confusus, assembly GCA_014737475.1. Taxonomy (NCBI): domain Eukaryota; kingdom Metazoa; phylum Arthropoda; class Insecta; order Hymenoptera; family Apidae; genus Bombus; species Bombus confusus. Next base: position 822,398 of record JACXIV010000096.1, read on the forward strand.
CTGCGACGTTTATTAGGAATGCCCGAGGTAATAGGCTGCACCGGCTCGTTTCGTCCGACTGAGCGTTCAACGCGATCCACGAGTTCTCTTTTATGGTAATAGCTCGAAATCGGGGCACGCGACCGACGATCTTAAAAATCCTGTTCAGAGTCGCATATCTATTCGAGTGGCGTTCTTCTACAGAAAGTGAATTCCGTCTGCATTTCGGAGAAATCGAGTGCTAGATTTAATTAAACGAATTTTACGGGATTTTATTTGATCTTGCGAATCGAAAATTAATAGGATACAAACTAGTAAGTCCGAGCAAGGAGTTGGTTTTGCCCTTCCACGTGAAACACCAAATTTTTTATTAAAAAGCCTGTGGATTGCGGGAAGCTCGTAAATGAAAATTTAAATGGTAGCAAATTGGTGTTTTTATTTTTGTATGCATTTGGCTTGTGTATCTAATATTGGTCCTATTTTACTCGTGGTATATCTGTTGTGTTGTTCAGTATATTTATCACACGATGTATACATTTATACGGTGTACAAATATTAATAGAAAAACCTCAAATAAAGTTCGAGTAATAAAAAAGCGGATATACAGGGTAGTTGGTAACTGGTGGTACTAGCGGAAAGGGAGTGATTCTACGCGAAAAACGAAATCGAAAATATAGAATAATATATATATAGAGTAATATTGACGGATAATTTTGGACTAAAAGTTACTCCTATTGCAGTTCATTGAATAACTAATCATCCGTTATAACATAACCACATTGTTTGAGAAAATTATGTATATTACAGGTTTCATCAAATTTTATCGCGCAACAATAGTATACATATTATACAAGGCCCATTTAGCGCCCTTATCTGAGCTATTTAACATTCGATCTCAATTGCAGCGAACAGTAACTGAATATTACTTGCGAAACGCGTCCGCGTACTAGACATTTTATACTAGCATTTTCAACACGCCAGTGATTCCTAACAACGCAAAATGAACAACGAAAACTTTTCGCATGCGCAACTCGGCACCCATAAGAGCAATCTATTCGTCAACAAATATTTACCATCTAAATTATTGCACTTTCCACGAATTAAGCGACACAGCTTCGCGCGTTACCTCTGTTCGTCGTACAACTAGGTATTTACACGATGTAATTGCATTTACATATAATCCCAACCGACTTTTATACACCACAGTTCGTCAAGCATTTCCCTTGACTTTTGCACAGTTAACGCGTGTCGAAAAAGCCGAATTAATTGAGCCACTCGAATCGTTCGACTATTCTCCATTGTAGGAGGAACATTGTACAGACTATGCCAGTAATAACAGAACGATCATGTGAACAATTGCCGGTAGTCACACTTTTCCATGAATGGGTGTTATAACAATCTTTGGTAGAAAGTATTCTACTATCTACAAAATAGAATTTAAAAAGATACGAATGAAAATATACTTTTGCAACTAGTGTATGGTACTTTATGTGTACAAGAATTATCAATTTATTTTGTAAGAATGTAGCAATAGATTTGTTACCGTTCCGTTACTTTTGTTGTAGCCTGTGTTTCAATGAAAACGCAGGTGAAAACTGAAATTGACACTTACCTGCCAGGCATTGGAGTCCAGAGCGAGATAAGACATATTGTTGTTAGTGTCCTCCGTGATTGAGAAAATATTGTAGATCTTCAGAACCCGTTGCCAGTTGGCACTTCGTCAATATGAAAGTTCTCACTCACGTCCCGAGATGATTGGTAGGCGGCATCTTCCGTCGGTGGCTTCGACAGCGTGAAAAATGTCCTACAAGCATATTTGATAAGAATTTTATTATATAAAGTTGGAAACACAGAATCGATTAATAGAGGAAAGGCAGAACAGAGATTTTTATGGATTTTCGTATTGTAATAACATTGTGAGAACTACGATATAGAATAGGTACTAAATAGAAGGAAACATACATATGCATATCTCAGAATAATTGATTACACTGATTCTATTTTTAAAGCTTAAAATATTACTAATTGCTTACGTGACCGTTTACATCATTATCCATTCGTTTCATATTTCTCCTATTGCACCATATTGTATTATTAGTACGATTTTCGTTCTTGTTTTCATTCAATCATTATTATGCTATATTTCAAGAGACAATAAAAGAAATTTCGTTTATACAGAAATAAATAAACAGACACAAACAATTCGTATACGTATGTATTCTACGATTGAAAGCATTCAATTTCAGATAAACCTAGTAGATTAAATTTAGGTAATATTTGCTTCGACGAAAATAACTTTTTATATTTATAATATTTTTATAACTTTTTATGGCAAACAATTCAAACTAATGAAAATATCGCTAATTTTAACCGAACAATGTAACATTTATGCGGAAGTGGTTCTTCGCTACAAATTTAACATGTTTTGAAATGAAATGAAATTCGCTGAAATCAGCGAGGACGATCATATGTAACAACTCCGAATGTGTTAATAACGATATGTATGCATTTATTTCTATACAGTAGCAATGCTAAAAGCTCGAGCGTTATAATCCGCGCTTACAATAAAGGATAATGATTCATTCTCGAATTTTCCAACAAATCTGCCAAAACAAGTATTCGAAAAAATTAAAGAACAATACAGACGTATGAAGTTAGTAGAGAGTTTGATGGAATGAAAGAGAAAACATATAAACTGCGTGAATAGAAACCGAATTCAAAAACGAGCGATTAAGATAAATACGAAGGCACGGTCGAGAAGAAAACTGAAAGTTGTTCAAAAAAATATGAATTATACTGTCGTCGTTTCAAATCCCCCGGGCGTTCCGTCAACGGATAGAGAACTTAGTTAAGCAAAGTTAAATACGGCTCCCCGAGGTGGCACGACCGCTTTTTAATTGTAAACACTTTCACGAAACGGGAAGATAACTCGAGTTATCCCGGTACGCGGTGATTTCGTAAGTCGACATCGCTCTGCTATTCGACAAAAAATAAATAATTTTATTATTTAAATTATTTATTATATCGTCATATTCGAGGTAATGATTCGATTAATACATGCTCATGGTCGCCAATAGTTTAATAGTATTTATTGGGTAGATATTACGATTATAATTAGACGTAATCAGCACTTGAAAGTACGAACTATGTAAATTTCACTTTTAACGAGGGCTTGATACGAATGACATAAAAATTATGTAGATAAATATCCTAATTATCGAGTCTAGATTATGGAGTTCTTAAGAACAAACTGGAGCGAGTCACGAAATTATCAATATATCGATCAATTACACAAAAACAGCATCAGGTCTTCTTTCATTGAAAACGGAACAAGCTTACGTAACCTATACTCGTTGGCAGATAACCTTAAATGTCACGTAACCGGAGAAAGAAATCACGAAAAGCAGTAAAACAGAATAGAAAACTCTTACGTACTCACCACAAGTTTCTTGGAATAAATTAACAGATTGTTCACGCCGAAACACACCAAAGTTAGTCCCAGACGACCATACGATTGAAATCACAGCGACACAGCGTCGTTCGTTCCAGACGTTTTTTGAGCGCGAAAACGGAGTAACGCCACACGTCACGAGGGGTCGTTCGAAGAAAAACACTCGATACGTTCTCGCGACTGATACGTGGTTTGACTCGCGTTTCGAATCGCATAAACAAGGTTGCAAAATTACAACTTCTCTCACTCGTGTCAGTAGCCCCGCGAGGATTCACCGTGTCCACGTCTCGCGAAACACAAGGAAAGCGTGTGCGTCGCGACGCGATACCAAACGTAACTATAATATGTGTGCTGGTGCTGAAACGTCGTCGCGTTTCCTAATTCCTATTCGCGAAAGGACGACACGGTAAACAGTTTTCAGGTTAACCTTTAGCGAGAAAATCAATTCGATCTTTCTTTCTTTTCGGTTGGCCTATTGTTTTCGAATATACGCACTCGCGCACGCTTGTTCACATACACGACCAAGGCCCGGTAACCTAATCCTCGGCTAGATTAGCAAGGGCTAATTCGAAATGCAACCCATGTCTTCCTCTCTTTCTCATCGACTTCTCGATCCCCTTCTTGCCCTCTCTTTTACTCGCCTCCCCTCTCCCTACCTTTCGCCTTTTCTTGTGCGATATTGTTTCGTCCTTCGACTTGTGCCTCTCTCCTTCCCTCTCTTTCTCGCTCCTACTTTCCGTTCTCCCTCTACCTTTCTTTCTCACTTTCTGTCTATCTCTCTTTGTCGCTCTCACACCCTCGCTGTGACTACTTAGACGATGGTTCGTATAATCGGCAGACACTACGATACCGGTTGGCAGTAGGAGGACACGAAATTTTGTGGATACTAATAGAAGACAGTGGCCCGTGTGCGGTGATATAAAGACGCGTGGACGAGAACGAGGATGGAAACGACGACGAGCGCGACGATACACGACAGGAAGGAAGAAAGTGACTTTTGTACGTTGTACCTCCCCCGGTGTGTGTTGCCACCGCACGTGGCGCGTCGCGACGTCGCACTGCGCTTGAGGCAAGAGAGGCGCCGCGGCGCCCCCCAACTCCTCTCGAGAGCCACCCTTAGTAAACCACGCTCCCTACCTCCTCATCCTCCCTTTCGCTTCGTCAGCCCGCCCGCCCGCACCTGCGGCGCGTCCACCACCGACCTTCCCCTACTCGTTGCACCCCACGGGGGTGTGGTGCCTCCGCCTCCAGTCACATGACGAACCCTGCGCGGCCTCCCTGCTGTACGCGGCTGCCGGCGGGGATAGCCTAACCTAACCTACATGATTGCGCGATATAACCTATATGAGCGCGCTTCGTTTAACGCGCCGAGCTTCGTCAACCGATCTACCGATCGCGTATCCTCTTCTCTGCTCTCGATTTCACAATTTTCTCTTCCTGTATTTGTACGTTGGTCGATAAACTCGTGTCACTATATTCCAATTATATATTAAAATATCCCAGCAAAGACTTTTACGAGACGAGACCATATTTAGAAGTAGAAACTTAAAAATGCGCCGAGTGGTGTTGAAATTAAGATGTCTACCGCTATATATTCGCACGAATTAACAGTGAAAAGAGAAAAGAGAGGAGGTGAAAGAGATCCAAAATACAAGGAACGTACAAGATCGAATACGCGATCGACGCGTATTCCTGGTTGTCGCGTAGACGATGCGTACGTGTATGCGTGTGCGTGACGAGGACAGAGGGCTGGTTTCCGCACACCACACCCTCCGCATCTCTAATCCTAGAACGAACTGTATAACTGTATGATGCCAATACATTTGTACGGCGTAATACGAAAAGGACGACGAATGCTTAGCATCGTCTGCGCATGACCGATCGATGCCCCTTCCTTCTCTACAATCATCCCTCCTGACGAGCGACTACTACGCTACTACTGTACGTAGCCCGACTTCGTATCACCCCACCATCCTGTCCCCAGCGAACTGGGACTACCACGCTACAGCCCCTTTCTTCGTACAGCCCTGCTGTCGCTACCTCTACTGCCCATCCCACTACATGCTTTTACCCCCGATTCTAGAATGAGAGAAAGATCAAGAGAAGGGTGCACACTGAAGGAGTAGAAGCGCGAAGGAGTAGAGCGGGGAGGGGTGAAGTGAAGAAGAACACGTCAAGACGAGGCTTCTGTTTTTCCCTCTGGAGATTTCGGCAGGTCTTCACGCCGTCGCTGTTTCTGTTCTTCTCATTTTCTTCATACCTTGTCTTTTTACCTTGTATCTACTTCCTGGCTTCCTGCTGTTCCATGCGCGCTCCCGTTGCATTCTTCCTTCTCTAGTCCTTGTCATGAATATCATGAATTTTGAATTCGACGGACCTCCCGGATAGTGGTTCCTTTCTCTACAAACTCGTAAGAAATCGATTGTCTGCGATTTTTAGAATGGTAATGGTAAATCGATTTCTGTTCAATATGTTCGGAATTTCAGTGTTAGCAGCAACGTTTTCGATTGGAGAATGTAGCGTAACATCCGGGAAGACATTGCGAATAAGGCAAACAATCAGTCACTGCTATCGATAACCAAACCACGGAAGATACATTAACCGTTATTCATAGCGTTTTTGTGTTTTAAAATCCCATATAAAAGTGATTACCTTCGTGAAGAAGCCACGATACACGTCACAACGTGCCTCCAGTTACCCTGATCGAACTCTAAACTCGCGCAAGAGGTCAAACCGTCCATCTTCTTGCTGGAGAGCGGCGCACCACGCCTATGTTAAATCGTGACTCGATCGAGGAGGAAGCACCGGTGTTATATTAGCGCCCAGGAACAACCTGATGCGATCCTTCGGGGTATCCACGATGGTTCGTGAATAGCCCGTAGAGAAAGAGGCGAGAAATGCAAGATCGACAAACAACAGATCGGCGTTGCGCAATTAACGAGACCAACCGATTGAACTCGAACTCGAAGCAACATCGAGTGGGTCGACCGGGTCAAATCGAGTCGAGTACCTTCGTAGAGTCGTCACTAGCTCGGCATAGCACCGTAGATGTTCGATATCTCGAGCGTAGTTGTGCTGCTCTACGAACAATGCGCACTGTGCAGACACCGAACCAATACGATACGCAAACTCCTCGACGAGGAGAACGTTCAAAGGAAGGGAATTAAAGTTCTCGTCGTTCCTGTATCTACCTATCAGTGGCCGCCAGTTGTCCGGCCTCTTCCTCGCTCGAGAGCACGAATTAACGTCCAGTGCGAGTAGAATGTCAAATGAGGTTCGGTTATTATGGTGTTTAAGTTATGTTTTTTCCTTATGTTTCCCGAATCGATGAGTAAGCTTTTTTAAAGGCGCAGAGGATGCGATTAAGGGTGCAGAGCGAACAGAATTCTGAGAAATTGGCTACTACAGCGAGAAAACACGTTTGCGTGTAAAAACGTAGTAATGAATGAAAGGCGGAAAGCGAAAGGGCGCGTGGAATGTTGCTAATGATAGTTGTAAACGAGAATGGGAAGAGATTACTCCAAAGAGGAGGGAAGGAACACTTGATGCACCTTGTAATGTGAACCTAATCATAATGCGAGGAAGACAAATTTGATTTTGAATTATGGGAATGTTAAGTACTTCCCAGATTTCAAAGTTGTAAATATTCCAGAGGATATTGGTAATACTGGTTAGACGACGTAAACGCGTGTATCGCAGTAAAACTATGGATTCGCAAAAGACCATATACTACGATCTATAGTGATCGTACTTGACGAAGTTTCTTTTGTATTTAATTTTCCTCGCTTAACGTTATTCACGGCGAGAGCCATTAAGAAATTAGCTTGCCTCGTTGAACGACGTACGTACGGTCAAAGACAGAATCTTTCCTGTAACCAAGCTTCAGCCGCTAACCGAGAAGTCACTCTCTAAGAAATCTACTATAATCCACTTTGTTCCAGAACACATCACATTATAACGCCATAACTCGCTCGTGTGATGCAATTTAACTACTACATCATTACTCCCAAAGTTAAGCTGGTGTAAGTTGGAAATTACTAGTTAAATTGCATATATCCATGCAAGAGCCGAGAGCGCTGTGTAATCTGCCCATGTGTTTATCTATCGGTAGGTAGTCTGGCATATACTGTGGCCCCTCTCCATCATCGAGATGGTCACGGAGACCATCTTACCCTAATTACCTAATAATCCGAAGCGATGACCTAACTTTGGCCGTGTCTAAGTGGTTTCCGCGTCGCAGCAAGTTGAATGATGTGTCTATAACTCTGGCAAATTCTAATAGACATACTCGAAACGCGTATAAACTTGATTACTCTGTAATATCCACCTTTTCCTCTCGAACAAATAAATATTGATATTAACATTCTTACGATGTTTAAACGAAATACTTGATAAATCAATTTCTCCGTAAGTTTATTTGTTTAATGGAAATGTGAATTCAACAGTTTTATAAATAATAATTTTTCTTCTTACATATAGTCTTCTATAGCGGATAGCGACAAGTTATTTGATCAAATTTATACCTTTCATATTTTTAAGTAAAAATATTTCACAGAACATTTAAACACAAATCTTTCATTGGTCGTTCGATTTATTGTACAATAACATCTGGAACAAGCTGAAAAATAACGAATTTCACACACAGCATTACATGCGTTAGTGTAACAAATTCAACCTGACATGATTTCATTTTCCATCCGAGTTTTTCTTTTACAACAGTCTTTTTCACGTAAACATCTTTATACGCGAACGAAAGATCCCGATTGGTGGAACGACAGAATCAATAGATCCCGGATGATCCGTCTACTGCCATAAACAGATCCTTCGAAATCGATACTGATCCCTATTGATCATGAGGACCGCAAACGCGACGCGTCCTCCGTGTATATCCTTTCACGTTTCACGAACAGCTCGAGGCTGTCAGGTGCTACCGTCGTCAGGACCATAAAAATGTGCGTATCTGGAGCTGATTTTTCTGAAAACATTCGTGCATCTTGAAAGGCCACTGAATAACCTCCTCTCCTTTTTTCCTCCGCGGGCGGTGAAGAGCTTGTTGACTTAAGCGCGTGGCAAATTTCGTCTTTTCAAACGTTTTTCTTCCTCGAATACGGCTCGTTACCCCTCGCTACTTCGAAGATTACACCCACGAAATGATTCGAGGTACTGCATCACATTGTTCCGATTTTTTTGTAAACTCTTTTTCTTTTTTTTTTAATACTGAATTTCTTTTTAAATTGAGATTATTTAGGGACAACCATATAAACGAAGGTTTAAATGTTTACTATATTGTGTCAATAAGCATCCTGTTAAAGAATGTATTATAAAATATTTAAACGCGAAGCGTTCATGGTTGAACGGGATTGATTTAAAGAAAACGGTAACTAATGCGATACGACGGACGTAAATTACATAGTGAATTCATAAAAAATGTTTGCAATTATGATTTCTTGCGATATTTTCTTATTACAAGAAATTGTCTTTTGATCGTGATTTCCGACAAGTACAAATATGACGAGAACATAATAAATACGGTTAAGCAATAGTAATTTATTCCATTAAATATCCGATACTTTTTTCCGGTCCTTGCACATTCAAGTTCGACGGTAGACTTTAAAGTAAGAGACTGGAAGTCGAACTTTCGTAATTACAATAAACAAGTCTCGGTTGCCACGGCAAAACGCCCCGTTACAAAGTACAAACGCCTCACGGTAATGGCATGCAAATTGTTGGTTTACCTAACGTCTGGACTCCGTGGGTTCGGTTGAAATGTGATTTCTTACTACTTTGAATCCGAACGGGGTTTACCGCCCTTTGAAGCCCCACGATATTTTTGTAAGAGGGTTCGCGTTTCAGCGCGAATGGAATATCGAGCACGATATTATCGCGGATTTCTTTCCATCGTGATGGAGATTGTATTTTTTTCTCTAGAATTGAGAGAAACAATTTATATCTAGAAAGTGAAAATATCAACTCAGGTATTGTTAATATTCAACTGATTTAGGACGTCCAGAATTTTAGATTCATTTTTAAATTTAATTTAACAAACTATTAAGCGTTTCACGCTGTTGCAAAACTTTACCTATTACTGTTCAACGATATTTCTTCACTTAATAAAGAAGTAAAAGAATAATCGATTATTGTATTACGTATTGTATTGTACATATATCGATATTGTCCTAGCCAATTAGATAACAAACATTCTTCCAGTAAAAAGATACACGCTGAGTATCCATAAAATTACAATATAGGCACCATTAACTTTTCTAGCAACATCCTTAGAGTACAACTCAAGTCCTCGTAATTTTTCGTCGAATACTCGACCAAGGAAAGCTGATATCTTCCACCCTTCAGGAAAATTCCTCGACCGCGATGTTGTGAATAACAATATGTTCTACTGTCGAAACGACAAGTCTCACAGCATTTCGATCCTCGATAGATCGAAGCGTCCTGAAATTAGTGCTCACCTGTGCGAGGTAAAACACGGAAAGACGTATGCATATAAGAATAGGTACTTGTGTTCCTATAAGTAGGGTGATTCTAATAACAGTATGCCAAGCCACTCGTTCTACTATGAGCGACGTTCTGTCGGTTCTCGTGGCTACGCCGAATCGCCCGCAGCGTGGCGTGATCCAGTAGCATTTGAAAACGGCATACGACTCGATACTTCGACCGTAGTCTTTGCATCTTACGCGAGGAATAAAGTCCAACGGCGGTGCGCGATTTGTGCCATTATCCGGTGGATTCTAATAAGCGCGTGTCAATTCTTGTTGGAGCGAAGCTCCGACGCAGGATCTGGTAGCATAGTAGGGCCTGTGCTCGTGGAGAATCGCTCAGCCTATGGCGTGGCGTGCTCGAGTAGCGTTTGAAAACGAACCCAGTGACCGGTGGGGCATCCTTCTGCACGAATTTCAGGCTGGACATTGTCGGTAGGTAAGCACGTTACGCCGGTGCACAGGCTACAACTCTTAATTCGTGATAAAACATTGGTTCGGTCCTTATTGAACATTCAACGGTGCACCCATGGCGCGAACACAATCCAGACATCCTCTCCCCTTGCGCTGGAATTTCTACGAGACATACACGGGATGTAGGCTAAAAGCTTGTTCGGATTGGTTCGAGGCCAAAGAAAGCGGCAACGTGTGTGCAAACCGGGCAAAAGAAACCACTGTGAAGAATATACAAGCATCGTCGCGACCACCGAGCCGCGCTACAGAGTATGTTTGAGAGTACGTTATGTGTTCCTCCGAAGCCTGCACGGCTCGTGCAGGGTTGCGCGACTAAGTGACGCATTAGCATAATTGCCTGTAGAAAGCGATTTTTCCGCGGCGCGATCTTTCGTTCTTCGGTGAAACGACCGAGAGGAGAAAAACAGCAATCCCACCGGCTGCCTTGAGGTACGTTTAATATCCGCGTTATTCCCGACGTTGTGCGTTCATTACGCTTCCGTTACAATTAAACATGAAGGTATATATCATATGATCGAGAGGCAAAATTTATCGATAACGGGCTCTTCAGTTGCAATCTCGTTTCGTTTGTCCGGTAATTCGCCCACCGATCGTATACACATGTATATCGTTACCACATATGTATATGTACCGAGCATGTACATGCGACGGATTCCTCGGAAATGCGAGCGTCCTGCACAAAGAAGAAAGGAAACAAGAAGAAGGAGAAAAGTCGAAGAAAGAGCGGCAGAGAAGAAAAGATTCGGGTCAGAGTCCTGGTACGGAGAACTCTCTCGAGAGAACCGGAGACTTTATCATCGCGCTCGGTCGCTCGCCTCTCTCATTAGTTGGCTGGCACGCCGCCCCCGGGGCCGGCCTGTGCGTGAGTTTAATCTGTGCGCGAAGCGAAGAACGCGTGTATGCGTGAACTCACCGCTCGTCCTCGCTTAACGCGCGTCCGTCCCGTCGTGATGCCGCGCGCGTTTGCTCTCGCACACGAGGCCGTGTTTTCTCCGACACACGGTGTGCACCGTTCGCCGCGCATTACAAACTTCGTAGACGCTGTGCTCGACGTGTGCGTGCGGACGAGCGCGCGAGACTGGAGATGCAGCGTGGGCGGCGCGCACGCTACGGCATTCCGGAGCTGGCCCGGCAGCGGCACGAAACCGCGTAATATGGGAATGCGTGGAGGCTTGATTTTAAGTGGAGAGAACAAATATTCCTCCTTATACGCGTTGGCTAGACCTCAATTATCATGGAATCCCGACGGAGGGAACCGAATAAATTCGAGGTTAGGACCGGGGACCTGCCAGAAATTCGCCGATCGGACACTGGGAAAGGATCCTTCGTAGAGAAGCTACGAGGTTAGAGGGATTTCACGCGATAAACGATATTGCTTGGTTCTTTCGTTGCCCTTTCACCTCTAAAGAATTCTACGAATGGGTCAATTCTTTTCTTATGGGTATCCTACGTTGCTACATCTTCTTTCCAGTAATTATACTCGTTTTGCTATCTGTGCTATAAAAATCGACAACATCAACCCCTGTGTGCCGATTTCCGTATCCGTTAAAAATTCCGTGACACGCGGAATGCCCCTCTCAAAATCGCGGAGAATCTTGAAACGATCGAAACATGTATTTTCATACAGCAGCCACCCTCCGAGTCGCAATCGAGCGGGAAACGGCGGCGTTATTCGGGGAGCCAGTGACAACTTAAGAAAGGAAATCGTCCCCTGTCTCGTCGTGCACGATTCAGCGCGATTCTATCGGCGAAGGGATTCCTCGATGAGACAAGGGAAAGAAGAGAGGTGGAAAGAGAGAAGAATGCATTCGTCATTACGCGGCTACGTGACGATCAAAAGGAGGCCTGCGGTATTTACAGCGAACAGGCACGATCGCGGCTACCCGATCGATCGTTTCGCTCTGTCGCAGGAACCCCAACCGAGCGTCGAGCAATTCTCGTTCTTCAAACAACGCCAATATGTTGGTTCGTGGGTCACTGCTTTGGCACGAAACTCGTACACACATGGTCGTGGCGGTGAGGGAAGAAACGGAGGGAATGTGGAATGGGTCAGGGGTAGCGAGGAGCAAGGGAGTAGCGTCGTCTGTCGGGTATAGGGTGAAATTTAGTGCGGAATATAAGGGACCCTCCCGAGCTTGGCCTAAGGCGGGGTTTACAGCCCTCCTTGTGAATCTGGCCGTGTGCGCATACATTTTCAAAACTCACTTCGATCCACCAGGTTGGAAGGGATCGCATTGTCGGAGACAATTCTCTATCTTTTCCTTCTATCCCACCCCTGTTCCCTCCTCCACCCCTCTGTTCCGTGGCTGGCTTCTTCTTCCTTTTCACACGGGGCAGAGCCACGCGTCCGACCAACGGATACGAACCCGGCTTTCTCCAGAACTTGCCCCCTTTTCCGTTAGGTCGTCCGCGAAGAAAGGGATGCACCAACTCCTCCCAGTTTTCTGCCCTTTACACCACTTGGCGGCGACGCGTCCGACGGCCCAATTAAACTTTTAGTGCTCGCTTAACGCGTAGCTCGCGCGTCGTCTTGTCTGTTCAACCTCGCGGCACCGTGTTAACCGTCGAAAGTAAAGCTGCGACATGGTGCGAAGCGATCATTTTTTGCAAAAGATAATCGAACTTTATACGCTGATTTATTTATTTGTCAACCATGTGGAAAGTAGAATTTTTATAAAAGATGGTTTGTATAAATCTAAAAATAAGTACGCCGAAATTAAAGGTGATTATTTTTAAATAAACCGAATATTCGACGGAAGATATCTGTAGAAAACTAAACGAATTGCACGATTGGTGCTATTTGCATTTTTTTCCATGAAGTGAGAACGAACGTAGAAATAAAGTACAATATTATTTCAATGATAAAGTAAATACATGTATGACAAATGCGTTGTAATTAAATTTGCTCAAATTCACGTTTTATTCAGCGATCAAACATCATCGATACAATTGTATAGTCGGAATTACTCTTCAATAACGATTCAATATTTTCAATGCTTAAAGCAAAGTGAGGGGAAATAGAAAATAATATATACGAGGAATCGTATCGAGGTTTATTTTGTTAACGTTACATTATTTATACACATTCGCGCGTATATTTTCTTTCCGCGATTCAGTAATAAACGGTTGGCGAATTTAATACTGAACAATTTTTAATGATTGATTCCCGCGCATCCGTGATTTGGTATGAATCATTGATAATATTAATAGACGGCAATATGTCTAACGAACAATGTTCAGAGCAGCGCGAGTTCGCAAAACTGATAAATAAAAAAAAAGAGAAAAATAAAAAAAGTGAAAAAAAAAATAAAACCAACAGCTTCGAAAGTTATTTAACGTGCTAATTGCTCGGGCCACTTTATTTTATAGCGGACCCGTGGAAAATATAGATTCTGTAGTTAACGTATTGAATTTCCGCGAATGTCGAGTGAATAAATGAAAATTCATGAGTAATCGCCGCCTCAGGCTGAATATTTTCGATCACCGCCAACAAGCCGGGTCTAGCTCTTAAATCGTAGTCTTAAAAACATCATACGATTGTCCAAATATTATAAGAGCAAACATTTCATGGTTCGTTACTACATTCGCATAATTTAGCGAATTTGGAAAGAAAACTTTGTGCTGCTGAATTTTCACTTTTACTTTTGAACTACAGATCGTGTATATCTAAAAATATGAAAACTTATGCAAATATTAAAGCGATACGTTCATTTTCCTAAATCAATCATTGCATTCTCTGGAAAGAATTGTTGTTTGGCCACTCGATTTTTTAATTCATAACTATTAAACTCGTGTTCTATTTCTTTATCTATCCAAAATATAAAAAAGTCGAAAGATAAGAAAACGCCGATCTCTAAAGGTAACAAGGAAGAATTTTATTCGAACGATTTCCAACAAAATGGCTCTCTATATTTTGCAAGATACTTAAAATTATCTGGATGATGGAAGTGAAGGTTACAGCTAATCACGTAGCATGCGTGTAAGATTCCAATTCCTGACTTATACAGGGATACTCTGTTTATCGGTTGTCGTAGACAACGTGACGTCATTACAGCCAACCAGCTCGCACGAAAGGAAAAGTTACGAGTCGAAAGAAAAATTATGATTGGGCTCACCCAGTGCGATCACGCGCACGTGGACGTGTACGCACGAGTTAAATCCTCTTGCTTCGCTCTTGCAGTCGCAATCCTCTTTTCATTTCTCTTCGGTTTTCGTCCCTCATGCAGTCGATCTTCAGCCTCCTTTTCCAGCTTCCCCAAAAGCATATTTCTCCTCTTGCCGTACGAGAAGTCGCGTTACCTGTGCGTATACTGATCCGTGCTCGGGCTCGTGCACATCCTCGCCTCGTACCTATCTTCTCCCTCTTCTTCTGGTGGTGTGCTTGTACCCGAGATATATATATATATTTTAGTGGCGCTCGAGCGCCCCGCGGGCGGTCCCCGAAAGTTTGCCGATTTAAGGATCAGGAGGAACATAAATTGAAAGTAATGGCTTGGTGTGTACGTGTCAGGTCGGATGTCGACGTGCATCGGGGCCGGATGACCGGCTGGCTGCCTCTCGCTGCGGCGGTTCTGACCCGACGGTGCAAACGTTGTCCTATCACGAAAGCCTCGCTCCTTTTTTGCTTACCATCGAGCTTTTTCAGAGGAGCCGACGTGGTGTGTATCGTTCTACTACACCGGTGTGTACTGCCCTATCTCGTCAGACAGCCTGCCAACCACGCTGCGTACTAATCCTGCGCGTGCTACGATCGCTACGCACGGCAGCTTGTAAAACAACATGGTACTTTGGTGTATACGCCATGCAGGTCGAACCGAATGGGGCCACGTTCAGAAACTGGGAGCGAAGGAGGAGAAGAGGAAAAAGGAAGCAAGCGGCGCGAAACGAAAGTGCAAGAGAAAAAGGACACAATCCCCGTGTGAGCACGTGATAGGGATAGGGACGGAGAAAAGGAGACAACGAGAGAGATGAGAGGAACGTTCGTAGCCGTGGGCACGATAAGGTGTCTCGAGCCCCGGGTGGTGGCCAACCACCTACTGGGAGTTAAGAACTCTAAATTACGCGTGGACATGGGTTTATGTCTTCATCGGTTACAGCCAACGACCGGTCTCCGTGGAACTGACGTTCCGGTTATTCCCGGAGCTTTATTATTATATATTTCTCGCTTTTCCCCCGTTGCTCGTATATAAATTGCTGGTCTGCGCGCAACGAAAAACAGGAGAAAAAGAAAAAGGGAGAACAGGGAACGAAAAAAGAAATGAAAAGAGGGA
The DNA here is from genome assembly GCA_014737475.1 of Bombus confusus. Lineage (NCBI taxonomy): Eukaryota > Metazoa > Arthropoda > Insecta > Hymenoptera > Apidae > Bombus > Bombus confusus. The sequence continues at coordinate 838,063 of JACXIV010000096.1, forward strand.
GACGAATAAGCGGTTCATAGTTGATATTGGATACGCGGGGGACCGGAGTCAAGTCGGACGTTCAACGAGAAATTAACCATGGCCTCTTCCATGCACCGCTTTTTAGCCCGTTGCTAATTAACAGGCATCGCGGAGTACGGGTTAATTAATTATTTTCGAACTCGTCGGTGTACCCACTGTATCCAGCTTGTTTTCGTTTACGTTTCGTACATTTTAATCGATGAAAATCGAGACGAACTTTTTCCAAGCGCAATCGAACTTTATAAGATATAAATCGTGAAAATTGTTTTCCACGATGCTCTGAAACAATTTTAATCGACCAAGCGAAATATTATGCGCGTCGATCGACGCGGATTTCGGTTTTTGAATAGAATGCTAAGTATATAATACTCGACTATCACAAGGCGCGCATCGGCACACGTTACAGCACATGAAACCATACAGAAGCCAGGACTGTCGAAAACCATGTGACTTTCTTACGGGGACACGCCTTTAACATAACCTAATATCCTAACGCAGTTCAGTCATTTCCTGGTGGCCATATAGCCGTCCCTAAAGCGAGTCCCCGGGGAGAATTTTGTCAAAGGATCTTTATTCTACACGGACGTATAATACACCATTGCGCCTCGAGCGAAAGGGAAACGTGATACGTGAGTGTCACACCGCAAAAATTTCGATTACGCATGAACGCGTTGAGAAAGATCGCCACCGACCTATTTCTTTCTGTAACGTTGTTTGTTGCGTCAAAAAATTTTAATTACAAACTCGACAAGATCTCGCGTACGAAAGCCTGTAATTATTTACTACATTCTTTTCGCGTATCCAAGAGGTGCTCCACATAGAACATTTCTTTAGAAAAACGTGAAAAACCAGTTAACAGCGTTGCAGATTGCGACTAACGCAAAACTTGTAATTTCCTTTTCAAATATAAGACACCACTCAGAAATCTATACTTCATAAAAAGGTAATGTCAGATCAAAATAATATTATAAGTCCAGAACGTGAATTGTAATAAAACAAAGCAATATCTTATTTCTCGATTCATTCACAAACATTATTCTATCCACCCTAAAAATCTAACCACCCTAAAAACATCTCAAAGCGATTCAACTCAAAATGATCGCCGATCAAATGAATGTGCCATACTTTCAGTTTCATATCGTTATATTGTTTATATGTATCGCGTTGAAAAACCATACCTATCATCGTCGGTGCATCGGTGATTTCTTAATCATCTCTAGTTTTTTGCCGTTTGCAATTTGACAGATGAGTCCAGGAGTCCGTAGCAAACTGATGAACGCAGACACACACACGATTGGCCGGATGCGACCATGCAGTTCGACTCCAGTTTTAAATATTGAAAACGTCAGGGCTTTGAAGCAACGGCCGACAGACTGCCGCGGACAGGAATGCTCGCGTTTTGTTTGATGTTCAGAGTATTTTCAGAAATTTCAACATCGTACATCGCCCGAAAATCCTACCGTCGATCGATCGAAATCGCGATTGGAAATTGACGGCGACCGTATTTCCTCGCGGACAAGTACCGCGGGACGCATCCGGTGATATTTTAATAACTGCGCAGCTAAAAAGTTCGACACTCGTGTCACTGGTATGTGTCAATGTATACTTGATGGAATCCGACAATATAATCATATTGATTCATAAATGTTTACGTACTAATACTAATACCTAGCTAAATTAATGATAATGTTATGGTAATAAACTATTATTAAATAATATTTTCTATTAGAAATAGTAAGTATGTAATACATTTAATACTATATAATACTATGTAGTGCATTTAAATGAGATGAAATACATGCATGAGCGCTGGAAACAAATCTTTTGTTAATTAGTAATTGTTATATAGTCATAAATTTAATAATATTCATGAAAGAATAATAATGGTTTACAAAATTTGTTTTTTTCATCGTTCATGCTCCAGTTCTGCGTCTCAATGTACGTCTTCCCCTAACATTTACGATTTGTGGTTCGTGCCACTCGAACCTCCACGCCAGAATCCTTTCGAGTCTCTATTTCTGATAATTACAAGAAGGAAAAACAATGGGCTCAATCACGCTGCGGAACAATAGCGAAATACAACAATTGCGTGTAGGACCCCCCATGAAGATACGCGCCCAGTTGGTAATTGGACGTTGGCTTGCAGGGAGCCCTACGTGCCAAGTGCTCAAATCCCTTCGCCGCTAGATACTTGCATTGTTTATGCCTCTCGTTCATTCTACGTGCATCTTGTATAGTTAGAGCGGGGCTAGTGGCGTGATACACAGTTAAGGACAAGCGATTCTGGCAGCGCTTACTCATTGTCGTACGGAAAAAAGAATCACCAACTAGGCCTAGGTACCTCGTTCATGATAGCAAGATTAGCTGGTTACCAAGTAGCTCATCGTAAAACTAAATTTAACATCTTTGAAATTTATGATCTCCGATGTGTGAATTAATTGTAAAACTTTGTAATCATCGTTATACAGTAAAATTAAAGCACATCTTCATAGTTGTTTTAAAGTACGAGTTCAAAAAGCTCTCTCTCCTCAAGCATTTTATTTGTTTTGTACATTATTTAACAAAGTATTTTATGATACCTCATAATTATAAATTAGTTTGGAAGATTAGGAAGAGAGAAAGAACAGACTTTTCTTTAGAAATAATTGAAGAGAACTTAGCGATCCTTTGATCAAGAATTAGCATTTCAAATTGGAATTCTATTATTAGTTTAATGATTCTCCTGATGTTAAAGCTCATATAGCCGGTGGCATTTGCGGTACTTCTCGCTTCTTACTCGATTCCCGCCCAAAACCATGAATTTAGTTTTCTACACAGCCCAAGGCGATACGCAGGATAATATCAATGTAGCGGTCATACTCTATTGCAATTGAAATGAACGGTTCGATTCACCACATGCACTACTGCTTGGGTCCACGCCAATTTTGACTGTGATTCAAACCACCCTCCTTCTATTCTAGAACCCTTCTAATTTTAATCATATCATAAAGAGCAGAACATCTTTGAGCGGAGTACGACTAAATTTTGACAAAAAGTAAAAAATAGATGGAAAAAAAAAGAGGATGAGATCTTATCCTAATTATTCTGCAATAAATTGTATCAAAGAAAGAATATTCATGATATTCATGAAAAAATGACTCGAACGTTGAATTATCATAGCTAGTGTATAAACCAGACCACTGCCAAAATTGCTCGAAACCATTTACATTGGCAAATTCCATGCAACATACTCACCTCCAGAAACAAATTGTGTCGAATGCACGAATTAAGCGTAACGTACGCGTAGTTTATTAAAATAACAAGTCGCGATATTTCCTTATTTATAGTCACGACTTCTTCGATAATATTCGCTTAGCGTATTTTGTGCAAAATGTAACGTAAGGTGCGCATAAATTCGACGCGGAATATCAGGTATCGTTGGATACATTATCGATTTCGGTGAACCAGTTTCGCGCAATCACGCGTTACGATTTGCTACACAAGACAGAACCTAAATACTGGGACTCCCACATAATGGATTATAGTAACACCATTAAAAGCGCTCGTAATAAATCATTTTATTTTCCCTCTTTCATCATGGACGTTGAAATTTTTAAAGATAATTTATTATTTATTATATTACTATTATTATCTATTATTTATTATTATATTTATATTACACCAATTACCAAACTATTCGAAACCTTCGATTCCGTTTTTTTGAGCTCATAACGCTCGAGACGTGGCACAATTTATAAATTTTATTCTCCGCTGTAAATTGCACGCTGTAGATCCGATTCTAACAATTAAAGTATAAAAACATCGTTCCACCAGTCGTTTGAATCGCGAAAAGTTCTTCTTTGAAAGCTTGGATAACCAGCATCTCCTTCTCGACGAGTTCTTTTATTTTGTCCGCGAGCATCGAGCAGGGTGGAGCGTAAGGAGCTTGAGAAGAACAAGTTTTAAACTGTGGGAGCGTAAAGAAAATGCTTTTCTTTTAATAATTTCAGATAAATACGGCGAAGAGAGCGGAGCCGAGTATTTTTGTATTCGCCGGTCTTTTGTATTCGCCCGAGCTGGAATCTGTAAAATTTTCCCGGTAATTGACGATCCTTTTTCCCTCGATTAATTCAACGAAGATTTGTGGCCAATCCTGCAGACGACGGGAATTTGATAACGTCGTTGCAATCGAAGGCACGTTTCAATTACTTTGCGCATCCAGTGTCTTTTTAATATTGAATTTTAAGAAACGAGAAGAGATTGCTGAAGCAACTAGTTTCCCAAGATGAATCTCTAGTTTTCTAAATCGTATCGCTAGATTAATTTCATGTTGTCATCTTGTATGTTTATACACGTTGTAAATCTTTGCGGGACAATCAGTTCCATTCGATATTCAAAAGTAAAAAGCATTTGCTATTGAAAGCTAAATTCACTTGTACTTAAACGTCCTACTATTTTAACATCAGAATTAACAACTTCGTATCAACAGTATCGGATCGAAACTCTAAAAATAGTTTCAATGTTACATAATGGAAATGTAAGCGTAGATCGTATGCAGAAAAGTGATCGAATCGCCAGGACGTTCTGTTAGGAAGAGAAACGAAGCGAGCGCGCGGGGAACGAGACGCGGTGGACAAAACGTCGTCGACGGAAATGTTTCGAAAATTTCGAGCTGGTACGAATGTCTCAAAGCAAAAAAGCAAGCTGGAGCACTCAGAGCGCAACTTTTCCATCGGCGGTCCGCCGGGGGCGTAAAATTGTGAGGTCTGGCGCTCCCTTTACTATCCGCGTATTCACGGCCCGAGGTCTGAGATTCCGGCCATCTGTCGAAAATCCTGATTTTACATTTTCCTTCTCCTCGTTGTAAGTAAATCGCAAATCACGACCTGTATGCTTTTCTCCCTGAATTCGAAAACGATATCTTGAAGCCTTACGAAAGCAAAAAGTTATAGCGATTGATATTACATTAGGATCCGATTATCGATTGTTTCCAATGATTTATTATACAAGTATCGTTCAAATGTGATATATAAATAACAAGAAAGTGAGTTTATGAAGTATGTAACACATGTAAGTCGAAGAAAAAAATTGTTTTTTAACACAAAGTTATGACACAATTGTGTTAATATTAAGGATAAAAAGTAACGATTAAGATTAGGGCAGATAGAGTTGTAAGTAAAATGCAACTGGACGTAAATTGGACCCCTTATCGAACCTTTTGTACCCTGGAGCTGACCCCGTTTCGATCACGGCTGATTTAATGATGACGGAAGTCGCTTAACCTACACTTAGACTGATCATAATCGTTACTTGTATCCTACACCCTTTTAGAAACGATATTGCGATCATACTTTAGAACCTTATCATATGTATTTTTACTAGTAAAGTTTTACTAATATGTATATGCACACATGATATGATTGGAAAGTTAATATTTTTTTAAATAATTTTCATTCTTTCACTTAAGCTGCATTTCGTACGGAATTTTTATCAAAGATTAATCAACCACCTAAAAGGCATTAAGGCATTAATAATTAATTTCATCATCTCCGATTCTTCGTTATCAGGTAGTTTTAACATAATACAAATTCGTGAAAACAGATTGGGATTGTTCAAGTGTTTGATTAGATAGCTGTCCAAGTATTGCAACAACGATAGTCAGAATGGTGAGAATCTTCGAACAGAATATTTTCACGAAGGCTATGAACAAATAGCGTGTAGCTTTGTCCACTGAAGTGAATGGTGCCCATGAAATGTCTGGACCACTGTAGCCTCCAAACTTCGGTAATCATACAGTCCAGTGCACCACAAAGCAAATCTATGCGCGGTAATCTCCTTCTTGTGGAATATGGAATTTGATAACTTTATTTGATAACTCGCAACAACAGTATAAAGACGTATCAAAGCGTGTTTCGAAAACAATTGTTGCAGAAGTCGTTGGAAAATTTATTGCAGCGAGCAACATGTTGTTTTAAAGGTTGTTAGTCAAGAAAGCTTCTATTTTTATATCTCTTATTTGTGTAATAGGATGATAATCACGTACAAATTTGTTTTTTGGATTTTTGACCACTCTTTTTGAATTTTTTAAAATAAGAAATTGTTAAATAAATGCCATATGTGAATCTTCCAATACATTTTTATTATAAGAAGACTTTATAGTATATTAGTATATTATAGTAGTAGAAGATTTTATAGTAAAAGATTATCTTCGTAACAGTCATCTAACAATTATCGCGACGCAATCATTTGTATGGACCAATTATGCTTTGATGGTACATGAGACGAGCTTTAAAAAAGTTGATTACGACTCATTGATTTTTATTCCCTGTCAAAAATTAAAGGGTCGACCAACGTCAATGTAAAATAAATCTGTTCTTAAACAAATGTAGATGAAAAGCTGCGAGGATTCCCAGAAGATGTCAAGATCGCCGCAACCACAATCACTCAGAATGTCTTCCTCGTTTACAGCGTTCATATATCCCATGAGAAACCCCTTTCTATCTTACCATCGTGGGTAAATTATTGGTAGATACGACGTTAAAACATAATTGATTAATACTTGGATTTTGGGATATGCGAACTGATAATATCACAACGGACGGTCCACATTTTGTCTGCAAAGTTTAATACACTTATTTAATTATATGAACAAAAAAATGATGCGAAATTTTTGCAACTGTACAAGGAAATTAAAGCAAACCAACGGAATAACCGATAGCACATATGCTTGTATTATCTCAGGCAATATAAAAATAGCGATTTGTCTATCAGTTCATTAAGATATTGAAAATGAAACAAAGAAATAACAACCTTTTCATATAAAAGCACTAGCTTAACAGTATATTAATATATTCGTTTGAAGTTTGATATATTGATGCGATAGTAAAGAATTTGCAAACAGTTTACCATTATAATCGTCTATACATATTCATAAAACTCTCACAAGCTGTCATTATTTAAGTTTGGCAGTTTTAATGAACGCTCTGGTTTCTATCAAAGGAACTTACATTCTTATAGAAAATCTTCTAAAGTTGTCTAAAGCAGCACGTGTCAACGAGATTTATCGTGATGCGATAGCTCTTGCGGAATCTTTCGTCACGATTTCGTATAAATGTCAATAGACTTTTGTTGTAGATCGAAAGAAACGATTCGCGCGTAACGTATCATTATAGAGACCGAGATAGGTGAATTGTTAACACACGCCCGCTCTCAGTTAATATCAACGCAGCATTTAACAAGAAACGAACATTAAATACGTCAAAATATCATGGTTCTGGCTGGCAGGGAGTTCGGACGGTTTAACTGGCTTTGATCTTTGTACGTAACGGTGCTCAAAGTCTGTTACAACGGTGAATTATACCCTCCAACTCCTGCCGTTTAACAACAAAGCGACCTGTTTCGTTTGGTATACGTTTCCTTTCTCTCTCCATTTCTGCGTTTCTCTGCTTCCACGTTCTCTTCGTCCATTCCTGTGAATTTCTATCGTCTCTTTACGTGCTTCCGGGGAAAAAAGAAAACGATGAAAAACGAGTTAATGTCTCGCGGCAGGTTCTAAAGCGTTCCCATGCTTTATATCATTTACCACGCAACGAAGAGAATGGCTACGAAGCAGATAATGATGACACGATCGTTTAACGCGTTTAACAACATTAATTGCTCGCCTCTGTTGCAAATTTAGGAGCCGGAAGTTCGGAAGAGCAACGAAAACTGGAAAACTTTTATGTTACGAAAATTTTTACGTATCTAAATATTTGGTATTCTGTAAAACGATACGTGAAAATGGCAAATCAAATATTATCGATAACTCTGAAAACGAAAACGCTAATATCAGAGATACTCACTAGACGCGTTAAAAGCAGTGATTCAATGATTACAGGCACAAGCCTGAAATAGTTTAATGAAATAAACGATGTTGAAAAATAGCAGAACTAAAAGCATAACAAGAGCATCGCCTAAATCCGCGAGGAACGACGGTCAAAATGATTCAACGAAATTCTAGACTCGTCCCAGACCGACATAGATCCACCCTCGCTTCTAACCGCACATAAACGGTAAGAATAACCTAGCATTTTATACACAAGATCTATGGAGGCTAAGCAATAACGTTTAGCGATAATTCTAGGGTAGCCCGAACACGAGGCCTCGGGCTTTACGGATGACTTATGCTCGCTGAAGTTATTTGAACTCGTCGATGTATCGAGTTGTGGCACCGTGAGTCCCCGACGTCTTTGTCAATGCGCTGTACAAATGTTAGCGCACAAGTCGTACGGCGAATCGCGCTGTTATCTCGCGGATGGTACAGAAGATCTTGTCTAGTGAAATAGAATGCGAGCCCGCTTCGCAATTTCAACGTAGAAAGGATACACGCCGATCTTACTACCAACTCGCGTGTAAACGTTATCGGGCCGTCGCCGAAAAGAAACATTGGGTCTCCCCTTTCCATTTCCGTCGGTTCAATTGATCGACTCGTTTCGTAAACTGAAAAACGTGTACGTATTTCCATAGAAATTTGTATCAGAACGGAAACATTGCATCTCTCTCGAGATGTTTAATTAATCCTGAAACGAATCACTTCCCACGTATAATGAAATGTTTCGAAACAGCAAATACTTGATATATTGGTTCATTCGTTTGATGAATAGTTTACTTCCGGTGACCGTCACTAGTGATTCACGAGAATCAAACATCGTTCATCTATAATTTTGAATCCCTTTGAAAACTCGATGGGATCTATAATTTACTCTACAAACTTGCTTTCTACTCGATCCTTCCTTATTCTTTCTTCTTCGACCTATTCCATTCACTTTCACCCATGCAGCATCGTTTAATTTCGATTTTCGAGATCCTTTGACGGAAGCGTATACGATGACAACTGATTCCACGAGCGTCTGTAAATAGAAGAACTGTAAGTGCTGGACGAGTACCGCCAGCGGGTGTTCACGCAATAAAGATAATTGCAATTTAATCCAGATAGCGTTGGCTGGAGGACGCAAAATACATCGAACGAAGACAATCTCTCTCTCTCGTTCGGAGAGGTTGATCAAATCGTTGCACGTACCAATAGACGGAAACAGACAATCTGCTGGATGGAAGAAAGGGTGGAAGGAAGAGTAAAACGGAGACGGTGGACGAGAATCGGAGAAAGGTTGAGGAAAAGGGATGACAAGGGAAGAATAACGATAATAGAAATACAGGGAAAGCGAAAGAAAAATTTCAAGCGGAGAATTCCAAGCGAAATAAGGAGAGGAAGATAGAGAAAACAGAGAAAGCGTAGGCAGGGAAAGAAAGAATCCGTTGGGATCCCAAGCCTGCTGGCGTAATTCTGCTGGATGACAAGACGGGGGTTAGAGGACAGGTGCTACTGACGCCTTTGATCTCTTCCGCATTACACGCTGCGGAGTATCGCGCTCAAAAAAGGGAATTATCAAAATATCCTGGCCGGTTGCGCCCGCTCCGCTAGAAAGAACGGCGATCGATACCCGCTTAGGGTCATATCAACCATGACGTTCTCTTTGTTCTCCTCCTGTTCGTCGTTTCGAATCGTTTCTCGGTATTCCTTTTGCATACTCCACCTGTAGTGTGCAGTGTACCAATATACCTTGCGACCATACCATGCAAGATAACGTTGCAAAATTGCGGAGAAACTCCAAGGATTTCGTCTTCTTTTGCTCTTGGAGAAATGTTGTAGAAGATGTATAGAAAGTATCAAACATTGGGATTAACAATATTATTCGATTGTGTTATTATGCTTCTTGAAGATTTAGTTTTACGCGAAAGCTGAATTATTGTAAAGACTTTTATATTTCCTAAACCGCGGGAGTAGAAAGGTAGGAAAATATAATTTCATACAATTAACGTTTCCTTATAGTAGAACTTTCATAAAATATTCCAAGACAATAGAGCGAATAGAATGAAACAGTAGTGGAATTGTATGAAGATACTCGCGGTACTTCGAGATATCAAACAATTGAACTCATCGAAATAGTACGTAAATAGATATACATACGTATCAAGTAGCAAGCAATTATACTTATAGTACTGTTTTTAATTTCCATACACGTAGCTTCGTTTCTGACATTTATTTTATAACGTAGATACCTCGCCCGTTTCTTCGTAGTATGATATTACGAGATTTTTTTTATTACGATATTACTATATATACGAGATTTTTATATTAACGATAACATTTTTCCGAAATTATATACATAACTCATTTCGTGCCCACATTTTACACTTCATTCCTACAAGCTATCATTTTCAGAAATAAATAATTCGAACTCATGATATCAAACACGAAGTCATTTATTCTCGATCATTCGGTCAAACTCTTATCGGTAAGGGAACATTCAAGGAAGCGAGGAACGCCGCAAGGACGCAGAGGAAGATTTACAGCTTGTCGCCAGGGAGGATAAACGGAACTATTTATTGAATATCATTTATCATTGACGAAATCTCGTATTTCTTAGAGTCGCACGTCGAAACGTCCGAAAACACCGGCTATTAGGTGTAACGTCACGGTTATTGGTACGCGTATGCGGTAATTACGCCGGAGCCTGGAGTACGCGTGACGCAAGAAACAAATTATCGATACCTCGAGCGAAGATTCGCCGCCTCTGGTACCAAGCGTCTAGCGACGATAATCGACACATGTCGTTCCCGTGGCTGCCAGACAAAAACTAGGCGGCGAGATTCCCAATGGACTCCCGAAAGCTGTTGACGACAAATCGAGGGTTAAAATACTATCGGTAAATAGCGAGTGGAATGAGCACGGGGGTGAGGCCAAGGGAGACTCGTATCAGATGGCACAGGGGGGATTATAACCCTAATTTCGGCTATCCGCGTGACACTCTACTTTAAATGAAGTAGCCTGGTCGCTCCCATGGCCGAGCAACAATCAATCCTCGTGCATAATAAGGACTCTTGTTATCGGATCGTTGAGAAATTCCTACGATCGTTTCCTATGCAACGAAACTTGGCTGATTAAGGCAAAAAGACAGATAAAAATGAGACTTTGTGAAACGGGAAATCGACGTTGAAATGTTGTCTTAATTGTTGCGTGATGCGAAGGCGATAGAACTATTTGGTTTTGATCTCTTTCATTTTTACGACTTGAACGTGATTTGAAGTTAATTGATGATAATAGATAGATGATAATCGAAAAAAGAAGAAGCTAATGCAAATACGATCATTGTTTATTTCAGTTCAGAATTCGTTTGATTTTCAACTAATGCACAACTAACGAAAAGAATTTATTTTGAAATACTTCTACAAAGTCTTAAACGATCAGTAATTTCATAACATAAATAACTAAATACTAAACAAACAGTCAATTCATCGTAGGAATTCCTTACCTGTTTTCATCAAACACGTACATTTTTCTCCCGTTTTACATTGCACCTGTAGGTACATCGGTTAAATTGTATCAGTAAATCTTTCAGTTGACATTTAATTAAATGATCCTCCCTTAATTCTTCATAAATCCGATGTATAATTTTTAATTCAACATTGATAAGATTAAAACAATCATCGTGATTAGATTTAAATGTGCAGCTCGAAATTTGATCCCTCTTTTATTTTTCGAATCTGTTTAAACTTGCCTCTGATCACTGATTCAGAGATAATAGGTGAGTATACACAAAACATAAAGAGATGATAACGGAGGAATCGGTATCTGAGCACGCAGTCGCTATTTCTGTGGCGGCTAATTCGCGCCACTTTCGTTAATCCGTGGTAATAACGCACCGCTGATTAGATAAAATCACCGTGACCGTGATCACGGCAACAGCGGTTAAAGTTATTTCCACCTCGGCCGAAAGTCCTCCATAAATCACGTCTCGCGGACGTCCAAAATTCTTCTGCAATCTCGCAAAGCGTTTTCAGAGGAACCGCGAGCCTGTCTAGTTGCAACCCTTCCCCCACGATGGCGCATTCCTTCGAAATGGCCCCCTTACACTGGATCGCGAAAATTTTACCTTTGCTAGCACGCTCAGCTCTAGGCTAGAAACTATCGTACAATACTTTTTCATAACGTACTTTTAAATTAGTCATAAAATAGAGGTGATAATATTAGAAATACTTACATAAAATACATTTAACGTTCGAAAGATTCGAGGTAGTGGATTGTTAAACACTTCAACCAACTTACACTCGCTCAACTACTCCCGGAAGCATTACAATCAAGTAAAACGATTAATCGTTCGAAAAAGCCAACATGGAAGATACTCTCTACGTCTCGATAACCAAATTTCTTCGTTACCAACAAAGATACTTCCTAGAATACCAAACTTTTACTGTATATCGTGTTCTAGCGTAATCCGGACAAAGGCGAACAACAGTTCCTCGCCTCGAACACGCTGCGGCGGTTCCTTCCGTGACCAAGCTGGACGACAGACACGCTCGATCGTGGGAGAAAAAATGGACAACGTGTCGGCGTTGCCGTGAAGTTTTTTCTTATGTACCTACTACTCACTGCATGCCATATAGCCCGGAAAGATAATTATAGTTTCTCGATCGACGTAAGAATTTCTGAGATTTCTGCCAGCTAGCCGCCTTCTACGTCGTAGAATAGTAGTAGAGTATCTTTATAAGCAACGAGTGTGGGTGAGCTGACCGCCCCTACCACGGTAAAAGGCGGTAGTGGCAGGAAAGGAGACGGAGGGGATGCTGAGGGCCAAAGCGAAGGCTTCGCCGGTGAAAGATTAGCAGACCAGCCAAGACTTTCGTGTTTCTCGGATCCACAGACCCGTAGATCATGATAATTGTGAGAACAATTCATCAGGTAAATTTCACGCTAAGCGGTCCCCGGATTCGTTGGCATGTACCGATCATCCACCGGCCGGTCCATTAATCACGATCTCCAATTGTCGGTCGACTCACTCATCAAGGCGATATGTGTGCGAGCTTTCGTCTTTTTTCTCGATCGAACAGATCGATCATGATATGCGTTTTTGCGCAACATTCTTCAATATCGTCATGCGGAATGTATCAGAGTGCATGTAAATGTGCGATAAATTATATCTATTTTACGATTCTTTTATCTTGTTTGTGAAAATATCACAAAATCGCTTCAGATTTCCATTCTTCGAATCATTTATGCGAAAGTTTGAAATATCGAGGCTCCAAATTTACTTGTACGCTTGTTGCGCGACCACAGCATATTGCTTGCATACACAAGGGTTAAGAATTAAATCAACATAGCGAAAGAAGAGAAAACGAATTAGTCGTTGCTCGTCAAATGGTCTACAAACATTTAATATACTCAAGTTGTGATTTTTGAATTCCCGTAACCTGAGACGTTATTCTCCAGTGACGTCTTTTTCGCGTCCGTAAATGCTCAATTTGCCGGCACTTTCTACAGGTGCTCGTGGTTGAAATCACTTAACAACCATAAATGTGAGAACAACCAAACAGATAATACGTATTTGCATTAATAATAGGACCTTCGTAAACATAGGGTAGCTTCTATACGCTAGTAATTATTACTGTATTCCGTATAAGTATGTTCAAATACGGTGTACGGGCGTTTATCGATGAAGTTGCGTCATCAACATCTCGAAATCACGGATACGATAATAACTGTCGCGTTATCGTTGACAGCTAACACGGCGATGCTAATCACGAAACCCGTAATTCTAGCTTTACAGATTTTTCAATGGTTGTGCGTCATCGTCGTCGATTTTTTCGATTGGCGTTTTAAGAAATTTGAGCTTCTCGTTTGGAAACAGTCGAAGACTATCAAGGAAGAAGACGATGAACGCATATTTATCGATCTTTTGATCTTTACAGACTTTTATAGATTTGGACAGCTATGCTTAGAAGAGGATTGTGGGTATCGTGTATAATTTTTCAAGCAAGAAATATAAAATTTCGCAATTTTATTTCTAAACTATCAGATCGTAATCTTTTTTAATACGTTATCGGAAGTCACTCGTGACAGTTCTTTTCGATATCTAGATCACTCCTTGAAGTAACTATTGGTTATAATTCTTAATGATTAAAGTAGCAAAGCAAACGAAAAATATCATTAATTTTTATCGCCAAACGCGATCTTATCATTTATTAATTAAGTGACTGTAACGTTATTCTTAAACATTCTCACGGAATGAAATAAAAGTTTCCCATTCATCGTATTACGATCACTACCATGTTCAAGAGCTAAAACAATCATCACGTAAGACATAAAAAATTGTTGTCAAAGTTCCTTGATACAACCGTTAATCTTCTACCTCGACGATTTGTAACTCTTCCGGCATTGTTACGACATTATAATAGCGCAAAAAGCCGGTCGAGACCAAAGGAAATCTTGAGAGCTATTGTTGGAACGGAAAAAGAAAGCATCGCTTGTCGAAAGAAGAGTACAACGCCGATATCCTCATTCTGGCGTGGTGCGAAACGACGCGTCGCGGTTCCTCCGGATCGTGGGAGAGGCGCGCGGGAAAAACGCGGCTGTCGGTTTGGTTCGGTCTAAATGTAACCCTAAAAGTTCGAGGCAACGACCAAAAGAATGTATAATTACGAGGCATAAAAATAACCATCGCCCACTCAAAAGTATTCGTTGTGGCTGGCCAGTGTGTAACGACGTGCCTTTGGTTTTGGGTCGTCGCACCCACAACTTGGAGATTCCCATCGATCTCTCGACGCACCACCCGTTTCTCTCTGAACCAAAGGATGTTCGGCAATTTTTCGACAGTGATTACACCAGCAGCCAGCCTCGCCTAACCCGCGCTGTAAAAATGTTGCTTTTAAGTATAAGGCAGGCGAGTGGACAATGGAGAAAAAGTCGAAGAAACTCTCTCACCACCGTCCATTCGTCCGTCCGTTTCGAGGAATTTGAACGCGAATTGAGGGTGGAGAACAGGGATTTTACCGTCCAAGAGCCAGCAATCTTTGAAATCGTTTCCCTGCGTGACGCTCGCGGGCGTCCGTTACACCTTTTTTATGCGATAAAAGATTATACGCAAAGAAGGTAGTGGTTGCAGGATACATTTTCCTAGCGATGGTAGCTTTCTTCGGAAAAGCACGGAAATTCAGATTCTCGTGAGAATTCGAGCCAGGGATGAAATCGTTAAAAAGAAGGGGGAAAACAGTATGCGATTCATTTAAATAACTATACGTCGTTACTGTCGGCTTCAAAACATGTTGCTGAAGTCTATTAAAAATTATTTATGAAAATGTTGTGAATGTCTTATTGAAACAGCAGAGTTATATCTATCGTACTCTACAATTTGACGAACAAAGTTTCGAAAAATATTCGACAAATATGTTTTGAGAAATATTTACCTGATCCACGCATCCCTACTTAAATCACCTATTAATCTAACAATTTATTTTTATAGGAAAGCTAGCAATCAAGTTTCTGATGACTGATGAGAACCAGAAACTCGTCGATGAAAACGGAGAGTAGGAAAATCGTGCGAATCACCATCTGTCATGGCGGATTGTTAACTCGGTTATAGCACACGCATATCAAATCGTTCGTGACGTACCTTAGCACGAAATGGGCAGCGCAGTAATGCGATTTGGATATATGGAGAGTCCTCTGGGATATTACCAGTACAGAGCTTTCTCCCCTGCGATACGACAAATGATATGCATATGTAAATACGGTGACCGAGCATTACGAATCGGCCTAACGCCGGGAAATCTGATTTGCAAACCTTCTACGAATATTCGAACGTGTACGCCGTTATTACTTGCGATTACTTTGCATTCTCCAAAATCTTTCGCGCAGTAAAATTAAATTTTTAAAAAATTCTTAACGATACAAACTGAAGCCAGTAAACGTTTAATTACAATAAACAACTGCGCTTCTATTTTTTTTTTATGTAAAATTATACTCGCAATTAATAAGACGATCAAAATATGTTTCTCCGTGCCAGCATATTTCTTCACGCTATCTCAATTCAAAACGTACTTACGCTAGTCTAAGCAATCCGTACCCGACGCGCTTCGTCGAAAAACGTCTGAAACGGAAAGCTTCCTCGAAGAGAAAAACACGCTTTTCTTTGAATTGATCCAGTGACCTCGAAACAACACAACCAGAGAGGAAGGTCCAAGGGAGTTTGGTTTTATCTCACGGTCTTTCACTGTATCAGCGGCGCCCGGATGATCCCGTTAACAGGATCAAGGCTCGTGGCATAGACGAAGGGTTCTTGTTATTCGCAATCGCCTTCTCTGGTCCTTAGGGACGCGAAATCCCCTCTGGATGCTCGGAAAATTACCAGGAACGCTAAGATATATTCATTTGCAGAATACACAACGAACGAAATTACTCGCTGCCATCTTCCTTATCAACGTTTTCTTCATGAAATTAAATTAACCGTCGACTTATTGAGCGTCGATGAAGACTTGCACTTTCTCGAGTCGCGTCTTCTACAAGATCGTGTCCATGCTTCTCGAATACGATCTTGATGCAAAAATTGTTCTTCGTTCGACTGTAATTCTATTACTCGACGAACATACTATGAAAAAGCGCACGAATTCAGATCTTGGTCGTTTCATACACCAGTTAACACCTACGAACAATAATCGAGAATTTTAAACACGACTGCATTACGATACCCAGAGCAAACATTATAATTAGCGAAGCGAAGCAAACGTCTTAGATACGTCTCGTAATAATACGAGTACCTGTAAGACATAGCGCAGACTTTCGACACTCGTCCCAAAGTACCAACCTTTAGCCCTTGCCGTGGTACTAATGATTTGCAAACATCAACCCTCCGCTCGTTTCGCTCATTACAAAGTTTTTCCCTGGCGTGTTGCGCATGAACAAGATGAAAGTGTTCCAGGAGTTTGGAAAGAATAAGAAGATAAAATTGAACGATCTCGCTTAGTCCTTTGGTCTTGATCGTTACAATAGACCGCAAAATTAATCACCATAATTTATATTTAAATGCTTGTAATCATTATTACTACAATTGATTTCTCAAGTCTAGCGTTTCAAATATCTTTCAATAAAAATAAAACTTTGGAGAGTAGAGATTGTCAAGAATAAAATTTCATTTCCCTAGAAGCAATTAATCATCTGTTTCGTTTAATAAAACGAATACAGGAAAATAATAATTGCAAATGTCGTAACGCTGTTAGAATTATTTGTACCTACGTCAACAAATACTCCGAAATTATTGCAGAGATTTCCTTTTTATCATGGAATGTCAATTAAATTTCTGTTTTACGCGTCGCTCGAGTGCCTGTTAATATCTAAATTAAACAATCGATTGAGCGTATGTTTCACAAGAGGCAATAATTAAAAGATTAAAGATATCGATTGAAATTCGATCAATTGCCGTGTATTATCAATTGAAATTTCTACGTGATATCCATTAAAGAAGTAGTAACTTAACGGTATCGAGTTTATATCTGTTATCAGATAAATTGTTTCCTCTTTCTTATAAAGAAAATATATTTAAAAAAAGGGAAACCGATAATTGACGATACCGATACTATCTTGTCTTTATAATCAAAGCTACTGGGATTTCACGTATCTCGAACGTCATTCTCTCTGGTTGCGCTTATTTGTGTTTCTGATAAAAATCTAATATTTTGTTTATCCTTATCGACGCGATGTATGCCCTGAGAACGTATATAAAGTGATCGATACAGCTGCTGTCAATTACAGTATCGTGAATCTTCTTAGCAATATGTTCACTCTGAGCGCTTCATTTGTGCTCTGCCTTGCAGTCGCCGCATTTGGTAAGTAATAAAAACCGAAAAAAAATCTTTCAAAGTCTTCGAATATGTTCAATATTGAATTTCTTTGCATACTCCATATACATATATTGTATACTAACTATATATCCTAAGTATAGCATTCACACCTTAAACAAGTCAAAGTAGTTAGTTAATTCAATTGTTACCAAATGTTTTGAGAATGGAAATAAAAATCGGCAGAAAGTGAATAAAAATTTATAGAATTGAATGAAATTGTATTAGGAAGTTTAAAGGATGGTTTTCTACTTTATTCGCTCAATGAAACTCTCTATGTCGATAATTTTAATTCTCTGAACTCGTTTAATCGAGTGTGCGGTACACAAACGATTACAGTGACTAAACAAAAGTGAGACTTTGTGCGTGAAGCTGTATGAAACCACGAATGCAGTAACTTTACTTCGATTTTGTCTCGGTTAGGCTTCCCTGAAAGCCAAATTGTCGGTGGCAAAGACGCACCAGTTGGCAAGTTTCCCCACCAAGTGTCTCTGAGACAGAACGGAAACCACTTCTGTGGTGGTTCCATCATCGACTCACGTCACATTCTTACCGCAGCTCACTGTGTCCAAGGGTATGTACTATAAAATTTAGCGCACAAAGAAAAGTAAAATTAAGAAACTATCAAACAAAGCAGATACACAGAATAATAAATATATTTACAAAAGTACAATGTAATTAGTATCATCACTTGCTGTCATGTATTTATTAATATCCTACTAAACTTCAAGTTTATCACTGGTTGCTGACATTTTTTAATCAATGTTTATCTTATAGACTGAACAACTTGAAAATCATTACCGTCCACGCTGGAACGAATCAACTGAACACAAAAGGACAGTCTTACGGAGTGGAAAAGGTCGTTGCGCATAAAGGTTTCAGCTCGTTGACCCTTGTTGACGATGTGGCTTTGATTCGCGTGAACCAAAATATCGCGTTCAACAACTTGGTCAAACCAATCAAATTGGCAACCGGTAGCAACACTTATGAAGGATCGAGCTGCACTTTGTCCGGCTGGGGAACTACCAAAGTAAGTTCGAAACATAGCCGTTTCAACGATTATTTCAAATTGTAATAATTAAAGAATGTCTTGTTAAGAAATTCGAAACTTCGGAATTTAGAAGTTTCGTATTCGAAAGTATTCAGAGCTTACTTTTCAAAATCATATTAACTTTACTTTTCTATCGGAATGATACATTTAACGTGTATTTCATTCATTTACAGCTCGGAGGAAATCCACCAAACAACTTGCAATACATTAACTTGGTCGTCGAGAGCCAATCAAAATGCAAGCAAGCCCACTGGAGAGTTCAGAGTTCCCACATCTGCACATACACCAAAGTTGGAGAGGGTGCATGTCACGTGAGTATATTTAACATACCTTGTATTTAAACAATACATGATTTTTCATCCAAATACGAGTTTAAAGATTGAGATCGGTAATGCTAGAATTTCTAATTTCTTTCGTTTATAATTTATAATTTTAAATTACAAATTAAATTTTAAATTATAGTTTAATTTTAATTTATAGTTTATATTTTATAATTTAATAATTTTCTTTCGTTCGGTGAAATATCAACCTTATGAATATTTAATTGACGATTATTCCTTTCTTTTCGAATTTCAGGGTGACTCCGGCGGTCCACTTATCCACGATGGAGTACAAATCGGTATCGTTTCCTTTGGACAACCTTGTGCCGTCGGCAAACCTGACGTATACACGAGAGTGTCATCCTTCGTACCCTGGATTAATTCTCAGAAATCCTATCTTATGAACGAAACTGAAGAACAACCGGAAGACGCTATATACATTGCTTAAATTTACCCGTTTCTAATATTTCCGCAATAAATCCTGAATTTTTATATTTTGATGACAGAAAATTTAATGAAAAGATGAATTTGACCACTTCAACTAGTCAATTTTAAACGGTATATGAGCTTGAATGTAATCGCCACTTTTATATATAGCAAAAGCTTTGAAAGATGAAAATCATCATTTTGCAATAAAGTATATACGTGTTAACTATCTCTTCTTTATCTTTATATATATATATATACCCAGTCTTTTTGAAGACCTGACCAATCAGACGAGCTATTTAAATGATTTACGAAACTTTTATTTAAAAAGAATATTTTAATTCTCATTATGTGAGACTTCATGCCTCTTCATGTCTCAGTTCGTCGGTAACCTCATGTACCGACCTAGAAAAACAGAACGTTTCCTACGCCTTCTGTGATTTTCTGCAGCAAATATAGGAATTCCATATATACAACTCAATCGTCAAAAGCGACACAAATGGACCTGGCTTCTTATAAGGTATCGCGTCAGACGTTCTGTAATACCGGCCATTCAGAGGATTCATTACGCCCTCTACAATTTATAACGTCGCACGGGTATGGTTACACCATTTGAACACGCTCCGTTTATTTAAACAAAACTTTAACTAGTATACATTTAAATAAACTTTTGGTGAATTCACGTATTTAAACGTGAATTACTATTATACGAACGAGAAATCGTAAATAGTGAAAAGATTCAGTACGCTCTTATGATATAACGTGATATAATATACCATAACATGATATAATAATAAAACGTGTTATAGTGTAACGTAATATAACATAACGTGATATAGTATAACACGATATAACATAACGCAATATAATATAGTAATATAACGTAATACAATATAATGTAACATAATATAACAATATAACGTGTTATGTTATAAAGTGATATAACATGATGTGACATAATATAGAGTGATATAATATAACGCAATGTAACATAACATAACATATTATAATAATATAACGTAATATAGTATAATAATATAATGTGATATTGTGTAACGTGATATAATATATTGTATTATATTATAACGTGATATAACATAACGTGATATAATATAACGTAATATGATGTAATAGTATAACGTAATATAGTATAACGTGTTATAATAGAAGATGATGTAATATAACGTAATATAATATAACGTAACATGATACAATAACATAACGTGGTATAATATACCGTAATATAATATAACGTTATACGAATTATCGTGTTATGTTATAACGTGATATAATATAACGTAACCTAATATAATAATACAACATAATATAATATAACGTAACAGAATATAATAATACAGCGTGGCATAATATAACGTGGTGAGGTGGTTAGGTGGTGAAACCCATTGACTACACAATGTTACTTTATCATTGTGTTTATTAATGGTGTCTCGAACTAGCTCTTGACTCTCCTCTTCGCTGATATCAGCACTGCTGAACTTCTCACTGCTAACTTACATTTCGAATCCAGTGTCGAGGGCATATCGATGCGCCCTTAGACATGTTGATGTTCTACGACCTTTTTGGCTTGATGGCGTTTATGCATTATATTATTTATGTATCGAAAGTCCTTGTTGCTATCACAAGATGACGGTTACAAAGGCCTCATGCCGCCACAGTGGTATAATATATCGTAATGTAATATAATGTAACGTGTTATAGTATATCTTGATTTAACATAACGTAATATACTATAACGTAACATAATATGATAATATAACGTGACACAGTATAACGTGTCATAGTATAACGTGGTATAACATAACGTATTATAAGGTGATGTAATATAACGTAATATAATATAGCGTAACATAATACAATAATCGTAATATATTATAACGTAATATTATATAACGTCATATAAAATATCGTGTTATATTATAACGTGATATAATATAACGTAACCTAATATAATAATATAATTTGATATAGTGTAACATGATATAACATAACGTGATATAATATAGTGTAACATAATATAATAATATGACGTTATATAATATATCGTGATATAGTGTGTCATGTCCCGCGTTACGCGTGCCGAGAGATGAAACACACGAGTAGCACGAGCATGAACTAAGAATAACTAGAGAAATAAAATACTTTAACTAATAAATATGCGAATACTATTAATAAGGTCAATTAGTAAATTAATAAACATGAAGATATAAAAGGCACAGAAAACATTGAATAAAACCGATTGATGAATTAACAACCATGTGTGCGCGCGAGGGATCTTGACACCGTCCTCAACTAATGTTACCGAGCAGACGAAGTATCAAGGGGTTAGATAATAGCAACACGGAGAACACGACTTATTATCAACGAAACTTAAACTACAGTCTATCAGAGAAGAAAGAATGCTGCGCCGCGTCCCTTACGAGAATACAGTCAAAATATCTTTACTATTAATATAGGATTTCGAATACAGTCAAAATATCTTTACTATTAATATAAGATTTCGGATACAATCAAAATATCTTTACTATTAAAATATGACTTCGTAGAATGAACAAGAATGTTGCGTTGCGAATATTTTCTCTATCAAACAAGACTTCTTAGAATGAACAAAAATGTTGCGTTGCGAATATTTTCTCTATCAAACCAGACTTCTTAGAATAGACAGCGAGATGAGGGATGCTGCGTTGCAGTCAAAAATATTTTCCTATCAAAAACAGGGATTTCTGAGAACACGACGTTTGCAATACAATTATTCCCATGGACGATTCACCTATAAAAGCATAAGGACTCAGAGCGAGTTTGGAAGTCTAATTTTTGCCGTCATGCTGTTAGTTAACCGTATTCTCGTGCCCTACAGTGTTAAACCGTTCAGAGTTAACTTTGTGACAACTATTCAACAGATATTTGATTATCGGATTTTATCTTATTTCTTAAACGACAGTTCGCTGTATTAACCTTTGATCGGGTTAAAGCTGCTAAAGTTTCACATGATTACGGTGTTTTCAAAATCGAAGACGCCTACTGGCTTTCGTGCTTCCTTCCCACTGTTAGCAACATTGCTCATCTTTGGACGAGACTTAAAAAGCCACATTGGTTATCTACAGAGAGGGTCACTAAAAGATTTTATGCGTATTAGATGCCCCAGGCAAGAAGGAATCATAGAGGCGAAAATCATATTAGTAGAAAACGTGTTGAACGCTGCTTTAAACGACTACCAGCAACAGAAAGTAAAAGAGAAGAAGAAAAGTGTAGTAAAGAATTACAAGTATCGCCTATAAAATACGCTAACGATAATTGTTAACGGCATTTTTTTTATATCAAATACCCGGGAAAGCTAAGATTGATTTGTTAATGATAATATAATTACGCTGAAGAAAATAAACCGTAGTATATCGAAATTATTTGTTCATTTCGAATAACTTTAATCCTCTCTCGTGCCAGTATCCCTACGCATAGTAGGTTAGACGAAAGTGGAATTTATTCGCCAGTTATAAGTTAAAATTCTAGTTAACGCTACCCATATACACAAATTAAATTTGATTTGGATATTGAGAAAATACAACTGTTTGGAAAAACGTTCGGACGACATTTCCTGAGACGTGACAGGTTGTAGAAAAGTTTATTTGATGGCAGCGGTGGGATACGCTTTCCACAGAAGATTAAAGTTCACACGGGTATTATAATAACGGAAACAAGAAACATGTCGATCGCACGAGAATCACTGAACGAAGACACTATCATGACATTGACGGAACAATTGAAAGCATGGGATGGAAGATTTCGCGCCCTAAATGAGATAGGCCTAAGGCTTGAGAAATTACAGGAAGACGTGCGTGCCAGTCAAATGAAGAGCAAGTCCGGTGTACCACCGACATCATTGACAGCAAGAAACAAGACCAACAGTTATCAGCTCACAACCGATAAAGTTGAAAGACGCGATAGAGTCTACCGGTGTTCGATGGACACAGACTATCTGTGTTTCAGTACTTAAGGGCATGTGAACGAGCCTGAAATATGGTACCAAGAAGTCAAGATCCTCTATTGGTAAAGTTACTGATGAACAAGCTTCGCGGACATGTGTTCCCTGCCGTGGAAGATAGTGATATAATAACATTGAGTGACTTTGGGAACAAGTTGAAGGATATGTTTGGTCCTGGGAAAACACTTAACGAATATAAGGGAGAACTAGGAACAGTGTTTCAACGACTGGGAGAAGATATATTGGACTACATGGACCGCGTCAGAAACCTGAGGCTAGCAATAATAGATGGGGAAAGAAGTAAATATGGTGGTATATCTCAAGATATTCAAGATACCATAGATTGGGATACAAGAGAAGCTTTTGTCAAAGGACTGCCGAACGAAGTATATTTACGAGTGAAGGTGGCTGGATATCAAACATTTGACGATGCATACCGTCAAGCTGTGAGAGCAACGAAAGAATTAAAACGAGTAAGCGACAGAATGCGATACCAACGGCCAATACATCCGAATAACTATAATCGAAGCTCCACTCGCCCTCTAAATAATAATAACAACAACAACAACCGACAAGATCGAAGATCCGTACCACCTTCGCAGAATCGTTCGACTGCTACGAGACAAAATTCTGTGATATGTAATCATTGTAAAAAGTCAGGACATTTGGTGAAAGACTGTTATAGATTCAAGGCTGGACGCAGGGCTGATAGTGCCCTACGCATCGCAACAATTGGTAAATACAGCAAGTCCTTCGAGAGCACGGGGCGAATCTCGGAGGAACGACGCTATGAATCGCCCTCAGTTTTTCCGGTGACAGCCGACGCGTGCAGACGTGTGTGCAGTGCCCAGTGTAGTTCTTCAACAAGAGACGACCTCCTCTCGAAAGTGAACCGACCCAAGAACAACGCAGAGTTTTCTAAAACCTCACGAGAATAACCAGACACTTCCATTCTCGCAATTCAGCCTCTCGACTAGTTTCTTCAACTGAATTAACTAGCTCGAAGATGGCCCATATACCTCCACCATGGCAAATGGACAACCTGCTCCACCTAGATAATCACACAAACAACAGCAAGAAACTAAAACTAGATACAAATCTCAAAAGTACAAACGCAAAACAGAACACATCCCCAACAAGTCACGTCACCACCTACAATAGATTCGAAATTCTAGCATCCGCACACGATTCCACTGACGCATCAGAAAATCCAACTAACCAACAAACGAAAAAAGTACCTTCCCCCCCGCCAATCTTCATCGACAACGTAATAGACATCCAGACCATGACCAAATCAATCGAGAAAGACATTAAAAAGGAAGACTACCAACTTAAAATCAAAAACAATCAGGTCAAAATCCTGCCGGCTAACCCGGAGACTTACAGAAAACTAACAAAGTCGCTCAAATCCCTGAACGCCAACTTCCACACCTGCCAACTAAAACAAGAAAGACCCTTTCGTGTGGTCCTACGCAATATCCACCACTCTGCCAATCTGGAAGAACTGAAACTTGAACTCGAAACTCATAACCACGAAGTCACCAACATCATAAACATAAGACACAGAACCACAAAAAGCCCACTATCCCTATTCTTCATAGACCTAAAACAAAAACCAAACAACAAAGAAATCTACAATATCAACCGTCTCATGAACTCTGTAGTCAAGTTCGAACCACCTTTCGCAAAAAAAGAGATAGTACAGTGTAAAAGGTGCCAAAGGTACAGGCACACGCAAAAATATTGCAATCATAACTACCGCTGCGTTAAATGCGCAGGACTACACCCCACAGACCAATGCACCAAATCCCCAGACACCCCTGCGAAGTGCATCCACTGCCAAGGAGAACATCCCGCGAACTACAAAGGTTGCTCAACCTATAAGATCTTGTACACAAACAAATACCCCAATCCCAGAGCTAAAGCCCCCAGCAACTACTTACCCAGCCCGCCAAAACTCACTTCACCTTCAATCTCCTACGCACAGGCAGTTCAAGGCAACCAAAACAGACCGACAATTCACGACAAACACCCACAAAATACTGTATCCAGTCCGCAAAACACGAACAACCTCGACAGGATAGAAAAACTCATCGTACAACAATCCGAGCAATTCAACAATCTGCTGTCGCTGCTCACACTCCTTGTGAACAAACTAATAAGCACCGACGCAAAATAAAACAGACACGAATAGCTCTTTGGAACGCCAACGGTCTAGCTCAGCACAAACTTGAGCTAGAGCTCTTCTTAAAACACCAACAAATCGACGTTATGCTCATATCCGAAACCTACTTCACCAACAAAAACTTCATAAAAATAAGTGGATACAACTTCTACCACACCCAGCATCCCAGCGGTAAGGCCCATGGCGGCACCGGAATCTTCATAAAAACCAGCTTAAGACACTATGAACTTCCATCTTACCAGAAGGACCACCTCCAAGCCACAAACGTAGTGATAGAAGACAAGCAGGGCCCAATTACCACCTCAGCAGTCTACTGTCCTCCCAGACATACAATCTCAAAAGAAGATTTCGACAACTTCCTCGAAAACCTGGGCAATAGATTTATAGCCGGAGGCGACTATAACGCCAAACACACCTAATGGGGCAGCCGACTTACCACAGTCAGAGGTAAAAATCTCCTAAAAAGCATAAACTCCAACAGACTCAACTACCTTAGCTCAAACAAACCCACTTACTGGCCCACTGACACTAACAAAATACCCGACCTTCTTGACTTCTTCATAACCAAAAACATCTCGCCAAGATATGTCCAAATCAACTCCTCCATGGAACTCTCCTCTGACCATTCACCCGTCATAACAACAATCAACTCAACATTTATAGAACACCAACCTAACGGCTTCATCCACAACCAACTCACCAACTGGCAGCTCTTTAGGGAAATCTTCAACCATACAACAACTGCCTTAATTCNCCCTAAAAACTAAAGAAGATATAGAAGCAGCCACGGAATACCTAAGCTCCAGCATAATTAACGCCATCAGCTCCTCCACCCCCACCAAGTTCCCTAACAACAAATATGAATACCCCGTTGATATTATCAAGAAAATTGCAGAAAAACGCCGATTGAGAAGAGCATGGCAGAATCATAGGACACCCGAAGACAAGCGCAAGCTAAACAACGCCACAAGGAAACTCACGAAAACCCTCAGGAATTACAATAACGAGCGCTTCCAAAAATATCTTGCCAACCTGTCTCCCACAGCTGACTCCAACTACTCGCTATGGAAGGCTTCCAGGAAACTCAGCCGCCCTCCGCAAATAATCCCACCAATTCGCTGTCCGCAAGGAGGATGGGCGCGTACCCCTATGCAAAAAGCCAACTTATTCACCAACCACCTAACCCACACTTGTTCTCTCCCTTCCAGATGTCTCTTCCCATTGAGCCTTTCTCATCACTGGAAGTCATAGAACTAATCCGTCGTCTAAATCCCAAAAAAGCTTCAGGTTACGATCTGATAAGCAACAAGGCCGTCAAGGAACTTCCCACAAAAGGAATAGCACTCATCACTTCCATCTTCAACGCAATTCTTCGCCTCCAATACTTTCCTAAATCCTGGAAATTATCGCTGATCACACTTATCCCCAAACCGTGGAAAACCACCACGAAGCAAGCTCTTATCGCCCAATTAGCCTCCTACCTTCTCTGTCAAAACTATTCGAGAAGATGCTAACGAAACGACTCCTACCACTCTTAGAAGAATCGAAAACTCTGCCAGATCATCAATTCCGATTTCGGAAGCAACACACTACAATAGAACAAATCCACCGTATAACCCACAAAATCACCCAAGACCTGGAGAAGAAAAAATATTGCTCAGCGGTATTCCTAGACATCCAGCAGGCATTTGACAAAGTATGGCACGAAGGACTCTTATACAAACTAAAGAAAACCCTACCACACACCTACTACTCCATCCTAAAATCCTATATAACCAACAGATTATATTCGGTAAAATATCAAGACGCTACAACCGCAACATTTCCAATAGAAGCTGGCATACCCCAAGGCAGTGTCCTCGGACCTCTGCTGTTCACCATCTAGACTGCAGACTTACCAACACTAACAGACGTAACCACAGCTACATTCGCAGACGACACAGCTTTACTAGCTTCCCACCCTGACTCGACTATTGCCTCCTCCACTCTCCAGCGAGGCCTCGACTCTATGGAAAAGTGGTTCCACAAGTGGCGCTTCAAACTTAACGAAAAGAAATCAAGTCACCTAACATTCACGCTGCAAAAACAAACCTGTCCACAAGTGACGATAAACAACATTCCTATTCCAAACTAAGAGTCAGTCAGATATCTGGGCATGACTCTAGACAGACGAATGACATGGAAGCAACACATAACCGACAAAACGAAGCAGATCAAAGAAAAAATAAAAAAATTCTACTGGCACATTGGTCGACACTCCAAATTAAGCACCCAAAGTAAGCTAATGATTTACAAGGTCATATTAAAACCTGTCTGGACCTATGGAATCCAGCTATGGGGAACAGCAAGTAATTCCAACATAGAAATACTCCAACGGCTACAGTCGAAAACACTAAGAACCTTACTAGACGCACCTTGGTACGTTACCAACGAAACAATACATCGCGACCTCAAGATACCCACAGTCAAAGAAAAAATATCCAAATTTAGTAATAGACACAACACAAGAGTTAACAACCACCAAAACCCTCTAGTCACTCAATTACTTGACAAGAGGGACCAGATCCGCAGGCTAACAAAACACTACACCCTAGATTTAAGCACTAGATTCAATTGAAAACAAACAGAGAATCAAGAAACTCAAAATCAAAAGGAAAAGAAAGTACGTAGTAGGTAAAAAGTAGTAAAAAGTAAGTAGTAAGAAGAATCGACCAAGAAGAATCACCAAGTCGGAGTCGGACTCAGATTTAGAGGACGACCTCTCCGGATTATTTCAATAAAGCTAAATAATTCCCCGTGTGCTCCAACTGCACGAATAGTCTCCCCTGATCTAAAAACACAGACAAGTTTACTATTAGACTCCGGATCGGAAATTAATATCATTAAGAAACCTGCCTTACCCGATTCAGCAATCATCAATGAGCAAGGATCAATTGAAGTTCGAAGAATTACGGCAATGAGCCTGGTTACCTTAGGGCAGACAATACAGGTTGCGGGCCATCCAGTTATTTTTCATGTAGTTGATGATTCATTGATGATCAATCAAGACGAAATCTTGGGATTCGAATTTTTCGCAGGATGCAAGGCTTGTTTACATTACGAGCAAAAGCATATCAAGTGGGGAAAAATTTATATCCTCTTCGACACAAAAGAGAACATAATCGTGCCAAAACGAAGTTCGGTACCTTGTACCATCAACATTGCAAATCCGGAGACAAACGAGGGATTCATTCCAAAAATCGAACTAGTTAAGGGAGTCTATTTTGGCAATGCAGTTGTGAGGAATCTCATAAGGGACGAGGTTATCTGAGAATAATTAATACCACATCAAGAGATTATGAATTTACTACACCCACAATGGTAATTAAAGAATTCGGAATTCTGACCTCGCTCCCCAGCACGACGTGTAATGCAATTTCGAAATCAAAGGAAAGCAGATTCGACAAAATAATTGAACTATTACGGTTTGAACATTTGAACTAGGAAGAAAAAAAAACGTTGAAGAATTAATTCGGAAAAATCAAGATAGATTTCATATTCCAAGCGACACGCTAGAAGGAACTAAAATTCTGGAGCATCAAATAAATACAACAAATGGATTGTACCGAAGAAACCAGACTTGCAAGGAAACAAACGTTAGAGACTAATTATCGATTATAGGAGACTTAATGATAAAACAATCGGCGATGCTTATCCGCTTCCCAACATCACGGAAATATTGGACCAATTAGGAAGTGCAAAATATTTTTCTACATTTGACTTGACATCTGGATTTCATCAGTTCCGAATGGCACAGGAGGACGTCCACAAAACAGCATTTTCTACACCATACGGACACTTTCAATTCAAAAGAATGCCTTTTGGACTAAAGAATGCTCCGGCAACATTAAACGTTTGATGAACTCAGTGCTATGAGGATTGCAAGAAATAGAACTATTTGTCTATCTAAACGATATAGTAATTTATTCAAGATCTCTTCATGAACACGAAATTAAATTTAGCAAATTAATGGAATGATTAAGGCACGCCAAATTACGATTACAGCCAGACAAGTGTGAATTCCTACGACATGAAGTGAATTATTTGGGACATATAATCAGTGAAGATGGTGTAAAGTCTGATCAAAAAAAGATCGAAGCGGTATCAAAATTTCCACGACCAAGGAAGGCGAAGAATATCAAACAATTTTTGGGACTAGCAGGATATTATAAATTTATACCTAACTTCTCCAAAATCGCAAAACCATTAACGCAATTATTGAAGAAAGACATCCCCTTCAAATGGCTGGAAGATTAAGAAAATGCATTTAACAATTTAAAAACAACATTAATGACAGAACTTCTTCTACAATATTCAGACTTTTCCAAATCATTCAACCTCACGACAGACGCATCAGGATACGCCGTAGGCAGAGTATTAAGTCAAGGACCAATTGGAAAGGACTTGCAAATCGCATACGCCTCTAGAGTGCTAAATCCTGCAGAACAAAATTATTCGACAATAGGAAAGGAATGTCTGGCGATTGTCTATTGCGTGATGCATTTTCGACCATACCTATACGGAAGGAAGTTCACGATAGTAACTGACCACTAACTGCTAGTATGGATGAATTCCATTAAGGATCCAACGTCAAGAATTTGGAAATGGAAATTATCAGACTTTGAATTCGACATTCAATACAAGAAAGGACGAGCAAATGCAAACGCAAAAATTGTCTCGAAACCCCCCAGAGAAATGTTTGCCGATTAGAAAAAGGAAAGATGATCCGTCAGATAGTCAACCACGAGTATAAAGATTTCAGTTGTCAGATAGCGGAAATCTAAAAAGAAAAAAAAGGAAATTACTAAATATTCTAGCCACTATTGATATTAAAAATGCGTTTAATTCAATAAAATGGACAAAGATTCTGAAGGAGAGTACCTTATAAATTAGTGAGGCTCGTACACAATTACTTATCCAAAAGGAAAGTAATTCTAGCTAATACATTTGGGACCATAGAAAGATATGTATATGCAGAAGATCCACAGAGATTGGTTCTGGGCCCATTTTTGTGGAACATATTATACGCCGGTCTGCTGAAACAAACGGATAGATTAACCTCAATTACCTTCAGGAATGACTTGGCTCTCCTACTTAAAAAAACTAAAAGAAGCGATGACAAAGGTCAACAATTGGTTCTCAAAAACAGTTGACCAATGAAAAACGTAGATCATTCTACGTACAGGAACTTACGAGAATACCGGAGGTAATAAATATCAAGATTGACAATTATAATCTGAAAATAAAAAAAAATAATGTTATAAAATACATTGGAATAAAAATTGATAATAGTAGGAACTTCATTACTTGCATGGGAAGAGTATGCATAAGAACCGATGCAATCATAGGAGCTATAAGAAGCTTACTACCAAATTTACATAAATACGTAAGGAGCATTGAAACAGATATTACTGGTAGAGAACTAAACTCTTTAAAAGAAGAAATTGAAGGAACGGTTGAGAAGGCAATAGGAAACTGAAAAAAAGAAAATAAATATGGTGACATTACAGAAAAGATCACTGAACAAGGTAAATAATCGATGACTTAACGATCTTCGCAAACAAGAAAAAAGACAGACTATTTTTCTATGCAGATGCAGCACATGGCATTTTTAATGCTTACAGATGTAGGATAAATAAAAGTAGTCATAATAACTGTTGGGAATGCAACAAAGTAAATGTCCTAAGTAGGCAACACAGCGTATGGAACTGGAAAATAAGTTGAAGAAACTATAAACAGTAATAATCTAATGAACAAAGTTTTAACCAATGACGACATGTGGATTAGCTTTAAAAACACTGTGACATACAATTATGAAGTAAAGACAAATTAATAAGAAAGAAATAGAAGCAGCCAATAAGTATAGAAAGAGGTTAGAAATTAATCAAATGTCAACGACAAACTCGACTACAATAAGAGGATATTATACTGCATTGACCTATATAATATTATTATATTAAATCTGAAATAAGATTTATACCTACTGATATCGAAATAATTTATATCTAGCACCATATTTTAATTACATTACAATAGTGGTTGTTGATACAATACACTATGAACGTATTAAATTAAGCAAATTAAATAAAAGTTATATTAAATAAAGAATATTAGGTAATTATAAACTACTCATAACCAAGTTGTGAAGCTGTGCTATTAATAATTTATAGACGCCAACAGCAATACAATGCACGTGCTAATATTAAACAGTAAATAGTTACAGTAAATATACACATTATAATGAACACAAAATATTATTGTCATTTCAATTTTCAATTGCACTAAAATAGAGTTAAAAATAAGAAACAAATAAGTAATTATTTCGGTATTAAATAAAAATGTTATAAAACACTTCACCATATTTACTACAGACACTCACAAGCGACCATCTTGGAAGTAATGCTGATCGTCGCTAGTGTCATGATCGGCACACTTCAAATCCGATGGGGCGATGACTTATAAATTTATCGCTCCACTTAAAGAAAAAATAACGAACAATAATCCTAAGGATCCATAAATAACTCTTAGGACTTTAAGTCCCATAAGTCTTTGGGTCTGTAAGGGTCCTTGAAACATTCCTTAGCGTTATTGTTTGTTTCGTTTGTTTTGTATGTATTGCGTGTATTGTTTGTTTTGTGGAAGCACGGAGAAAGCGGGTTTCTTCTCATAAGCAATATCTCCCACGATCAACGTTTGGTAGGAGGTTTCCGCCACTAACTTTTTAACCAATTAACACTTCAAATAGTTACCCTCACTTTTCCCAAGGAAAAGTGCCATCAACGAATCCGCTTTCCTCGTACTTTAGACACACCTATACCGAGGTTTCTTCTATACCGACATGACAGTCAAAAAGTTAGTCTCGTCTTGATTTTCACCAACAAATTTAAAACATTCTTGTATCGTCCTAAAATTTGAATAAAAGAGTAACACAAAAACTAGTCCTCCGTTCTTTTCATTTCTTCTATCATACGCAACAAGTTTTACGTGACACTAGCCCAAAGTAACTTTTACACATGCGTAATGAAATACATACAGTAAATATATACATTGAGGGAGTGGTTCGATCCAGGGTCCTGTACGGGGCCCCGGTGTGGGCGGAAGACCTGCCGAAGAATCGTCGCAGCCTGGTGCTGCTAAGAAGACTGCAGAGGACGACCTCCATCCGTATCGTCAGAGGATATCGGATCATACCCTACGCGTCGGCGACCGCGCTGGCGGCGCCTCCTCCGTTCGAGTTGCAGGCCCTGGCGCGCATGATTTGCTCGCAGAAGCAGCGGACGGCGAGATACTCCTGGTGCCCCCTCAGCATGGCGTTGAC
This sequence comes from Bombus confusus, assembly GCA_014737475.1. NCBI lineage: Eukaryota > Metazoa > Arthropoda > Insecta > Hymenoptera > Apidae > Bombus > Bombus confusus. Next base: position 871,105 of record JACXIV010000096.1, read on the forward strand.
AATCGCCGAGGGGGCCAAACTCTCTCCTATGATGAGCTGCAGTACCTGGCGCTGATCTGCCCATGCTGGGCAGAATTCCAACGTGTGCTGCGCCGTGTCCTGTTCTTCCTTGCAATGGTGGCAGGTATCGGTCACCTCCCGTTGGATCCTTAGCAGGTACTGACCGAACACTCCATGTCCGGTCAGCAGCTGCGTCATCCTAAATGTGAGCGGCAGTCCGCCACGATCCCTCCAGGCCTCCCAGTTCGGTAGGACCGCTCCCACGGCCCGACTAGGCCGCACAGTCTCCTCGGTGGCAAGCTGGACGCGCCACTGTTCCCAAGTCTCTAATCTTGTTTCTTCCCGGATGTCGAGGGCGGACTGGTCGTCGGAGGGCGTATCCCCGGTCGAGCACAGGCCCCGCAGGTGACGATACACCCGTTGGAGCGCCAGGGCCTGCAACTCGAACGGAGGAGACGCCGCCAGCGCGGTCGCCGACGCGTAGGATATGGTCCGATATCCTCTGACGATACGGATGGAGGTCGTCCTCTGCAGTCTTCTTAGCAGCNACCAGGCTGCGACGATTCTTCGGCAGGTCTTCCGCCCACACCGGGGCCCCGTACAGGACCCTGGATCGAACCACTCCCTCGTATAGTCGACAAACCGCGACTCCGGCTCCGCCAATGTTCGGTAAGAGGCCGCACAGGGCGTTCGCTGTGGCCGATACTTTGGGGACCAGCAGTTCGAAGTGCGGCCCGTACATCCATTGGCTGTCGATGATGAGTCCCAGGTACTTCATACGGCAGCCCACCGGAACTTCCTTCCTTTCACTTCCTCTGCGATGTTGGTCGAAGAACAACATAGCCTCGGACTTGGACTTGCCAACCGCACACGCCACTGCGACTTCACCGAGTACGTTATATTATACTGCGTTATATTATATCACGTTATATTATATTACGCTATGGTATTAGACGTTATATTACATCACATTATATTGTTAGATATAACACGTCATATTATACTACGTTATATTATATCACGTTATTCTTTATGACGTTATATTATATCACGTTATATTATTTCACGTTATGTTATACTACGTTACATTACATCACGTTATAGTGTACCACGTTATATTATACAGCGTTATATTATATCACGTTATATTATATTACGTTATGGTATTAAACGTTATATTATATCACATTATATTATTATATTGTATAACGTTATATTATATCACGTTATGTTATATTACATTTTATTATATCATGTTATACTATATCACGCTATACTATGTGACGTGATATTATACTACGTTATATTATACTACGTTATATTATATATCGTTATATTATATTACGTTATGGTATTACACGTCATATTATATCACATTATATTATTATATTTTATAACGTTATATTATATCACGTTATGTTATGTCACGTTATATTATATTACGTTATGTTCTTTTTCGTTATATTGTGTTGCATTATATTGTATCTCTTTATATTCAATTTTGTTGTTTTATATCACTTTATATTATGTTACGTTATATTGTTTTACGTTATATTGTGTTACTTTATAGTACTTTGTGTCACATTATATTGTATTACATTATATTATATCACGTTCTATTATATCACTTTATATTGTATCATGTTATGATATATATGTTTTACTCAGAACGAAATCTTGGTACGTAGTAGTACGCTGTGTATTTGGGAACGTTCTAGATATTTCATTATTTAGAGGAATGTACTATTTAAGGCATACGATTCAAAGTGGAAGTTATGTTTTTCACCAGCATGTCTCGTCTTTTCGTCGATGAAATGGTAACATGATTCGAGGCTTAAGTCGGCAGACTTGGAAAACTCCTTTTCTTTCCGATACGCATCACTTACCCGACAGTATAGGGGTGCACCAGGAAATATGCGTATTCTTTGTAAGTCGTAGTTTAGTAGGTTTTATTTGCGATCTTTAATGTCGGAACGATTTTCCTTTTATCTCTTTTCGGAATAATAGTAAATCTCTGGAAATGGTATTAAATTCTAATTATGTATGAAGGCATTAATGAGAGTCACTTTTATTGTGAAAGATGCTGAGGTGTCGAGTTTATGTGACGTTTCTCTAGAAATAACTTGTGGCACTTTTTGTGAACTTATGAAACGGAGAAAATATGTATTTTTGGCTGAAAACGTGAAAAATATTAGTACGTTTCTTCCTCTTTTCTACATCAGAAGAAAAGAAGTAGTTACCTGCTTTGTGGTGCTTAAGAACAATACTAAAACGCGGTTTGCCTTCCTTAATTGCACAGAAATTAAATTTGCAGATGCGTCTCAAATAAACATCGTTGAAATAATCTCTCGGCTTTCCTTGAATCAAAATCGTGCTAGATGGCTTCGTATTCGCCGAAGATTGCTCCAAATATACGCGATTATCGAAAAACGATACGTCGAATAACGTTCCGAATCGAGTTCTCGTAGAAGAAACGAAATCCGCAAAGACAGTGAAAGATGTAGAAGCACGGGAAATGATCGTGTAGGAAATGAGGATATCCACTTGTTACGTCGCAGAAACCTCAATGGTTTGTTCTGATACGAGAACAAGTAGCATCTAGCAGTTGAAAGAAATGCGACTAGTGGGACGGAGACGGAAGTCGGTAGAAGAGGAAAATGGGAATATCCGTAGGTCGAAAGAGATAAGTGAAACGGCGATCGAGCTTAGCGGGAAAGAGAAAAAGGCACAACGATGAGCGTCGCCGTTGCCAGGGCAATGAATCGCAGATTGACGCAGGCGTCACGAGTCCGGCCACGCGCACACCCCGTTTTCTGCTCCCTTCCACCCACCTCGAAGCGTGCCGCTGCTTAAGGCATGCACACTACAATAGACGTTTTCTCGTCCGACGCAGTTGGTTGGACTTACGAGATTTGCCGCATTATGATTCACACGTAAAAATCTTCTGACGTGAAAAGTGTCGGTTCACCGCTTTTTACAGTTTTCCGATTCGTTGGATATACTTGGGAAAGCTTCTTTTATTTCCTAGGATTTCCTGGGGTTGGATCAAATTTTGTCGCATGTTACGCAAAGCTTAGAATCGTATGAATTCTAAATCTTTAATTTTCGTTATTGAGAATTAGGTAAACGTTTGTCTCAGAAAAGTTTCTCTGTTTGTTCGAAAGTTTCTCAAAAGTTAAGAAAGTTCGACTTCTGTGTTTACATGTAAATGTTTCATGGCTAGCAGGAAGGCATTTTCAGGAGCATTAAGTTTAATTCAAATCGATTAGTTTCCCATGCGAATTTTTATTAGGTTGCGGAGAAAGGTTTTCGCATTTCGTGTCGGCTTTCATTTGATTGCATTTCGTTTATTATACAATATGGTAATACGTTTAGGACCACCGTATTACGTGTCTATAATATGGCATTAACGTCCATAATACGAACCAGTCTATATTTGTGAACGCGTTAAATTCGCAGCATGCGTAAAAAATTTACGTTCATCAAACGCCTTACTGATGTACTTGCGCGTCTGATAAATCACTGTCATACATAGTTGTACTAATGTTTGATCCAACGCGACCTACTGCCTGAGAGCAAAATCTATATTGCTCGCTTTACGAGGTGGCAACACTATGAACTCAGGGAATTATACCGGTCATACACGTCGACAACTCGTTCCAGCAGTTCGCAATCAAAGAAATTGCGAAATGATTTTTAAGTGTTCACATAAATAGTGCAGACACGAATATTAAGCTGGCTCGTCGTCGAGTTTTTGAATCGGTGCTTAACACGAGGTTTAGCCGCTTTCCGCGAAGTTCGGTCCATTTATGTGCGAACAGAGAAAGGCAGAGAAAAAGAGAAAGGAGCCGGAGGCGAGAGCCGCAGGAGAGAGAGATGAGGTGTTGTAGCGTTAGCGAACATTCGTGAAAGCGTACTTTAGACTGTAACGCGCATTCCCAGGATAGGAAGCGAACGGGCGAACCGGCAAGTTAGCAAGCGAAAGGGAATAAAGATAGAAAAGATCCGCGCGCGCTGGATACAGCGTATATCGTCGCGACAGCGTCGACGTTCTCTGTGCCTCTGGTGGGGTGGTTGGAAAAGTTGTGTGAAACTTGAAGGAGAACCAGAGAAGGAAACGTAGGATATACGAAGGAAAGAGAAACGCCGGTGTCCAACCGGGGAGAATCGGAATGAAAGGGGGGATGAATCTGGTGGTGGTGAAACGTTATAGATGTGTAGAGAATCTCGTTGTCGGTGTTGGTAAATGTCGAAAAGACGAAGGTAACGGCACGGTGGGTGGCGGTGGTGGTAGAAAAGCGGTGGTGTTGGTACCGTTGGCGGTGGCGATGGTAGTGATGGTGGTGGTGGCAGCGGCAGCATGTCCCGACGCCGGGAAAGTTTCGCTGAGAAGCGCGCGGAGTGTGAGAACGCGGCGCGAGCGAGAGAGCCGAACGTAGAAAGAGGACAAGAGCGAGACCGCGATTCAGGGGATGAGAGAGCAAAGGGGATGGAGAATGAGAGTGAGTTTGGAGCGAGGACGGCAACGCGGTGCGGGCAAGGTTTTCGTCTCCAGTTCCCGCTAAGCGGCCGATAGGATTGGAACGAGTTGGCTGCGTACGCGGTAACACACACGGGGTAACGTGTTTGTCCAGGTAGCGTGCGCGGTGTGATGGTGGTTGTCGTAGCGCGAAAGAACACACGCGGCACGCGCTACCGACGGAACGGACCGGCCCGTGCTGGCGTGTGTGACCGACCGAGCACTGCCGGTAATAACGAGCGTAATAACGTACTATAGAATATAGTAGTGGGAGATTCTTGCACGAGTTACGCGTGCTGCTACCGCGGTACTCGAGTTCACGCGTGGCACTACGGCCGCGGAAGACTACGAGCGAGCGAGGTCGTCGGAGCGCAAACTGCATCCTTCTTCTCCTTCCTACTTCCTATTCTCTTCCACCTCTTATACTCTTCCTACTTCTCCACCTCCACCTATATCTTCTCTCTGTCTTCTCTTACTCCTGCTTTTCCTTCGCCAACTCCTACTCTTGCCACTTCATCTCTCTCTTTCTCATATTCTCTACCTCCAGTGAGATATTGATTTCCCTTAGCTGGCTCCCACGAGGGCAGGCGGCAAGCAACCAGGTACGACTACCTCTGCAAATAGACAGCCTCCGACGATGAGAAGGGAATCATCGCATGTATCGAGAGTATGCACTTTCTAAGTTTCAGGGGTCCACCGTCTCTGCTGCCTAAAACGATCCGCTTCGACGCTTCCTCGTGTCGAATGGTCGTCGCGCTCTCTGTACCACTCAAACGATGCCGCGCTCTTCTCTACGTTTGCCACGTGTAACTCACGTTCGCGTGACTTTTATTATACATGCGGAAAGTTAAAGAAAACTCGTGTCGTTAAGTTTTATGAAAGCGAATACGAGTATAATTTTATAGTAAAGTTAGATATCGCAGTAGATAAAAGATTTTTTATATAATATTAACTACCTTGCACGTAACAGGGAACGCAAGTTCCTTTTTAAGTTGAGGAATTTTGGATGCGACTTGAAATAGCTCGACGCGTTCCTTACGCGTTCTAAGTCGTCCTGCTCTCCTAGTATAGAGTACAGACTTGTCTGATCGTATTCGATCCTATACTACTGATTACCGTTTCTTTTTCGTGAATTTGTTGATAATTCGTTTCGCAGACGGTTTACAAAGCGTCGAATTGAGTATCAGAGCTAAACTGTAAACGCGTAATAATTTTTTTTGTTACGCGGCCAAGTTGTTCAAGAATAAATACCTTTTCTTTTTCCGGTGATCGCTGTTCGGGAATTCGTAGGTGTTCTAAGAAACTTTTGCGAAGTAATCCGCCATCTTGGTTCCTGCGCGTTGCTGGCCAGCGGATTCGCAAGTGACTTGAAACTTTTTTATTTACCGCGTTCATGCTTACACACAGAGACAAAGAGGGCTGGAGAGGGGAACTGTTTCCCCTACTCAAACTCTGGATGGGGTGTACGTATCTGTCAACCCCCACTCGGCTCGTGCCGCCTGCCGCTTTCCAGCAAAGTTTTCCCGAGATCCTGGAAACTACGAGCGATGCGGGGAGAAAGAGGGGAGAAAGTCTGTACCAAGGGAGGGGAGAAGCGAGACCGCTTTCTAGTAGCGTACGCTCACGGGGATCCCTTTTCACCGAATTCTAACCTAGTAACGAGTTTACTCCGTCGGTAACGCCGGACGCGTGCCAGCGATAAACGTGTCGCGTGTTACGGTGACAGTGGGATGAGTAAAGTGATACAGGACACGAGATGTGGTCACCACGATCAGGCTTCTTATCGCGCCGATTTTTTTTCTCCAAGCAGGACCATGTGCGTAACTTAAGGAAACGTGTGACACAAGATAATAAAGAAACGTGAAACGGGGACATTTCTGCTTTTCTTTGTTTTTTTTTTTTTACTATGTTCATTCGTGCAGCGTACGGTGGCAGCATGAAACGTTTGTTTACATTGGTGTTCGTGCTGAATTCGACTGACCAACGATGGACACGCTGATATTATGATTCAAAAGTGTTTCAGACTGATAAGGATTACTGGATTGTGAGGCTTAGTTATCAACAAATAAATCACGTATGTATAGTTATTATTGCGCGTGACTGTGATTAAACAGGCGTAACTATTTATTTAAGCGTAAAATATTCGATTCGCTTTGGAAATATAGTTGCCCGCTAGAACTGTAAAGAGCTATTTGAATTTTTGCGCGCTAATTCGAAGCTGTCTATGCAGACTCGTTTGTTAAACTATTTCACGATCGTTTATCGGTTGGACTGTGATCTATCGCCGCAGACTGGTAGACTTTCGTATTGGTAGATAAAAAGAGAAAAATCGTTCTCTAATCTGCGCAATTCGTCGCGAGTATCCTGGCGATACTGCGTTTCTCTCCTCTCCGGAGATGCAATAGGTCAGCTGATCATTTACTAGGCACTATATAACGTTGCTTGTTGTGAGAGTATCAACGCTTTTGATTATCGGGATTCTGTGCGCGCAGACTCAATGTGAAATTAATCCTCTGTGAGCTCACCCCCTTCCACTATAAACTTACCAATACATGCTGGTCGCACGTTCGAAAGTTTCATGAGCGTCGAAAAGTTTTGCGCTCCTGTAGTAGCGCGGATTTGATCGAGAATCGGAGAACTTTGTGCTTACACACCGGAGCAATTGTTTCTTGCGCGTTATCATACGTGTATATGCGATTGTATTTGCATAGCCGACTTTTAAATTTCATTAGTTTAAGTGTATTGTGGCAGGTAAATATAACTATAAAATGTAATAAAATTATATACATGTTTTCAATTTAATAATTTTCTGTTACCAAAATTTTATATCCTATTCTGCACGAAAAATTCGTTGATATTTTTATAAAATTATATGCACGGTATTAACTTATCTTCTTATTACGGTTTGATGGTTATTTTATTTAGTTCGTAAATGCTTCGCTTTGCTTTGCATACATTTCGTTTGGATGTAATTTCTTGTTTGTGTTGAACCTATGCTTCGAAACCTACCGATTTGTTGAAAATGGACTGGTAGTGGAAAATCTGAACCAGCGGATTTCGAAAAGAATGAACTGAAGCACGAGATATCGGGCATTAACTTGACGTCGTGTTCTCGGGATTATACGAAATATCGTACCAGCCTGGTAATTGTTAAAAATCTATGTCATACCGGAAGAATACAAAGCGTTCCTTGTATACGAGCCAAAATGATTTTGAGGAAAAAAACCGGCGCGAATTACGCTCAGTAATTTTTCTGAAAAAGAACTCGCATACTTCTATGGGCATAAAACATCATGTTTTCAATTTAACAAAATTGGAGAAGCCATACGTATAAAATGTTCACTATTCTCTTTTATTCATTATGAATGAACATAAAACAGTGGTTATTCAGTACAAAATGTCTTCTCTAAAGTCTGACACGCTGGTATTCCAACTGTGATGAAAACAAATCCTGTACATAAGAAGTTCTTTCAATCTTTACGCCTGCCTTACTTCGCGTTAAATAATAATTGCGATATGTTCACGTATTATCCCCAAAACAATTATTCGATTATTCGAATAAATACTCTTGTCTGGTGAGTTATATACCACCGAGGGAAACAATGGAAACTCTGAGTTTTCTCTATCTTAAACGCGTTCTATGATATCCTGTCCCCGTTTAGTAGCACCTGCGATGACAGTCCGATGCATGAAAAAGTAGAGAGGCACTAATTAAGCCGCTATCATTACGGTTCCGCGGTGTAATTCCGCGTTGTTGGCATTGTACTTCGAATTCCGCCAAGTGGCTGTTGGCCGGGGGCTTTTGGAATCCTCCGGAGCGTGGTCCAAGGCCTTTCAACTCCAATTCCACGCGCGTGCGTCTCATCGTCGAGGTTGACGTCGTCGTCAACGACATCGCCGTAGTCCAGGATGTCTCCTGTTGTTTCCTCGCTTCGCCTCACAAGACCGGAGCTAGAGATTAATCCGATATTTCGTAGTTGTTACTTCTTTTTTCATACGCGTGAACATTGCCTAAGAGAGTCAGCCTCATTGCTTTGTATCCTTCCGCGATGCACCCTTTCTTCAATGCTCCAAAAGAGTAAATGTGCCGTACCTTTAAGATTACCAATGGGCAATGCCGCAGAGGAGCAACTCACTAAGTTTATTTAAATATGCTACAGTACATCTATCAAAGGATAATGTTTATACAGAAGTAGTTTGGGGGTATTTCTTTAAGGATGCAGAAAGTAATGTCTTTTTTTTCGGAATTGTTTTTAACGTCAACTATGGCTCGAGTTTATAGTGGTCGTGTAATTAAATTAGGCAACTTGTCAGGAAAAGATATTTGGATCATTTTTATTTCCTCCTTAGATTTCGTACATTAAGTATCAATTCTAAATATTAATGGGGATCAATAAAACTTATCTTTATAAATAATAAAACATCCATCACGTTTGGTATAATTTTTATGTTTGAAGCAATTTATGTTTGACGTCTGATATTTTTTTCATTCTTGCGAATAGAGTACGAATGCAATTTTTAATGTTATGATTTTCTTCTGTTTACTTTGTTTCATTTACCAACGAGTGAAACGCACTTTGACTGAAACGAGTGAATTTCAACGCTTCTACATATTTTTACAACAAACATTGTAGAAAACAAGCTACGTGATATTTAAGCTACGATGCATCTATTACATCTAACATAATTGTTTAATTTATTATATCATAAGAATGATACTGTTAATGATGAATTTCTTGGTTTATTACTTTTGAAAGAAATATATTCCAATTGACAATGTTTTAAATGAACAGTCGAGTATTTCTTAAAGCAGTACATTGTTTTATAAGAGTAACGTACTAAATATAAATCTTTTGAAAAGAACGAAGCAAAAGTTTTCCGAACATAATTTTATACCATTCGTAACTTCGTAGCGAATAGCTTTTCTGTAACTTTGATACTAAATAAAAATTGGATAAGAAATTGCTGACCTGTGTCAAAGTTCGTATATAGTAAAACTTATTTGATGCCTCGAATTCTTCCAAACTCTTATATCGAGGACACGTTTACCAAAAATTCAGCGAATAAATAATAGTGACGAAACTTGAAATCGTGTCATTTGATCGATATGTTATCTTACGAGACCAACCGCAAATTTAAGTGATTTTGGCATATTTCAATATTTATGTATAAAATCGATATTTTAAAGAGATCCAGTTTCAAATCTTTTGAATGTATTCAATGCCAAAACGGTGAACGGGATGTTCATTTGCTCGATTTTAAACGCGAAAGCGTCGAATGTGCACTCAATCATTAAAAGCTTTGTTTACCGGAAAGACTGGCGTTTTAGAATGAGCAATGGATACAATATTTCAAGTCTCGGTATCCGTTCGGTAGTTTTCGTGCTGACTCTTGGCGAAAAGGCTTGAAATCGTTGAGAAGTTGCGGATGCCGGGACAGATGAATGGGAAGTAACAGATAACCAATCGTGCGAGTATAATAGCCAAGCAAAGCTGCGCACAAGCATTTCCTTTTCCTCGGTTAATTTTTCCACGAGGTAAAATTTCAAAAATTTCTATATTAGAATTTTACATGAATGAACATTGTGTTAATTCTTTGCTTAATATTTGTGTTATGCATTTGCAAATCAAATATCTAAATGTTAAAGGGTTAGAAAAAACGATTATAAATGTTCTTTCTTAGAAACAAGGAAAAAATAAATTTTATATCGAGAATATCCGAATTACATTTCTCTAAAACTTTCATATGAGAAAAATACGTTCTGCTTTTCGAGAAGGTTTCCGGATTCCGAGTACACAAGCTCGCTGTACAAAACACTGCGACACGCTTATCATCTTCGGTCGCGGTATTATACAACAAAAAGCGTGGACAGATTACATGATTTTTAGATACGCGTTTCGGAAGGTCTCTGATAACTACCACGCTGCCGAGAATTTTCTTTGCGGAGTGATCCAATTGTTTTCACGCTCAAATCTCCGATATCGGTTCAGTCCACCGTTGGTATAGTTCTGTTTCCTTCCCACCGACCACCTTTGTTTTTCTCGTTGCCAAAATCGAAGTATCGGCATCAGCGTGGCCCGACACCGACGGTAAGGAGGAAGTTTACGTCGTAAACTTGGAGTCTTAAGGGTGGAATTATAGTTGAGTAGAGCTCGCGCTAAGCCACGCAGTTGTTACCACGGTGAGCGCTTTAAAAGTTGGTCTTGGGTGTTCGTGTTGGTACCGGGAGAGTGGGCGAAGAAGAAGCCAGAAGAAGCGAGAACGCGCGATACGGTGGAAAGAGACGCGGAAACGTGGTTAAGTTGCCAGGAAACTTTGGTAAAACTGAAAAGTTAATTTCGTCGTGTTAAATTACTCGAGCGCTCGGGCATTAAACTTGCAAAAGTTGGCCGGATGACTGAAATACGTACCTTCCGCCACCTCCCTCTTCTTCTTCTTCTTCTTCTTCTTCTACTTCTTCCTCTTCTTTTTCTTCTTCTTTCTTTTCGTTTCTCTTTTACCGCTCGGTGCTTTCTTCCCTCGGTTCTATCGCTGTGTCATCTAATATCGATACGATCACGTTCATTTAATTGTCATCTCAATCGTATGTAATGAACGTTCGTCGAATCTTTCCTATGTGCAATCCGTGTCGTGAATTATGATACAAATGTAATTATGTAATAGCAATCGATATACAGATATACTTGTTTAACGATTATTCAAACTAGCGCGAATAACAATTATTTAATTAAGAATACAGAAAAGATTTTATCGCGTTGAGAAAATTATTACAAGATTTATCTGTGTATATATTATGAATTTATGAACGAAAAGTAAAATATTGATGTGATCTTAATCTTTTTTTACTAGGTGATTTGTAAATTGTTAATATAATAATACTAAGTCTATCATTTAATTCATACATTGAACACATCAATCAAACAAAAATTCGGATTAATAGCATGTGCACAATCGTTTATCTGTTATATTGCAATTGCAAAGAATGAAAGCGGATAGAGCACACTATCGTGGCAAGAGATACAAGTCATTCGAATCGAATCGTTAACGCTTTAGCCAATATTGTAAAATACTTCACTTTCACGTAATTTCGAAGCAATTGTATAGCTTTTCAACTGGTATCTACGGCATCATTAATTTCTTATGACCTATATTTTTTATCGATTTTCAGAAAAATTTAGAGAATCGTTTGATAGGTCAAATTGTAAATCTTTATGAATTTCATCAATTTGTCATATATGTATATATATACACATGTACATTGGAATATGACAAATTGACGGAATTCACATAGATATATATACATATATATTCATATCTGTATCATATATATACATATATATGTATGCGAAAGAGGTGATAACTGATATTAATTTTATCATTTATGAAATACGTGTAGTTTTATGTTACATATTATAACATCATTTTGAAACAGAAGAATGACGTAACCAAATTATTTGTCAAAAATAAAATAGAACGGATGCTGTATACAAGTTGTTGCATTATACATATAATCAAGTCATATCGATTATTATCAAAAGATAAAACAGTAAGGAATATAACGTTAATATCGCTTTAAAGTTACACGTGGTAGACATGCGAATTAAATGTGTTTGTTGAAATCAATAATCCTTTCTTTAATTCTGGTATTTCAATTTAAGCAAACTTCAAAGAAGTTTAATAGTAACATACAGTATACATACGTCTGCTGTAGATTGATCGAAAGGAAATAGAGAAGAACGGTTAAGGGGATGGGGTTCTTGCCGTTCCGCTAAAAATTTATTTCACTACGCAGTTTGTAGTAGATTTACTTAGCTCTACGTTCATGCTGTATTTTTATCTGATAAATATGTGACAGATGTGTAAACTTTTAAAAATATATAATATTGATTTACGTTTATTATTTTTAATAAAATACAGTTTTAATATTACGTTCATATTATGAAACATTTCACATAATATTATGTAATAGTACGTAACAAGTGAAAGGGAACAATTAAATCCGAATCGGTGAACTGTAGGATATAAATGTTATTTTTAAAGAGCTGGCAATAAGTAATATAAAAAATACTGGCGCAAAATATTTTGCAATATTAAAATGTTTTAATTATTTTATCCAGATATTTAGTCATAAAGATACATTTATTAAAATACTCATACAAATATGTGTGTATATTACGTTCGTTTCTTCACTAAATTTACGTATAAAAATTTATATATTTTAAATGATATTTGGTATATTTGATATCTGTATTTTTATTTTAATATTAAACCAAATTGAAAACTCAGTTTACTGGCATATGAATGTTTAAATTAATTTTCATCTAAATACTACAATATTCACACTGTGTAAAGCGCTTGAAAAATGAAAAGGAATTAATGGTATATTTATGTCATTGATAATATACATTTGGTGAAAAAATACGGAGAATATTTGTTTCGTATGATATTCTCAAGATTAGTTAGAATTTCATGATGTATTTTATCTTGCGATACCATAAGACATTTGTTGCTGTTTTTAATTAACTATTATCAAAAGCTTTATTCCTGTAATTAAAATTATACCTTCATAAATCCAATAAACAGTGTGGTCCCTGAAATGAAGTGATACTATAGTGTTTCTAAAGTTGTAGAATTGAAAGTTGTTGTATTATCGTTTGATCTGATAAAGAATTGTTAAGAATAGTGTTATGTCCTTTTTCTGTTAGTAGTATACAAAAGTTGGGCTGTAGTTACAATGGATCTGCAGCTTCTACATTTAAGTAATTTATTGCAATAACTACATAGAATGTATTTAAACATCGCTAGAGAAATTATCGAATTAATTATTTGTCCAGCTGCTAAGTTTGAACTTTTTGCAGTAAGAAAACGCGAACTTCCTCGCGCAAAAATGATCGCGTACACTTTGTTTCGAAATATCAGTATTGAAATTACAAGAATCAATATCTATTTCATTTCCGCACTGTACAAAGTGTACAGATAGACATTTGGCTTGCTATGCGTATATAACATATTGGCTTCCAGGTAATTGAATTAAAATGTATACTGGAATCAAAATTGCTTTAGTTCGTGAAGTAATCATTGTAATCTATTAATTGAAGTAACTTCATATTCCACTTTGTATGCGCTTTTTTATATCGACCTATATAAAAAAAAACTGTAATGTTACGTATGAAAACATTATAGGATACTGAATGTATTTTTTCGAACGATGATAAAGTCGCTTCATATTAGTTAAACGTCTCATGAGAGTTATCCTTATTTACTACGGTAGAATGTATGTGACATTCTGTATAAACACTGCGGGCAATCGTTTATGGTAGAATAAGGATTTTTTTTCTCTACTGAATTATTTCTAAACAAAGTTATAACGCATCTTTTTAACAACAATGAATTGTTATCCACATTAAAGTACTTAACATGACATCAAATGTAATGATAAGGTTATTTTAAATTTAATTCTACAGTAGTTTAATAGCAAATATCACAGCAGTACGTCCCAAATTGCTCTGTAACAGACACGAATACTGTTATTTTCGAGTTTGCATCGAATCCAGATAATAGATAATCGTAATGAAATTAATTGCTTTCAACATTCCCTCCAGTTTTTCAATTGTAATTCAGTCGGTAAGGTCACGGTCATAATGCCCGCCGACATCGTGCATTGCTATAAGTATACTTGGTCGAACGTGTGTGCACGATCTGGCGCGTGCGTAAACACACAAGAGAACAAACTTTCGCGGCGGCTTCGGGGGTGAGTTACCCCAACGTTGTGCGCGCCGAGCGATTCTCTACCAGCACGTGCAGTCAACTTTAAACGCACATACACACGCTCGCCGCGATGTCATTTCAGTTTGAGTCATTTAAAGGCATTACTTTTTGTTAGCGTTCCACGCTTCGCGCAACGAGGTAGCTATATTCTTTTCTTTGAGTGTTTGTAATTTGAAAATTGCTTACGACGATGATAAAAGTAAGTCGTTCGCTGAAGTGACTTAAGAGCGTCTGCTGGAAAATAAGTTTCAAGTTCTGTAACAAAAATTTTTTATCTTTTGTCTGTGAATACTTTCGTTCCGATTATTCAGTCGCCCCGGATAAGTGTATAGAATGATTTTTAAAGTGAGAGAAAAGGATTTGTTTTTTGTTTAATTTGGAATTTTATATTAATTTCCAATGTGATCTTGTTTTATAAATGTTCTTTACTTAATTTTATCACGTCATTCATTATATGAGAGGAGAGAAGCAACAGGGATAATGTCTATTGTTCTATGTAGCGGTAGATAGATAATATCTTTATTGTTTTCCTTACAGACTACAAGAGGTTCCGGTTCTTTCGTTTGTTTTGTCACTATCTTGTATATAGTAATTACTACATTTCTTATTCGCTTTCTTTGTTGTATGAAAGATTTAGATTTGATACGACTATTCGTAGAAGTTTAATATTCATTATGTTGTGCCAACATTTACGTTTGAAAATTATAATAACAAAGAATGCAGACATCTGTATACGGATAGTTTGGGCACGATCACGGGTGTAAACGTTGGTACAGAGACGGTGATGTAGAGTGTAGGTTTATATCGTGGTCAGCGTCGCGGCGCGCGTCATCTTCTATCTCGCTTGGCTCCCGTTCGTTCCTCTTTGTCTCGGAAAAGTTTCCGGTGATGAGCTTTGTTGGCTGTTTCCCCTACAGGACGGAAAAGTTAAATGCGAAAGTTTTATCCGATATCCAGTTTCACGACGCTGCTGGAAAAAGGGATCTACGCACACCGTTACGTCGAGATTTGGATATCCTCGATGATCATAAGGTTTATAATATATACCTATATCGTTCAGCATAATGAAAACATTACGTAGAATATTTTGGAAATTTTATTCGTACTCACACACACGCTACGCGATGTAGATTAATCGTATAGCCGGAAATTTTTTAATACAAATAACAAACGTTGAAATTTATTATCAATCAAATTTACAGGAATCGTAACGAATACTCTTCGACGTCTCTTCATTATTCATTATTGAAACCAACCATAAATTTCGTTATGCAATTAATATAACAAATAATTCATACCATAATTGTGTTATCAGCAATTGATGTGCTGTTTACTAATTCATTCGATAGCTATCACTTAATGTTGTATTAAATATCGAGTACTAATAGCGACGTTAATAGTTTGTTTTTTTTTTGTGATAGAATGGCGTCAAAGAAGACGAGGCAAAACCATTCTATACAGCACTTACTAGAGCTGCCAAGCAACAGAGAGACAAAATTGCCGTTATATTCTGTAAAGGAGTCAACCCAAACGTCACTCATTCCAACCCCTCGACAGGTCCCGGTAACTGTGCTGCATCCGTCGCCGAAAAAGGTAAGTGAAGCATGAATAAGTTATCAAAAATCTTTTGTTGTCATTCAATTTACAGGAACATAAAGACCAATTACTTTCTTCTATCTTGTCTTTACGCCGCGTTAACAATCCTTTGAAGAATCGTGAAATTAAAATTGAACTTACGTTAAAAATTCACAACGCGTTTTAACAAGGCTCTGAAACATAATTAAATATAAAATTAATTACTTCCACTATTTAAGTATTAAGAAATAGCAGATCATTTTCATAATCTTTCTGACGTTGAGAACGTTTTCACGAGGTGTAAGCGTTCTTCTTTGTGAAACTTGTAATTAAAATTCTACAAATCATTTGTGCCATAATCGTTTCGTAAAAGTATAAATAATGAAGTTTATAAGTTTAATGACAAAGACACGGAAATCTTTGTCTGAAGTTACTTCTGAAATTTTTCTGATTGATCGTAACAAGTATAAGATTAGCTGTTTAACATAAAGTTAGTTTTCCACTAATTTCTTTCAAATTATTTCTAATTAAAAGTGTGACATTTCACATAATTTCTTAAAGTTGAATTTTTATCTCTTTTCCAAGAAACGTGAAGTGTATTTCTGTTTCATCTTTTGCGAATAATGCCTAATGACGAGAGTCTTATTGTAAGAATGCACAGCAGTTATTCTAGCCCATCCTACCATAATAACAATAATTTAATGAAATTAAATATTTAAAGCTGCTAAATTGAATAAGATGACATTACATATGATTCGTTCCTTATTGCTACGGAGTTAAGTTTTAATTATTTATAACGTTGCGCTCGCTCGTAGAATGAATGAAGCCATTAAATAATTTTTGTTCGTAGAAAAAATGGGATTGACAAGAAACGTGAAGTGGAACTCTTGTAACCGCGTCAAGCGCTGACGTTTTATTTTATCGTGGAGGCTTTTTTATCGATCATTCGGCACTTTATTATTGCTCGTATAAATGTCTGCGTAAGCTCGAATCCGCAACGAAATAGATAATTTGTAATCTTATTTTCACTATATAATACATCATAATTATAGAAATATAGAATGTTTTTTTAAATAATATTATTTCGGTATAAATAATTTAATCTGTAAGATATATCTATGATGTTGCGGTATTGAGTATCGAACAGTTGTTTTGTCGTAAATATTATTTTACTTTTTCATAACGATTTTTTCAATTATTAAATTACAATAAGTTTACTTTCTTTATCCTGAGACAAATAGGACTTGAAACTTGTATGCCAAGGTAGGAAATTATTTTACATAACTCTAAATACGTAGGAGAATATCTATTTTGGCTGATCGAAAAAGTTTTCCTTGCAGTTGTATGATTACTCTTTTGTTTCTTTTTCGTTCCATTTTATCCGGCAGGGAGTCATGAAGGAGGGATTCACGTAACTCGGTAGGGGAGGCTTCGGCTTCCCTGCAAAATAACGATTTTTAAAGTTTCTCGAGGAGTTTCAAACCTTTTCCCACCGAGATTCGTCGACGAAGTTTCCAAAGTTTGAACCGCGTAATTGGAGAGGAAAGGAATTTCCTCTAACCGTATAAAATGGTTCGTACGTTTGATGCTTAAATTCGACGATGTGATAGGTTGTTCTGTTAAAAGCCACTTGTGCTAATGTTACTCCAAGAAATCAACCTTCTAAAATAGTAATACTTTCTATTTCGAAACAGTATCATTGGAAAAATTAAATATTTTTATTGGGCTTATTCTTTGATTACTTCCATTAGTATGAAAAGTTATTACACCGTGTTGACTGTTCATTAATACATGCAATTTTATTTATATCGATGTATCTCACAGAAGATACAGAATAGAATATTATCAGTCAGTAGTAAATATCGCTTTCAGATACCCTCTGATCAGATACTCGGTCGATAATCAAATATTTCACTGTGCTGATAGGAACATACACGTTTTACGTATTTTCAGATTCAATTGAATAAGTATAATAAACGAAGGAAGAATTTCTTATTAAGTATTATAAAAATTTGGGAGAAGTTTTTACCGACAGTACATTGGTATATTGTTATCAACGATAGCTCATAGACGGTTACCTCATCTACGGATGGTTTCAGCAGAATACATCTTTAGTGACGGTTCGTACCGACAAAGTCAAGGTTACATCTATCGGTAAGGTAGATTACCGTGTGGTACAGACTGTTATCGGCAAATTGTAATTTGTTTGCGCTAGTGTTGATTAAAGCCAGATGATAAGTGCTTAAAAATATCGATTAATGTTCGAATTGAAAAATTTTATTATATTTAAGTTATTAAAACTTATCTATAAATACATTAATAATATGTTTGCATGTCATAGTAATATTTAAATAAATTTTTAGTGAAAACTTACACATACAAAATCACACAAAACTTACACAGTTTTTTCTTCCTATTACAATCTATATAATATTTGTAAAACGGGATAATGGACAATTTACAGTTCTTAATCGTCATATTGTTCACAAATTCCAACTTTTAATATTCTTTAACAAAAAAAAAAAAAAAATATTTTTAAGTTTTTAAAATTATAGAATTATATATTTTTGTCATGATAATACTCTCAGTAGGATACAAAGACAATACATTTCATAGATATTGCGTTTATTTAAATTTTCTGAATAATCTTTCATGCAGGCGAATGCACATACTTTGCGAGGAAATAATTTGCTATTGAAATCCTATGAATTGGACTATAGTCGGAGCGTCTTGAGCATACGCAAGGTGGTAGGCGGAACTGAATTTATGATAATTGCATAAATCTGAGCTTTCCTCCACAATAATCATAATCTATTGAGATAGTTGTGCGAAGTTAGCTATTTAGCCAGCGG
The DNA here is from genome assembly GCA_014737475.1 of Bombus confusus. NCBI lineage: Eukaryota > Metazoa > Arthropoda > Insecta > Hymenoptera > Apidae > Bombus > Bombus confusus. The sequence continues at coordinate 889,819 of JACXIV010000096.1, forward strand.
CGCGCGTAACGGAAGGAGGCCAAGGGGTTTCGTGGGACTATGAATAAGATAAAGTCAATGTTGTAAGATCGAATCGACAGCGAAAAATTTCTTATTTGTTTTTGATTTGAAAATAATTATTCTATTACTTCGTAATAAGCAATATAAAGCTTCTAAGATGGAACTTTATTTAAGTTTTAAGTGCTACATTATTTAGGATCATTATGTAATCATGTTCAATGATGAAATATTAAAGTGCTAGCGTTTGCAGTAATATATTTTTCAGTTGCTATTTATTTAACAAACTGTTTACTGTTAAAAAAAGTATTGAAATGAACAGATTTAAAAAAATCAATAAAATAGAGCGTCGTCTCGAATCTGAAGAAAACGACTATAGATGGCGCCAGTGGTGTCGCTATCCTTCATGAGGGGGTTGGCTGCTCGTGACTGCTGAATACAGATTTGTCAAATAATTATAATAATGATAGCCGTTTAATAAATAAATAGTATAATTATTTTCACATGTTATCAGCGCACATTATAAAAATACATAAAACATTGAGAGGTATGTTTTCAAACAATATTTCTACATTCTTCTGTCGATAACGTTTTTAAATTAATCAGCAATCAGTAAATTACATTTTTGTATTTATTTTTATGGCAAGGTGGACAAAAATAATTTGTACAACATGTGCAACATCTTTTCTGTCACCTGAAGACGTACGGAATTATTTCAATAATATTTTGGTAACCCACTATAGAACCATAAATGTGTAAAAATCAATTTCAAAAATCATATTTTAGGCTTTCCTAGAAGTGAACATCGTTTCAAAATTACCTAAACTGACTCTAATGCATTCGAACGATTATCATGAGAGTTAAGGCACGACTTCTCTGTCTCCATATTTTCCACGCGACACGACGACGACAGTGGAAAAAGTAAAGGGCGACTGACATCTCGAAATTACTGGTGATTTCTTTATTAACATCGTGAGACGCGAACCTTCGGGTAATTATCTATACACTGCTGGAATATTAATGGCGAAATCGCCTCCGTCTGAAATTTCGGGATTGTTATGGTTACAATTACGATTATGAGCAGCCACTCTTTTTAAAGAAGAACGATTACAGTCTGGGGGTAATATTCTTACAAGAATTTTTGTAACGTCTTTATTTCAAAATACAGAATACTCAGTGTTATTGATGTTATGAATTAACGCGATTTATAGTTCTACTACTTGAAAAATAAATTTTAATCGTTAATCCTTCTAAAATTTTAAGCTAATTAAAAGATATTATTCTTCTGACTTCATTGACAAATTTTACTTTGAAATATAATACAGCAAAGTACATTTTGTCAATCGCATTGATACTGATATTATCATTTAGGAAATGAGCTTTCTCTTTTTTCGAAATTCGTTCATTCGTGGCCTGGCGCTTTTTAAAAGAATTGTAATAGAAAAGAATTAACATGAATATTTCTATACATATAGTCAAGATGGCATTAGCAATCACTTGCTCTGAAGGAGAGTTAAAAAGACGAGGCACAGTACCCTTTAACTTTGTCGAGCTGTCATACTGATCGGGGTTGGAACGAACCCTCCAATTCTCTCGGTGGGAGTAACCACGCGGTTGAGTGAATTTTTATGAATGAATGCGCGAGGATGCCTAGATCCAAGGCTTTGGAATGCGCACCCTGTTTTCACCCCTGAACCTATACTTACGTCAGTGACTCTCAATTTGAAGTTCTCGTAACCTATAAAACATACAGGGAAGGACGTTACCGTTAAAACACACCCCTTTGGGGTAAATAGGCTTAAAATAAATCGAATGGTCTTTTGATCATTCATTTTATTCCTAGGTACCTATATATTGAACCATTTGAAACATTTACATATGCATTATATGTAATTTGTATAGACTTAATTTACTCACTCTGTTTTCAATACTAATTTTACTAATTTTAATGCGTTTAGCTGATCTTCTTATTCAGAATAATTCAATAATTTATTTTACTTAAAATTCTTTATTTATTATTAATCTTGTAAAGAATGCCACATAAAAGGAAGATTACGCACGTATTTTACATATACTTTCCATACGCGTTCCTCATGTTTTATGAAGGTATTTTGAACCATTACTCGAGGGTTGAAGCATATAGAATTCATCCAGCCCTTAGTGACTCGAAATAATGTCATACGTCATACGCGTATCATTGTCGTGGTTTATGCCGTAGCATAAGCTTCTTCCTTGGTGTTTGAACATTTTTGCATGGGATGAAAATCATAATTGTGCACCAACATCGTCGCACTCTTTAGCTACAAAGGGACTTTTGCAGAAGGGTCTGAGGCTGAAAGTGTTAGCGGCAGTACAAAAGAACGCTTAACCCTCCATAACCAGAGGGGAGTTTATAAAAATCGTGTCAATTAGGCCTCGAGAAAGAAAGGCAGGTCGGGTAAGGTGTTCCGTTAGACAAGGGCTTTAAAGCTCGTATTATGAAGAGATCGTTAACAAGCAATTTACCTTTTGAGCGTCTCTTCATAAAATTTTGCACTTTCTTGTTGTTGCATCAGGAATCTTGAAGTGTTTCGTGCAACGAGTAGTAATTTCTTATTAATTCGAAGTATAATATCTTCATTAAGTCTTTATTAAGTTCCATTACAGCTTGAAGCATAAATTTGTGACATAGACGTGTATGAAATTAAGTTTTTTAATATACTCATTTTTCAAATATATTTAAATACATTCATCAAAATTTCTGTTATCAAATCGTTGTTGAATTGTTTGAAAATTATATTGAGATTAATGAAGCAAGAAGTAAAGAAATCCTATCCCGTTCAAATTTTTGTGTTTATATCCTGGAATTGTGACGTTTAGAGGAAGAAGAAGGGTCAATCGGACCTAGGCACAGCTCCGGGCGAGGATTAGCCCGCGGGGTATTGTAACGTCGTAAATACATCCCCTTTTTACCCCTCGAGCTTAAACTCACGGTACTTCTCTCGGTTCTCTCGTCGTTTGTCGGTCGGTAACACCACCAACCATTGTCACCGACTTTGGATTCAGTACGAGAAAATAAAATAATTAATACATACGTTTCGTTGCTTCACTTCGCACATACAAATACACAAAATAAATACTCTATATTCATTAATCATAAACTTAAACAATAATCTTATTACGATGATACTTATAAATTTATATTTTAATAAAATGTTCTCAAATTCTAATCACTCTATGGAAGAGTGGTTCCACAAATGGCGCTTCAAAATTAACGAAAACAAATCCAGTCACATAACCTTCACGCTGCGAAAACAAACCTGTCCACAAGTGACGATAAACAACATTCCAATCCCAAACAAAGAGTCAGTCAGATATCTGGGCATGACTCTAGACAGACGAATGACATAGAAGCAACACATAGCCGACAAATCGAAGCAGATCAAAACAAAAATAAAAAGATTCTACTGGCTCATTGGCCAACGTTCCAACTTAAGCATGTAGAGTAAAATAATAATTTACAATGCCATACTAAAACCTATCTGGACCTATGGAATCCAGCTATGGGGAACAGCAAGAAACTCCAACATAGAGATACTCCAACGACTACAATCCAAAACATTAAGAACATTATTAGACGCACCTTGGTACGTTACCAACGAAACAATACATCGCGACCTCAAGATACCCACAGTCAAAGAAAAAATATCCAAATTCAGTAATAGACACAGGACAAGAGTTAACAGCCACCAAAACCCTGTAGTTACTCAATTACTTGACACGACGGACCAGATCCGCAGGCTAAAAAAACACTACACCCTAGATTTAAGCACTAGATTCAATTGAATCAAACATCCAATAAACTCTTTATACTCATGACATTGTAACACGATAGTAGAGTTTACTGAAAATTCTTTCCAGAATTGATTGTAAATATACCCTAATAAATAAAAAAAAAAAAATTCTAATCATTTAGACGAGTTTCTTCTAATTTAGATTTATTAGATCTAGATCGCTTCATCGATCCTCATCGTGCCTCGATCCTGTCTGTTTGTTGATTTAGCGGCTATTTTCATTATCAATCGCGATCAGAGGTTAAAATTTCGACTAGTCGAACCCCGAAGCCAGTTGCAATTTTTCGACATAATGGGGAAAAGATTAGGGAAAGCATTCCGGCGAGGCACTTTAGCCAATGTCATCGTTTCGATTCCTACACTCCCATGGTGCCCCTCTTCCATTTTCCTTTTCCTATCCGAAAGCGTAGCGCCCTCCGGTTTTCTATCTGGTTTGACGGTAACGGAGAGTGCGAAAGACCCCTATTCCGCGGAACGATATCTCGAAGCGAAATCCCGGTCGGTCTCGCGTTTATAATAGTTGAAATGGAAAGGGTTGCACGCGAAGGGCTCCGGAAGGATTGCGGGGTTATAATGAAATATAGGCTCGTTCCGCTTCGTATAAGACTGCATTAAGATTATACGTTGGCGCGCTCCTTGGCGACCGAAGAAGGTCGAAATAAACGAGGAAAGGTAGTATGAGGACGTAGCTAGCGGCTACGGGTTAAAGGGGTAAGGGGTTCCTCCTACGGTGTTTTAATCAAGCCGGATTTGCTGCGGTAAGCCGTGGTTCCAACTTTCATTTTAGCCAACCCCGCCCTGACAAGCCGTGCACGAACGTTTCGTCCGCTTCTCTGCCTCTCGCTCTCTTATTCTTGCGATCTTTCCGCTGTTTGCCTGCTCTAGCTCTTTCTCTCTTTCTCTCTTCATGCACCGACGTTCGGCAGACATCCATACGGAGTGTTTGTCCTGCATTAAAACGCTATCTCTGTTTCGTGGAGACACGTGATCCCCGCGATGTTGTTCTCCTTAAGAAACTCCGGTAAGGAACAGGGACCTGGTGCGTCGCAATTAAGTTATTAACTCCGATGGAAACGGAGCGCTGAGAAAGATGTACTTTTCGTATAGTGTAATGCTAAAGCTACCGCGAAGGACCGAGTCTCGATCGTGAAAGGAATTAATGTCGAAGTTAACTTATTACAGGAATTTATGCCATTGCTTCATCGAAAAAAATTGAATGGATCGTGGAATATGAAAAATGTACCTATTTCGAATTTTAAATTAAAAAAAACCTATACGTCGCTGTTTGAAATTACTCTAGCTTATTCTTAACTAATTATACTTAACTTACTTAGCGTATGATTTTGTGTTATTGAAGAACGGTATATGGTTGCGTCTTTTCTGTCCTCTCTTTATGCTTACCATAATTATTATATTATATATAATCATATAATAATTATTATATATTAAATACATAATTATTTCGAGTTCGCTTAGAGGAATGCTATGTGGATCTCTTCTCCATCTATCTTCTCGTACTGACTATTCAATAGCTTCGTTTATCTACGACAATCAATTCAGTTACAATGAATCTATTCTGCCGGTTAGTGACTACAATACACAGTTATGTATCTATGCTGGTTTCATTGCAATGACATAACGATTTTAAAAATGTATATTCAAATATTAGCTTTTAATAAATAATCATATACAACTTTCTAATTTAATATCTTTTAGCCTATATGAAATATAGAATTCAGCTCGGTATGATAAATTTTCAAAATATAGATCATCCAGGTTGATCAGACGGATCAAACTTCCCTCCGGAAGTCGAAACCCTCTTTCTTCGTTATTGCCAAACATTTCTCCCTTGCTTGGAAATCGAACTGCCTAATACTTTAGTTAGCACTTCCAATACAGATTACACGACAAACTCGTCCCCCTTTTTCGATGAGACGGCATCCAGCATGGCATCGTGTTCCTTACTCGTTGTCCAATATTCTTCAAATCCCAAGGATCTATCGAGTCTTTGTGTCTTAGAGAGTATTCTTACTTATCACCTCTGTGTTTGCTTTCTGGCAAGTGATATTCCCAGAGGACGGACGTAATTTTATTAACGCCGCTGTTAGTATTTCTATCTCGAAGGGCAATAATAGTAAATCATGTAAAATTTCTGAACTTTACTATTTATCAAAGTCAGTTACTTTAGTTAGTTACTTTACAATGGAAATCCATCGAGATTGAATACTCGAAATAGTATTCTTCGAGCACTAGTCGATGTAGAAGCACTCCTTGAGTTAGATTCAAAGGAAACGAAACTACCACTAGCCTAATAGTACTAATCTCGTGATCACAATGCTCGTGTCGACAAAGATATTCGTAGGTGGAATTCGTTTCATCTTGGCTAGAGTTTAAGCCGAGCATGTGGACGGGAAGGTGGGTAGATTGGAAGGAATGAACATAGAGCAAACAATATGGCGTCTGCCAGGGGAAACCCAAACCGTTGCGGACCGGTCAGTATGCAATATGCTAAGGTTCTGCTTTTCCCCTCCCTTCTTCCTCTCCTTTCTACTACTAGCCGAAAATTCACTATCCATCTTTCTCTCTCTTCCCCTTTCTCTATTCCTCCTTTTGGTCCTCTATAACCTCCGAATCCTTGGGTTTGGGAATTTAATTACAGTATAGTGCCTACATTGTAGCCCCAGCCGGCCCGGAAATAAACTCCCCATTGTCGCGGCACAAAGCTTCTATTTGTCACGAGACCTGGGCGTTCGACACCCTTGCGACGCACGCCACCCCCGCGCGCCACCTGTCCTTCGTGCCTTTCGATATCGACTTTTCCTACAGTGCTACGACTTATGTTGCTTCTCGTGATAAAATGCGACTTACTTAATAAACTGAGCCAAGTGAAACCCGGCCGATGGATCTTTTTGGCGCGAACGATCGACGAATAATTTCAAGAAAGTTGAATCGGAGGTATAGGTATAGAAGATGCAGCATTCTACGGTGGTAAACCGTAGATTGAAAAGTGAATAGTCGAATTGTATAGATAATCGGCCGAGTTTTTAGCGCATTGAAAGCAAGGAATATTTTTAAGGCTTTCTTTATTTGAAACTTTTCATAATTTTTACCCAGGTAATGTAATATATTATATATATAATGTATATTATATATATTATATATATGTAATAAATTTTTTGTTAGAGAGAGATAGCAAGAAGAGACGGCCGCTTCATTTACCGTCATACATTATGAAGAAGATTATCCGAGTAACCACAGCCTAACAATTTCCCCGTTCTGCGTCTTCGCGAACTTCAATGTAATAAGTAACAACGCCATTTAATTATAAATGCTCGCACCCGAGAAACGAACTTATCTAGCTCCTACTTTCTGTTTAATCCTGACTGTGGGATGAGGTACACAGAATCGTACGTTAGAATTTAAGCCGTTCCATGCCGAGAGGGAGCTGTCTTCGGTTAAACTGTTTTCAATATTATTGAGTTAATTAAATAAAATTGATTAGTATTCAAAACCAAACGTCATAGCATTTTCTCCCACGCTAAACATCAAGCTGCTTAGAAATTCCAGTTATATTTAATTATGTACTTTGTACCATATTATCTCGTAAGATTTCTACATAAATTCTTTTCCTTTCATTTTAAACGAGATTATTAATTTCAAAAGTTACGTGTATTTATAGATCAGTTTACTTTGCTATAAGCATTTTTCGAAATACTCTTTCTATAAAATATCTGGACGTAACAAGGTTCGAAATTTTTATAGTCTCGCGAGTTTCCCTTATCACTAGGAAGGATGAATGATGGTGCGAACAGCGATAAAGTCGCCAGGAATGACAGAGGATCGTGTCTCTTTCGGGGTAACTCATCCCCTCGGAGTGTCGCCGTGAATCGACGATCGGGGGTGTTTCACCGAACATTAACGATCACAACATTCTTTGATGGGTGTTATTGCCCCATGGCACGCGTCTTCTCGCGCTGTGCCATGAAACGATCGCCGTGAAATAGTTTTGTCTTTCGAACGACGACGGTCGTCCGCCGTACCGTACGAATTTGCGCGATAATCGTCCTCCAGGGAAGGAGTCTTTTCCTCTTTACGACATAAGATCATGGCGGCAGTGTTCGCTAAAGATTTTTATAAGAGGGTTAGGTTGCTGTTTGAATGGAAGAAGCTATAAGAATCGAGAGGCATGACTCGATTAGCAACAGTTTCGCCGTTAGTTCCATGACCGAAATTGCCGTCATCGTGGGCTCATAAATATAACTACGAGCATAGTAGTGCTTCTCCATTCGCCAAACCTCTCCTGTATCGGACCGTAAAGCCCCATAATTATTCACTCGTCGTTAAATCGGCCGCCTACGCGGCAGTTACGGCTTCCCGTCGACTAAGTGTACCGTGTATACTGACTACGTGTTACTAGGATGCTTGCATATGTGATAGCGCATTAGTATTCTCCGGTGAACGGTTTTGATTTCGCTGGATGAGTCGTACTATTGTCAGCTAATTTTACTACGTTTCTAAAGCTTGCGCTTCGTGATAAGGGAAATAAGAAATAAGATAAGTCCTTTGCAAAAAGTAAAAGAATTCTACAGAAGAAGAATTATACAGAATTTTGTAGAAAAGAGAAAGGAATTCTACCTAATCTCACAGAAATTAAAATAAATAATGACCACAAGCAATCTATTCTACTTACGGTAATACGAATACGCAGCTTATTCATCGCTTTATCAAATACGTTTTTATAATCACTTAATTAGACGTTTATATCATTGATTTCTCTCCGAATGAAACAAAATTTCACAAATTGTTAAACAATAAATTCGTGTAATAAACGATATGCCGTGAAATCAACAGTCGCTCTGAGTATCGGTTGTTATTGATTCCACCACTGAAACGAACACCGTTCGATTGTTTTTAATTAACAACAAAATCGCGTTTTCTTGTCAATTATCAACGTACATACACTTGCGTTCTGCTCGCGAGACGCGTTTTCGTTTGAAACGAGGGTCAAGAGGGAACGAAAGCGAGTCTGAGAGGTACAGATAAGAGAGGCGAGGAAGGGCGAAGGAGGGATAGTAAAAAAGAAAGGATCGAAGCGTGCAAAAGTTTCCGATGAAATCGCGAGTACACTCGAAACTTGCAGCTTGAAACAGTCGGGCTGGAGGATGCACGAGTTTCGACGGCGAGCGGAAACGGTTTCATTTTAGGTGGATGGCGACGGTGGCGGCTATGGTTGAAGGAGGCCATGGGATGGTGGTTGCGGCGGTGCAGGGCCTTAATTGCCCACGAGTTAATTAAACTGTAATTCAATCGCGCGAATTCGCCGATGTTTTATCGTGACGCGACGCGCCGTTAAGTTTGTACTTCCTGATGCACTAGTTACAGAAAGTATATTGGGCAGCCGTGTTTTGCGTGCACGTGCAAGAGTTATGGGGACTTACCCTTTGCCAAGATCGAATAAACGTTTCACGGAATGACAGGGTACTAGGGTTCAAGTCGAACTGGCATAAGGTTTAATGTAGCGGTATTTTATTTTTAACTACATATAATCAAAATATTTTCACAACTTACCCGTTGTAGTTATCGAAGTTAATTTCGATATACCTAATTAATATTGCCTAGAAAAATAAAAAAGTTGTTCGGTTACAATTTCGTTCTTCGTGAAATTTATTTATGCTAAATTATGCCAGTGGATTTCTTAAATCAATGGCGAGGTAAGGCCAGCGAGGGCTGCTTACTGTAATTATCCCTTCGCGGTACGTAGAGCCTGCCCTTGGCCAACCTCCCATCGCACACGCTCCCGGGCTCGATTGTTCTTGCTTGCATGGCCCCATGCGCCACGTCTATGAAATTAAGCGTACCACCCCTCTTGCTGAAATACGGCTGTTCTGTCAAGACCTCGCCTCTTCCCATCCTGTTCCTTCCTATATCTTCCGTTCGCCCTTAATTTCTCGAAGATAATTGCCGCCTCGTCTTCGTATCGCGAGCCTCGTGTCGCTTATAGAGGCGATTGATGATGGTCCTTGGTGCGAGGGAAATGCAAAAGGAAATTACATTCTTTCAAAAGTATCGTGTCATCCTAAAGAAAGTTACGTTGATTGTATTTCGAAACATTGGGACCATTCTCCAAACTAATAAAAACGAACGATTATCACCTCTGTATCGATTATGAAAATAATGTATAATCTTGTATTTTAAATTAAAGATATAAATCTATGAAGAGATATATAGGGATAAGAGCAGATTCTTATTGTGATTACATGAATTTTTCATATCCTTATCTTCTCAAAGATAATTGACGCCTCATCATCGTGAACAATCGAATTGTATCGACGATTAATGATTGTCTACTTACGCGGAACGTAATACAAAATTGCATTCCTTCGAAAGTTTCGTTTCATCTTGAACAATCACCGTGCCGGGAGACGTAAGAATCGTTTTTTTTTTCTTTCGTTACGACGCAGCGTTTCTAATTCATTCCACAAATCAATTCTCTATCATTTATCTTGCTTCAATGTTTACCTCGACATTCAAGAACTTTTCCTCTTCCGCCCTGAGCTTTTGCTATCAATCTCGGTGGTTGAGGTTTTTTTTTATTGAAACTGCGTGTCAAATTCGTGCCACGTAGAGCAGGTCATGCACTTGGTCGGAATGTTTGACTTTATGGCGGATACATATTTCAATCGTCGTAACCGAAGAAGCAAGCAGGTCGAGGGGTGGTTGTTTGCGAGTGACCAGAATTTAATATTCATCCAATCAGGGGGTAAACCTACCGCGCCCGAGGGTGTCACTGCTACCTCCAACTCCCTTTTCCCTCTGACCTCTATAACTCACAGTATATTTGTTCTTCTGCAAGAGTCAATAAAAAAAATTGCGGCCGTCACTACGAACAAAACCATGGTATTCAGAATGAAACTGGTCGCAGAGATTAGACCAGAATTTTTTAGCATGTCGCGCGATTCACGCGTAACATTGTTCGTACACGTTCGTCTTATGAGTCTTTTACCCAAATCAGGTAGATCGCAGCAACCAACGAGAGGGAACTAATTAACGAATACTTTGGATATTTCCTCGCGTTCGCGCGATTTCTTGCAGCAACGATTTTTGGTCGAGACGGAAAAAGAAACTATGCCGAGTTCACGTCGATAGAATTTGGGGCTGACCGGCATAAAGGGTAATTTAATTTGCATTATGCCAGCAACGGGGTGTACCCTTGTTTCGTAAGCATTGCGGGGCAAACTCAGTAACAAACCCGCGGATTCGTTCGATCAAACTTAATTAGCGCCGAATTCCAGACATAATTAAATTCGACCGCCGTGCAATTTCGCGGAGATAGGCAGCCCGTTAGACAGAAGGCAAGGGAAAGGGATGTAAAAACCCGAAGGAGGGACGAAGAGGGTTGGAGAGGGATGCCGGAGAAAAGATCGAAAGAAGGGAGAATGGGAGAAATTTTATCCCGAAACAAAACATGAGTCGAATATTGTTCAGATTGGATTATTTCTATTGGCCCGTAAATCCTTCGGCTGTCGATACCGTAAATCTCCGCTTACGTTCCATTATTACAGCGTTTAGTTGATTTATCTAAAATCTTTTCTCCGTTATATATCTCCGTTGGTGTTAGTAAATTTTCGATATCCTCGGTTTCACGCTGCCGCTCGAGATTGTTGCGCGTTTTTTGTCGATTAAACAGATTGAATTATCAGAGACACGGAAAACCACGTTTCTTCGCGTGTACGCTTGCCAAGCCGCTTTATTCAGAAGCTCTTGGACGTCTGATAGAAAGCAGTTACCGCGTAAAGATTTCACGAGTGTCCTACGAAGAGGATGATAAACGTGGCCAATAATGCCGCAGCATTCCGGTGGGCTGACGAAAGAGAGGACGAGAGATAGACGCAGAGAGGGAATTCCTGGAATGCTTCCGGAGTTTAGAAGGTAGCCCTTACGTTCTTAGCTATACCCTTTCTCTCCTCGAAGCGGTACACCGGTCCATTCGGAATATCCTTCTCATTAATTATAAGAAAACATTGTCTCGCAACCATTTGTATCAACGATGGTATTTTAGTCTATGTCTCTTCACTTGTATGCACTTGGAAATCTGATTCATACGTTAACTGTAGCTGATAGAATAGCAAGAACGAATAATACAATATTTGTAACGACGCGATTAATTGCTATTGATCAAGCAGTATAATCTGTACTTCGTCGAGTAACGTCTTAAGGATGTTATGTCGCATTCCTGAAACATCTTCGAGCGTTATCCTAATAACAAGCAGCATTAATCACCAACACGGTAGACTGCAATTATGGTTTAGCGTAGGACACGGCTGAAGCCTGGTGGAGGAGTTTTGTCGAGTGTAAAATCAAAATCAAGGGGTTGCGTTTCCCTGTTCTAATCCTTGAAACTTTTCTTTGACATACTTAAACGAACATCAAGAACTTTACGTAAAATTTCTTCACCTTTCTGCTATGCATTCATTGCATAACTTTAGCAAAGCTTCGCTACATCTGCATTGAGTTGTAGAATATAATACACGAAAGTGTATCACGAATCAAATCTTCGTTTCCAGTAACCTTAAGTCAAACAATAAACTGTGTACATTCCACTTGAAGTTTCCAACGGATATACTTAACAAATGGATTAATCTAACATGACATATGTACATTCTGGCGATAATCATTTTCAACGTAAAAGAATTCAGCGTCGCAAAAAATACTTATGGAGCGGAGACCAAGCGAATGAAATAATGGAAGCGAAGGACAGAGAAAAAGTTGAAGAAAAGTAGACATGATTCAGTTGCGAAAAGAGTCTGGATCGTGTAGAAGGGAGTTTGAAATCGAGGAGGACACGTCGGCAGTACTCTTTGGTCATCGGTCCCCTCTTTCGAAAGCGAAATCGAACGTAGTCATAACCTCCTGCTATTTCTCTCAATTTCTCTGCGTCCTTCTGTGAACTCTCAGCGTCGGTACCGAGCGTGATCAATGAACGGCGCAGATGCTGTTTTGGACTGTTGCGGAGTATTGTGCACCTAATCGCCCACCCTGTCACTTTGACCACATCCCGGAGACTAGTATGGGATTCCCTCGAGACGATGGCCCATAAATCGAAAGTTCGAGGCTTCCCCGAAGGGTACCGTGTACCCCATCCCCCATTATCGACGTATTCCTGCGTTAACATAAGATCGAGTAGCGATTCGCCTCCGGCTACTCTTTGTCAGTTGCGGGATTACCACCTGGATCGCTCGAAATCGCGCTTTCCAAGATACATTATCATCGTGATTTATATGTATGTATCTTATGAGATCGATTGTAGCGAGGAACATGTGGTGTCCAGTTCTTTTTAGGTCGCGTCTCGATTATACTTTTAAGAATTGAATCAATAGTTGGGAATCTAAATAGATAATTTATCAGGTTTATAGGTATCTTTCTAATTATTTCATTAATTACTTTATCTATTTCATGGAGCTATCAGCCCGAATAAAATTATCTTTTATTGTATCTTAATTTATATATTCAGTCGTAATATTCTATTTCTCGCGGAACGAGTTAAGGAAACTTTATCATACCCGGAGAAACTTCGCGATTACATACACATTGTTTGGATATCTTTCAGATAGCGATACTTAGCCGTTATTTTATTCGTTCATATGTTGTGAAATATTCAGTATACTTGAAACTTCAACTATTATGATATATTTAAACTCTACAGAAAGAAAATTCAATTCGCAAATTACATCATTTATATTTCTTGAGTATTTACATCGATTCTAATCGCTTGGATAGCATCTCTCGATAAAAGAAGAATATCTCAGAGTGGAGTTGGAAAGTTGCTTTGTATGGCACAGATTGTGGTTGGAAATTAGGGTGATTACGAGCTTTTCCTCCTGGTACCTATTGAAGCTACGAAAGGGGCCAGGTGACGGGGTGATAGCTGCCGGGGGGGGGGGGGGGCGCCTGCCGTGGTAGGATCTACCTCTTGTCAAGTTTAAACCCGCTACGTGACTAAGTTGCAAGCGGCCTGCTAAGATGTCCTGCTAATTTATATGTTCGCGTTAACTTGCGTTCACTCCCTCTTGTACTTCCACCTGCATCCCACGTCTCTTACATACCAGTGAGAGGGCAGAAGGAGAAGGGATGCGCGGGTGTAGCTTTGTGCGAGAGAGGGCACGGGTCGCATAAGTAATCGCTGCTATCGTACTCGACAGATGCGTTAAAGATCCCTTGTCCCTTGTGGTGAACCACCGACTTCTCCAACCCATTATCTCGGTTATGTTTATTATTATATTCAATATTTTAATCTCTTTCCACATCTATACGTTGTTTTCACTCGAATAGTGTATGATGGTATTGTTGAGTCATGTCAGTTTGGATTCTATAGTTTTGTTTAGTGTCTTCTCTGCTTCATACGATAAAGATTATTATTACTGATGATTTTTATCATGTAAAATATAGAATATCAATTAAAATGTCTTAAAATGAAACATCCTCACCTATCAATTTATGATTAACACTAAACCTACCTTTGCGGTCAATTTGACCGCTTTCAAATTTCTACATAAATTTTACCATATTTAAACGTTATCAGATCGCTTCCTAACCCATGAATTTTCATAAAATATGCATACAATATATCCTTCGGTATTTATTTCTAGTTTGCTTTTTTTTCTAAGAAAAATTTGTAATCTGTCCTGCCTATCGCGAGCGATCAATAAGTACACAAGAAGTGTCGATAGGTTTAGTGTTAAAAGATACAAATATCAATTTTCGCTCTAGATTTCCGACGATGAGCAAAATATGATAACTAATAATAACCGATTATAAAAGTTATTTATCGAATAAAACAACATTAAACACAAATTTAGATAATTACCAAATATCGAAGGAAGGGTTGCTGATTCGGAGAAAGCAATCAAACCGCTGACATCTGAGCGTAAATCTTCGTCTTTGGCGAGCAACTAAGCCGAACTAAGACGGCACCCTTTTCTTTACCGATAGCGAGAGATATCGTCAAAGGAATCACGCTTACTTACCTGAGGAGGTCAAGTTTAAGGAGCTGGATACCGGACCTAAGGGTGAACTTTCTGGTCGAACCTCAAGGAGGCCGAACCGCAAAAGCCTCGTGGTTTGAGCTCTGTGTATCCTGATGAATCGTTTAGTGTCTGCGTCCTCTTTGAAGCGTTCACTAGGCGACCATCGTTCATTAAACTTAATCGAACAGTTCCTTCATCCCGTTTTCTTCAGTTTCTTGTTCTTTGGACAGAACTTCTAACACCAACATTTCATCGCGTTCGAACACCTTCTATCGCTCTTGGAATCGATTCTGGCCAGGATATGATGCAAGGATAAACAGACAAAAGCTTGTTGATCAAATAAAGTTGCATATTTCTTACGATTATATTTCTTCAGTATTTCAGGAATATGTTCCATGTTTGTGTCTAATTCTAATAATTGAAAAACAAACTCTGAATGCGACAAAAGAACATTGACTCGCGAGAGTTTTGTCAAAGTTTCAGTATTTTTCATCATATCACGTAATGTTACTCACTCTACGTTTAAAGCATTCGCGGTATTCAAAAACATCCATCAAAGTTATATATACACGCAGAGCGCAATAAGCACGAACAACGACGGACTACAAAGGAGTAGACGGTATCGATCTTGGGAGAGGATGCGTGGCAACCGTACCCCAATTAGGACCCCTATGACCCACACGTCCTCCGTGGTCCAATGTGGCAGAAACCCACATGCTGAGGATGCATCCGCGCGTGAATATTTGCCTAAGTGATTGCTCGCCTTGAGACGATCCACCCCCAAAACTGCCCAGTCCTTCGGCGATGTCTCCTTTCCCTAAGATTCTCCTTCCCCGTGAAACATACACAGAACTTCGTACTTGAATTTCTCACGAGCGTTATGACCCTTTTGGAAAACTCGAAACAACCTTTTTGAGGGCTAGATGTAACTGTAGGAATTTCCTTGCCTCATCCTGTCGTCGACATTTCTATTTATTGCCCTGAATCCTTCCGTTATTTGTATCTACCTCATGATCTAGATTGGATCTATAGAATATTCTCCATCACTGCGTGAGATTGTTCAGAGAATATTCTTTTTGTTTCTGTTTGCGATATAAAAAACCGAAAAATAAATCTCATACAAGAAAGGTATTATCAGCAACGATAAAGAACGATCTTGCAGTGGATACGAGAAGTATTAACGTATATCCATATTTTCCAATGAAGTGTTTCTTTTATCAGATTCTATATTTCATTTTTTATGGTCATATGAAGATACTACTAAACGATACGAAATGTAATATATTTGGACTTAATTCATTGGCATGTTCGTTTTATCAAAAATATAGTAGTGTGCAAATACTTTTTGTAGCTACTTAATTCTGTTGAGACTCAAACTAATTTGAAGTTGGACCTGATTTCAATTGAAACGTCGTATTAGTTATGTTTCGTTGGTCACTCCTCCGCTTTGGCTCTATTAAGAATTGCTAACCCTGGTAGCGACTGGTTCTCTCGGAAACGTAAGCCGAAGATCCAGCTGTTGGGCCAGTGCCTCCGACAGTATTTCGCGATTCGTAGACCCTTATCAAACTCGTGGCCCGAGTTCCGCCAGGTCTTGAAGGTTACCACTGATTTCTCGGCTCAGTTCGTCCTTTCTAACCACGTGCTTCTCTTCGTTCGTTCTATTTCGCGCGTTCTGTCTTTCTCATCGATATAAATCATGAAAGCTGCAGGGTGGCTCGCCCCTGTGCACCAAGAAAGGGGAGAGGCAGGGGTGGATCCCGTATCCAGATCGTTGGTCCAGGCATGGTCCAAGGAGTGGCAAGCAAGGGTCGCTTTCCTCGACAAAGGCAAGATCAGTACATTACAGATAAAGCGAACGACTCGCCCATCCGGGAGTTTTTTAAGCCATAAATTTCATGGCTAAGAGGGAGCAAGTTGAGAAAGAAAGGAGAGAAAAGGGGGGGGACAGGAGTGTTTGCCGAACTGGTTCCTTCCTAACTCAATTGCCGCGACACGGTGATCTATGGTGGTTGGGGAACGACGAAATCACGGAGCTGAGTCCTCGTGCCCCGGATTTCTGCCATTGGAAAGACTTTCCCACCTTGTCCCGTGTTTCAATCGATTCAGCATATTTCGAACGGAAAACCCTTCTCCAAAGCGAAATTATATTTTCCTCGAATCTTGTCAAATTTTGTCAGTCAGCATTCACGTTCCAATAATATTCCAAGTCCTAAGGTTTTTGAATGAACTTTTGTTTTACATCTCTGACAATCCTTGAAGTATATTAGCTAAGAATAACTACCAATGGAAACTGTTTATCTATTGAAGTAATGCCGAACATTGATTTGTATAAATACGATATCAAATAATTTCCTAATCATGCATTTATAGATTTTGAAACTTAGAACAAGTAATACAATTACATTTGATTAATTTCGTATGATTAAAGATTCTAAATTTTTTTTTATTTCTTCCTCCACTATGATTTCTATATTACGATATAGTGAAAGGAAGAATTGCGAATAAAATCAAATGAGAATGAAAGAAGTACGATATCTTTCAACGAAACGGTCTAATGACTGGGGATCCTCTTTATGGTTTACAAGAAGTTTGACTCTTCGGAAATGTAGGAAAGAGAAGAAAAAGCCACCGTACAGTTTCGATATCGGTGTCCTCGTCCTTTTCGACGCGGAGGGTGGCGCCCTTCCTTTTTTAAGCCATAAATTGTTCACGGTAGAACCTCCACGCTAAGGTGCTTCGAGACAAAAGAGAAACCTCCTCGGGACAGCGTAATGTATTTAACCTAAGTACCCCGCGCAGATTACGACTGGAAATATTGTCCTGAACGAAGCCAGGTATTCTTTGATAATATCATTTGCGTCGCCTTCCTCAAATCCTATTGGAGAAACATCGTTTTTAAACGTTTCTACTTGGCACGATTCATAGATATGGTAATTATTACTTTTGTAGAATAGAAACTTATAAACATATATTCTATTTATATTGTATTTTGTGTAGAATTGTTTTCTTTTCTACTTTTTTTTCCTGTATAAGCAAACGTGTCTTGCCTTTCCATCAGCCGTAATTGCATTGTAAACGGATCCAGATCGGCATGAACATGCATGAAAACAGAAGGTGGAAGGTAACTTGATAGTTAATTACCTTCCACCGTTACCTGAGACAATCGAAAAATTGGAAGATATACAAGTGCCCAGCTGTATTAACTTAATATTTTCTTCGAGTTAACCAACGAGTTATTCTCGATTGTTCTTGTAATATAAGATATTCGTTTCAATCTTTCCCTTGCTGGCAGTTTACGAAAATGAATCAATGTCGAAAGATTCAACTCCTATATTTTCTAAATTTGTTAAGTTATGAAAGAAAGGCAAATATCGCTTCGTTGAAAATTATATATTTGATATGAATGATAAATTATTTAATTCTACAAGCAGTCAAAGAAAATTTTACATAAAACAGAATTGAAAAATACAGAAATAGACGTTTCTCGTTTTATTATCTTTCACGCTATTATCACAATTTTCGACAGAATGAGTATTTCGTTGAAGCTGCTCGAACTTGCAAGTACCGAAAAACTGAGTGAAATTCCAGAAACACGGAACGTGCTAATCCAAAGCTATTCACGGTCTAATTCCGACAGGCCGTTCGATTTTACGAGTGGCGAAATCCTAACGTGGAATACGGTATTTCCAGGGAGTTCTTCGGAATTTCGTTTCCTCCATGAAGGAATTCGCGAGGTTAGAATCCCGGGAACGCCCGGAAGGAACTTTCTTTTTTCATCATGGTTTGACGTGGCACCTTCGTTTTTAGCGCTTTATCATTGCGCGGCCGATATTCCGCTGATGGAATTTGGCTGAACGTAGAGGGTAGGACGGGCGTGAAAAGTTAAAATCGCATCAGAGAGCCATTATTGTATCATCGATGTCCCCTACTGTTCCACCAAAGTTAAACAATTTCTACAGCCTTACGTGGACGATATCGCAATCTCTCTTCTTTTCTTCACGTTCCGTTGTCCTTTGTTTCCTTCGTTGTGTTCGATATCGCAGGCGCACGTGTGTCGCTCAGTCTGGAATCTTCCGGCAATTTGTCGTTATATATTCGGAATGTCTACGTTCGAGGGAAATCAAAGTGAAATTCTTTGCGCTTGTTTCTAGAGCCATTGTACGATTCGATTCGCTGATTAATCTATCTTTTTCGTTTCATTTATTTATTTGATAAAATATTGAATTGTTCGGAAAGTTTGTAGTGAAATTTACGAAAAATTTCAAAATAAAATATTTCTATAGACAATTAGAGCTTTATTAATTAACTATGCACTGTTTCTTTTATGGTGGACAACTGAATAATTCCAAAGAAAAGAATAATTTAAGGTGTTAGGAAAGTGCCTAATCTACGGATGTTTCTAAGTTCGCCTTCTATCTTTTTATTAATTCATATATTTGATTGTTAACTTCTAAATAATATCAAGCAATTCTAGAGCTCCAACGAGTTCCATAAACTACATATTTTTGCAAAAATTGGTGAGATTTACATACGAGCAATACCTCGATCAACATCGAAGCTTCGCGGCGAGATTTCGAGGTACAGGCTACGCGGAGAAAGCTTCCCTCTATCGGGAATTACTTAAACCGGCTTTACGACTAGTGGAAACTACCGCGCTCGTTGAGGGGATTCCGATGCATTACAGTATTAGTCGCCGCGCTTAGAAAGGGTTCGTGGAAATGCAAAGTAGATTATACACACGGTCCATTTTAATCCTTCCCGCCCTTTTCGTACGTGCCTTCCGCGTCCTCTGCCCTTCTTTATCTCCACAGGTTCAACTTCCATTGAAATTCCTGTATATACAGATACTTTGAACTATTACTTTTGAATCAGATATTTAAATTAAGAAAAATTGTTGCTTGATATTTGATAATGTACAAATCCGACTTGCAATTCTACCTTTCCAGTTATGCTGAAGACAGCTAATCAGTAAAATTCCTACAATAAATTATTTTACGTCGCGTGACGTAACCGTGCGCCATCCCTTGTTGAGAATGGTCGCCAGATGCCGATCTACCTTCACTCGGGCAAACAATAAATCCAAGGAGGTATCATAAATCTCTCTATTTTTAACAATTAGGACCACAAGTGCCGTAAGTGTCTTTGGGTCTAAAAGTGGCCCTTAAAACACTTCTTGGGCTTATTGTTCGTTTTTAGAAAGCACGGAGAAAGCGGGTTTTTCCCATGAGCAATGCCACCCACGATTCACATTTGGTAGGAGGCTTCCTCCGCCTATCTTCGAATAACGTTTTTCCTGACCAATTGGCATCTTTTTATTTTACCCTCACTTTGTCTAACAAAAAGTGCAATCAACGAATCCGCTTTCCTCATGCTCAAGACACACCCTTTACAAACTTTCCTCCGCACGAACACGGAGTCAAAAAGTCAGTCTAAATCTTCTCTCTTACGTCTAAGTCTAAGTCTCTCTTCTTAATTCGTCAGTGGTCATTCGTTCGTCTTCAATCTAAGTCTCAATTCTTACTTCAATCTTCGTCTTACTTCTCAGTTACACGGCACACGGTTGCCCAGCTACACATCCTTAATGCGAGTCACACCTACTCGAGTCATACGTATAAATCTCGTTGTGAGCGATGTTATACTTATCGCAACATCGTAACACACCACGCGAGCTTCTATGAACATTTGTATATTCCGTGAGAAGAGTTGTTGGAAATATATCATATAGTATATCTAATCTGTTAACACGGTGGTATACTTATTGAACTATCTCTATTATCTTAACCGAAATAGGGGATCGACTCACTTCGTGGAGTCGATCATCAGATCGTAACGGGAATTTACGCTTCTCGTTGGCGCGACTCGTCGCGAACGCGTCTCCCAGCGAAGCGGTCGAACAGATTAATAGTAATCCTTATGATCGAAATTTTTATGATTCGTCAAAAATCAGTATACAGATCGTTATTCAATACCTTCATTTATTTCGTTACCTGTTTTCTCAAATTTGTACTCGGCAATCTACGTCACATTCCAGGAGAATATATAGTTTTCCTGTTGGTATTTCCGTAGTGTTTCCCATCGCGTTTCCTATATTCTAAAATGTTTCGGTGGAACATTGGCTGCGGCACAGCAATCGCGGCGTACATAGCTGGCAAACGCAGGCTTCTATTATAAATATTCCAGCGTAAGGAATTCAGATTTTTCGTTTGCGACACTAGGCACTGTGAACAAAAAACTCCGTGCGAGGAGCACCCCGTAAAGAATAACGCGAATACAGGGCTCGTGTATCTATTTTAAATGTAAAACATCTACGTGCCCATAGCGTGGTAAACTTTCTCGAATGCCAGCATCTGCTCGTTTTTTGCCCCTTTACAATATGCATACTGCACCGAGACATGTATAATCGCACGTGCTACATTCTCACATTAAAAAACTTCCTGGCAGCCCTCGTCACGTTCGTTACGTTTGCCCGTGCGCCGTTCTACTTCAATTCAACGAATTTCGCGCCCCCATGCCTGGTTCCATCCACTCCCGGCATTCGAATTACGTATCGCCGCTTTTTACCCTATTAGCATACGGCAATACGATTTCGCGAAATTTAACTCGTGCTCGTTTTTTCACCCTTTTCCCTTCGTCCCTTTCTGTTCATCGCCAAACGTCGTGACACAGCCGATCGTCGATACCTCCAGATTTCGATTGGACTCGTCGCGCGTCGTTCGTGGAAATCGTAAAAGTTTCACGGGACACGATGAATTATTCCTGTCGAGGAGACGCAAAATTGCGGGAAACTTTCCTGCGACGAAGTGAGTCGGCTCTGTGTGCGCGTTCCAAGCTCTGCGCGCGTGTGTCACGCGTTTTGTCGACGTGAAGGTGTGTGCGTGTGTGTTATACGCATGACTCGAGACGACAGGCTCGTTGAAGGCGAAGGAGTACGAAGGGCCAGATCGCGGAATGAATGCGAGAAAGCAGAGGATCATCGGGCGTCGTAGGAGAGGGTGAAAGTTTGCAAGAACGAGAAGAAGGGTTAAATAGAAGGGAAGGTTCCCAAGTACGAATTTATAGCACGTCAAATTAAAATACAACGACGAAACATGTATTGGAGGAGAGAATATGAAGAGCTGACTGTAAAAATTCGATTCTTTCGCATCTTTTTATAGGATATAATTTAAAAAAATATGTCAGTAAAATTTTCCTATTGTTTGAATTCCTAAAATTAATGAAGACTGAAGTTGTTTAGTATGTTCTTACATTTATAAAATATCAATGAAAGAAAATTATATAGGGTCAAGCAAAACTAACTGTGATTGTGGTAGTTCCATAAGTACTGTTGTAAATAATTGGCAATGACAGACTTTGTTCTTTTCTAAGACATAATACGATACTTCGTAATTGTAACTTTATTCGACTGAAAACCGCAACAGATATCATACCGTAGTTTCTTAACTTTACAGACAACTTGAATGAATACTTCAGCCTTACGTAACTAGCATTTGTCACACATTTCATCCGCATCAAACTTCCAACACACTTTTTAACCACTAAGTAGTATTTCCATGTTTCTACTAGTTAACTCATCGTTCTTCGCAATTCTTTGATGGCACGCATGAAAGCTGGTGTTCCTTCGGATGATTATTTCAGTGTTGAACCGTGGTACAGACTCAATGGCCGTCGTATATCCCGAAGGAAGCCACCTGCTCCGTATCCGACACATAACGCTTCGGTTCCGCTTGGTTCGGCCGTTCGACGCCGACGTCAAGTTCAATATCACTTAGCTTTACTGCGGCAATTATCATTTTACGATCGGCTCTGTATTCTTAGGGCTTTATTACTGGGCCGCGCTGCTCTCGCCGCGAGGCGTTAACAACCCTAAGAGCCATAATAACTACGGAAAGAAATACCCCTTTCTCCTGCGGGGCGTCAAACGATAAATGCAGTTTTGCACTTCGCTAAAACTGCACGACCTTCTCTGCCATTATCATCGGCCGAGCTTTATGCTCCTCGAATTTACGTATTCGCTTGTGAAATTGATGCCCATCGCGGTAATCATTTTAATGCTTCACATTCCCCATAGGTCCTCTAAGTTATCGGATGGTTATCTTTTTCAGATACTCCGAACGCTTCTGGAAACAAGAATAGGTTCATCGTATAATATCTTTTTGCTTTTTGTTTCACGACTTTCTATCGAAAATACCTAGGAAGGAATTTGAGCCATTTTTTGGTCACTTTTAATCCAATTATATTCTTCTGGCGTTAGAAAATATCGCAAGTTTGAGTAAAATCTAGAAAAATTCTTATTGGTATGCAAGCTTTGTCATTTCGCTTTTGTGTTAAACATCTTCTTAAAACATTACAAATCTTTTGTGACATGTGAACAAGGTTGAGATGTAAAAAGTATGAGGATGGAAATAAGGTTAAGGAGAGGCCTCAATTTCTAAGAAATTGTGCTCTGTGTCCGAAAGTGATTTAGTTGAATATAAATACATAAACGATCGCGAATACACAGAGTTAGATGAATATTTGTAACGAGGCTCGAGGGCAAGACGAATGAATTCCGAGCACATTCTTTCCCGACATGTGCGGGATTCGATGCGTAATGGAAAATTTAGGGATACTGTGAACGATAAATTTGCGGCTGTCCACTCGAATATTTTCCGTGTTTTAGGTGCCCGGGGAATCGGGGACTATCTTGACCGTCAAGTTCCCGAAGGAGGCGTCCCATTGCCCTTGCATATTCACAAATCATTCGCAGATAGGACAGCGGAATCCCTTTTTCCCGCGGGATAACATCTACCCTTTTCTTTCCTTTTCTTTTCGATCCTATTCAAAACGCGCCTAAGGCTGTCCGTGTGCTCTCTCATCTATCTATTGTTTCTTCGATTCCTATTCTTTCCCCTATTTCTACTGGGAACGTATGATAATTATTCAAATAAGTCAAATACTCTAATTATTTATTGAAAGAAAAAGCGCGTAGGAAATCCTGAAATTTGTACTTTCCTTTTTCAGCTTTCAGTGAGTTATTAATGAATTTCTCCTGTGATCTTGAGATGTAACATCAAAGATTTTTCTAACAAATTCGATTCTATTAAAACAATTAGAAAAAGTCAGTTGTTGAAGTAGACAGAGAATCCGGAGGTTGACACCTTTTATTACGTATCTGGTTTCTGAGAACAGAATGCATTCCACTGCCATGTCGTGTGCTCTGAAGACCTCGTTAATGGTATGCAATTGTCGATGGAATCTTCGATGGCCAGTGTCTGAACTTCGATTGTGCGATCTGAGGCTGGCTGTCATACAAACTGGAGCTAACTGTTAGCATGTAGGTACGTCGGGAAACAGTCGATACGTTACACGGCGTGACACCGTGTGGATGCCCAACGTGAAGCATGAACCCAGAAAGGACGGTCTTTTCCCATGTGGCAGGCCAGTAATAGGAGTTCGCCAGGCTTGTCAAAGTTTTCAAAGAGATACGAGTCAAATTTCTCCATGCGAGCATCATGAACGTGGAATAAATTAAGCGTATGATACCCGATAAAATGGCGACTGTGACAACGCGATCTTACATATACACAGGTTCGAGGAAAGAATTCATTTTACACACGGTGCAATTTTCTCAACTTGTTATCGGTGAAAGTTCCGCGCAACTCTCAAGACCAAATAACAAATGAGGAAAAATAAAAGGATGGGGAAGAGCAAAGGAAAATTGCGACTCGATGCATCGATGTAAACAGGAGAAATCGGGACGGGGCCATTGAGCTTTATTCGCGAAAAAGCGACTTCCTTTGAAAGAAATCAGCAGCCATGGCGGCACGATTATTTTCTACTGGTCGCTCGTATACTGAACTTCGTCTTTGACGAATCGACCAGTCGGACTAAGGACAAAAAAGGGACGCCGTATAGCCAAGACAACTTGCCACTTAAAACGTTTGTAAAGCCGTAGAGAGGCAGAAGAGAGACAGAGGAGAGACAGAGAGAGGCTCGTCGATAGCGATGCGAGTCCCCCTCGTTTATTCGTCGTGGAAAGTCGTCGGCGGACATTCTCGTCGTCTGTTCCTTTGTTTCGGCATTTCTTAATGCACAGCAAGCCGCAGGACGAGTCAAAGGATAGCAGAGACGAGTCCTATCTACCCTCGGCTGCAGCTCGTTTCAAACTCCACCCCGTATTCTTCGAGACGTAGAAAAACCGATGGGGTAGAGGAGATGTTCGTTCCATTATTTCTCGCGTAATGCAATATCGGGATAATCGAGTTCGGCCAGTTCACAGGTGAATTATCCGCAGTAGGACGCGGTTCCCAAATTGGCCCTTCGTTAAAGACACTTTGCTAATATAGAAAGCTGCATTATATGCGATGGCAATTAGGCTGCTTGTTGGATGAAAGGCATCGATTAGCAACGCGAAATCTGTTATTTGGAAACCTTCGCCGTGTTAAGTGTTGAATTAATGTAAAAATGTAGAAGTTGCGTGCAATCAATGGGAAGGTAACAGCGAGGGATCTCAAAATAACGTGGCTTAAGTTTCCTTTTGCAAGCATTTTTTTGATACGAGTATTTTCAGAAAATCTATAAGTACATATTTCTTTTAACGAAACTCTTGAATACTATTTCACAAAACAGCAGAACGCGCGTCGCAAAACGAGATCAATTTCAATTCGTAATTCGAGCGTTCGCGAGAACGCGAAAACGAAAGTGCAGACGAAAGCGACCGGCAACGACCGATATCAAACGTCCCCGAAGTTTTCTTTTCGTTCAACAATTCTGCTTTGCTCGGCTAATTTTGTCTTCCCTTTACCACCTTCCTCGGCTCTCCTCCCTCCTTCGGTCTCGCACATCTCGTCACGGCACGTAATTAAAATTGCAAATCCGAGTTAACCAGTATACTCGGTCGTCTCGCTCCACTCAAAGGCCCTTTCGCAGACCGGGCATTTGCGATACAAACAAATTTGTTTATTTTTATTTAGCTTTCACGGCCCCCGGGGAAAGGAGATTGCCGACCGACTGCGTCGTGGATAAGAGAAAGAGAGGACAGGGTTCGGCCAGGATCGGTGTGACGAAAACAGAAGCCAGAAAGAAGCCAAAAAGAAGAAAGGAAGACAAAGAGAAAGCTTGGAAAAAGTTGCTCTCGCCACGAGCTGCTTCATTAGGTATTGTAATCCGCGCTGGTTCCGCTGCTAATGAAGATAATGGCATTAAAGTATTTGGCAGCTTCCAAACGTAGTGTACAAAGCCGATCGTTAATTTGATCCTGGTAATATCGATGGGGAGGAAAGAAAGTGCTCACAATTGCGTCAGGACAAAAGGCTTGTATTCTTTTTTGTTTCTAAAAGGGATGAGTATTCGCGGTACTTAAGAAGCATTTGAAGTTTAGTTAGTATTGAATTTTTATAAATACGATAGATTTTAAGCCAGAGTTTCAATGATTGACAACTTTGACCAACCAGTTCTGCGCTAGGTAAACATAATTCTGCGTGGACAGAGGGAAGCGTTCCGGAGCCAATTAAACGACAAAGCAGTAATGGAAACCACCATATTACTAGGGTAGTTTCCCTAGGCTGCAGATGGAGGCTGTGTGTCTTAGAAAGCAAACAAGTTGTTGGTCGACCAGTAAATATAACGTCAATAAAATGTACACGTTCCGTAGATATCTGGTATCTATTATCATCGCTACAATCATTTTAGTTACGCTGCAAGCAACAAAATCTTATTATCAATCCAAATGTCAATTATTTTTATTCTCTTCTTCTTCATAATCTTTCATTAATGACAATTTAATCGGTCTCTAAACACACGTAATTATTATTCAGCCGCAAAATTGCCGCGATTAACTCTTAAAACGCGAAGATCGAGATCAACTAATTACGACTGGGTTGTTTCTCATCGTTTCCTTGGAAGTAAACGCGCAAGCGTCATGGATAGAGTGATATTCTACTGGGGATCGGTGGACCAGCGATCTCCGGCATCTGCAACGCGGCCGAGCGGCAAGTAAAAGGTAGCCCTCGGCAGGTTTTAACGTTCCTGATGCGGTCGAAGGGTAACGTCGCGTAGAATGGAAAGGATAGACTGTTGGCCGAAGGGTGAAGCGTAACAGAGAGTGGCCGAGAGGAGGCCAAGGTGGTTTGCCGTAGGTGGTGTAGCCCGAGGGTCGTCGGAAGGGGCCTGGCAGAGAGGGGCGGGCGAGGACGAAATGAAGCATTCCTTTACGAGGGCTCTTACTGCTCGTAAAGTCGACTTTATGATGATAATTACAGGAGAGCGTAGTAAATCTGGTTGGCCGAGGGCCTTTCACGCTGGCTGAAGGCTGGCTTGTACTTTGCTCGCTGCGTCCTTCCTGAACACGCACATATACGGTCGCGTACGAATCCAGAGGAACGTAAACGCGCGTTCCTCAACTCCCGTTACGCTGCCCGTAACGTAAGTAGCGTACGCTAGCTGGGAATAAAGCTTCTGCGTTAACCAGAATCGCTTCGGGCTGACCAGTCATAGATTCTAGTGCCGTGCAGCTGACTCGACTCTGCGATCGTTCCTGGATTCTTTTTTACGCTTCGATCGTTGAATATATGCGTAAGTTGACATGACAGTTAAGAGTGTCATCATTCTGTGGTAGGTTAGAGTAATCTTTACTTTCATGTGCTTTCTTTTTGGTAGTTGGAATTTTTGGAAAATAATTTCAAATTAATTCAAAGGATATTTTAATTCGAAACACGGTATTTTAGTTCAAGCGGTGATTAGTAATGGTGATATCCATTTCTCTGAACGCGTAAGTTTGAAAATACTTTTTGAAGAAGTCGCAGCACAAGCCCATCCCACGTGACTTTCTATCGGAGTCGCACAAATCAAAGGCAGGATTTCCAGCGAACAGAACCGATAGATTCGAAACTGGCGATAGAACGATGAGGTTCCCACTTTCTTCCGAATCTCTTGCATGTATCCGGCAGTAGTTATCGGCAAATGCAATCAAGCAAATCATGAAGTTGTTTGGAGAATTCGGTTGGTGGGGGTCACCAGGGTCGCACGAGGACGCCCTTAAGTGCCCTAAGGAGACTCCTTTTCGTTCCAACCCTACTGATCTAACGCCCTTACGTTCACGAGCTGGTGTACGAGCAGCGAACGAGGGTCACTCGTCGGGGATAAAGTCGTTCGGACATAAGTATCGACATTTCTCGAGCTGTACTTAGCTTCTGTATACGATGTATCAGATCGGATCGAGACAAGCACGATTTATGTTTCGCCCATTTTGTAGCTTGTCTCGCCTCGGAATTTATCGCTCTGCCTCCGTTCTTCTCACTGATTTATGTATCGATTTGTAATCCTTCTTACATAAATCGTAATGGCGATATGAAAATGAAACTTTTACTATTAACTTTTCTTCTTTTTTGTCCGTGTTTTACAATATAATCGAGCGTTCCGGCGATTGATCTCGGAAAACAATTTAATGGAAAGCGACGATGTAACGCGAGAGAGAAGCTCGACGAAACGTGAACTTATTTAGGGGGTACTAAATAGTGTTTACTCGACATTTAATACGGCCACGACTTCGCAGCCGCCTTAACGATCCTTACGACCGGCCCCAAATTACGCCACGTTACATCGAATGCCATCGTGTGGGACATTAAAGAGCCATGCGTATGTTTCTGCATTCGTTACATTGTCCGCGCGAAAATTCATGCAATCCTACGAATCACTCCCTGCGAATCTACGTTGTAATAGAGGATGAAATAAGGGAGGCTTCCCATATTTCGTCCGAAAATTGTTTGCACTCACGTATGAGGACTTGGTAATGTTTTCACGCTCCATCGTTCGAATTGATCGTTAATTTTATCGAAAATTTTTTTATGAAAGATATTATATTTTCTGCCTTATTATTATTTTCTGCTTTGTTATATTTTACTTCTGATATTTATCGAAGAATCATAGGGGAAATATTGATATTTTGACGAAAAAGGATTTAGTAGACTCGATGAATATCCGTTTGCGAAAGACATTTAAATCCGAGCATTGTGCATCAGTACGGACGTTTTACGTTTCTGAGCGATGTTCTTCGTTCTACAGCAAGTTCCCTTTCCCACTTCGTTTCCATATCGAATTACACACGAGGAAAAGTTTCGGGCTTGGCTTGGAGAGGGCGAGGTACAAGTTTGATGTGGATATGGATATGGAGTCGAATATCTCTGCCTATTTCGTATCCTCGTCTTTCTCGCGTCGCTCGTCTTCAGGACGAACGTTTTTCCGACTTTCTCAATGCTCTTTTAGGTGACAGAAGCGTCTCTGATATGTCCCGGGTTTTAATCTCAAGATTGTCCGACATTCAAAGCAATATGCGAGAAAGCCTGCTTCGTATACCTTAAAGTATGCTTGTTATACGCGTTGTATCAAAAAGTAAAAAGAACGACATAGGTACAAATAACACTTCTTTAAATTTTCAATAACAATATTTTACCATTGATCAATTGGTTGAGAATTATTTTTGAAATGATTTTTAATTTTCCAATTAAAAAGATTTTAAAGTTTTATCAATTTGAAATAAAAGGCCGAAAGAAGTTTGATGTCGATAACAGCGAGTAATTTACGCCTATAACTCAATATGAAATAAATTGTGGGATTATTGTAATATACCGATGACATCTGTTTGCATATAAATCACATCAATACCAAAATTCATGAATCAAGCAAAACGAGCCTGGTAAACGAGGTTGGATAACTTCAGTCGCGGTAAACAGTATGCGTGCCGAGTGTCCGAGCAACTGGCCGAGAGTTAATTTGTCAATATTGCTAATCATGCGCACCATAATCAAATAAATCGACCAAGTTCTGTAACGGCTCGTGCAAAATCAATTTACCTTCTCTTGGCCTTCTGACCCGTCGAATTTGCGTAAGGAGTTGACCAACTTGAATTCATTGCTCGATAGCGCTATTCATCTGTAAAAGCAATATAAACTGTACAACTGTTTCGCCGTTTGGACACAGCGGAACCTGATAAATCCCTACCACTTCCGCCAATAACAATTTACTTAACAATAAGTCAATTAGTATCGAATATTTTGATCATACTATGTACTTCGTGCTATAGATGAAGTTTCTGTATCGGGAAGAATTCATAGATAACAATCTTTTAAGATATACTCTGGCAGGGTAATTTTAACGAATCAAACGATTAATAATAATTCAACTAATTAATTTTTTGAACTAGAATGGATAATCGATAATAGAAAAAATATTAACATAAATTTTACTGAAAAGGGATAGAATGATATAAGTTTGTTTGAACAATCATATAGCTAACAAGTTTTGATATCAAATCAAACTTTCTTCATAAAGAATCATATCGTATCAATTTCCTATTCATTGACTCGCATAGCTCTCCTCACTATGGACCAACTCTATTATATAATACCTTGGTATGATCTGAATTATGTCTATACAAGGAACGATAAACGAGGAGGCGACTATAGGTAAAGAGTGAAAGGGGATTACGAATAGAAAAAGCGAAAGAGAGAGAGAGAGAGAGAGAGAGAAGCAAGTATTTGTAATTCCGATTAGTCGGCACTCGGAGTGCTCGCCAAAGAGAAGAGAGGAGAAACTTGCTTCACGGAAACTTACGTGCAACGTGCGGCACTTTTGGCTTGCACGTTTCGACAATCTCGTGGGGGTGGTTGGGGGTTAGGGGATGGCCAGCGTTGTCGCGCTCGCGAGACTAGCACATCCGATGCCGGTGCTGTGCTCGCTTCCCTATACGTGACGTCGAGATGTACGACTCTGTCTGTTTCGACCTGCGTCGCCCTTCTTCCACGACCCTGTGTCTCTCCTTCACTCTCCCTCATGAATAGCATTGCGATAAATTCGATTAAAACTTCCGGGGTCCTCGGTGGCTTCTATCCGCCCGGCAGCTCGTGGATGTACAGGGAACGGGAGGAAACAAGAAGTCACAGAAAATGCAGTAAACAGTCCTCCCAGCGATCGTTGAATTTACTGAATCGTCGAATAACAGTCGAGTTATGTCCTTTTAATTTTCATCCTGGTAATCGTATATCATTTGCGCGTCAAATCGTGAAGGATCTCAAATGATGTGTTTTTGGAAATGTACTTTTGGATATTGCTTGAAGTTTTGACGTATGAAGATTCGATAGAAATTACTATGGACTTCTAGTGACTTTTTTGACTACATATTCAACTCAAATTTTAATTCGAAGACGATTCTTATTTTAATTGGAAACTTATTTACCAATTTCTTTGTACTTTGCAAATACTATACTCACCTATGAAGCTGATTCATCAAAATTCTTTCTTTACTACAAAACGTAATTAGTAGAAACGTTATTTACAATCTTAGAACACTCTACGATTAAAAATCATTTGTGTTATTTCCTTCTTCCGGAGGGCGGTTCCCGTGTGCGCAAATTACAGGAAACGTTAAAACGCAGAACATGCCAAATGAACACGTTTTCACGGTAATTTTTCTTCCTCGGTAACAAGACTAACAACACAACCTCTCAAGATCTTCCGTGGCGTCCGCTTAATTGTATCTCACGGCCAGGAGCGTGGCCTTTTTTGGTGGCCGTTCTTAATTACTAACGCGGGTCCTCGTTCGGTCGGAGCTCGATGAGGAAGCATGTTTGAGCGACCTGTCGGTTCATAACTCATCTTCAGAGGCAATGGAAAAAAAGGCCTGAGTTCTCGCTCAGACGAAGGGAAACGAAGGATGGGGTGGTGAGTGGGAGGGAGGGCAAGAGAGGAGAAGGAAGAGGGTGCCGTCGGAAGAGAGGCACGCTGTTCACTCCTATGGCACATACTTGAGAAAGTTTCGGACCCACAGCGGGATAGCGGACCGAACAGGGAGCGCGAAACAGTTTGAAGTGCTTGCTAAATGTTGCGGAAAATAATGACTGATGGTCGTTGCACCCGTCCTCCTCCACGGCGCGGTCCTCACTTTAACTACCACCATCGCGAACCATCGTTCCCGGGACCATTGACACCTACTTCTTCCTTTCTGAATGACACATAATCGGATGCTATAAGAATTCATAATTTTTCTATTGATAGAAATCTATGGCGATTGTGGGATTCCAGATGTATGATAGGCATTGAAGGAGATACTTATATTTGGATAGGAATTTACGCATCGTGTTCATGTGATATTTCTTTGACAAGAGAAAATATGTCGCACGGTATTTCGTTGTACGTGGACGCAAAGTAATCAAGGAAGACGAAATACAGCGCGACTTAGCTTGAAGTTTTACGAGCAGACGTGATGTTACGGTTGCTACGAACGCTGTAGAAATTTTGTTACAAACTGGAATGAAAATCAGAGCTACCTACTGTTCAGATAGTAAAACGCGTTGAATTATGCTAGAAAAAGTATTTGAGTTAAACGTATCTATGAATATTGTAACTTTGCAAATTAATGTAAAATATATGAAATTCAACAAAGTTACAAGTAACGAAGAATATAGCATATGCCCGAATGTATACGAGCAATTATTGATCAAATTTTATTCAGTAAGATGACGTGTTAGTCAGGTTACAAAGTAGAAAGGGGCGTATATGGTCAGACAGTCAACAAGTCGCATGCGTATCCGGATACGCCAGTCGAATGCGATGCGTGGTATATGTATATGCATAGTCAGACTAAGAGATGACAAATTTAAAATCACCAAAACATATCCATCTAATTTAATTATTAATATAGATAGTATCAGGAAGAAAAATAGAGTTGTTTATTCAATCGTTAGATCCCAAAGTTTTTACGACTAACTTCATAGAAGAAAAATGACATAGTCTTGATTAGTATCCTTTGTTTGTCATCTGTCAAAATTTATTCCAAAACATTTCATTTGACTGTGTCTTTTGAGGTAGCCTCGAGTTTCCGACTTTCGGCCAAGGTGGCGATGGTTTACGAGTTCCAGTTTTCGCGGACATCTTCCACGCCTTCGTGGTTCTCGTGTTCGTATATGGCATGCGCACAGACGAAAGTAGTCCGCTAGAACATTTCTCGAGTAGGTAACTACTTGTTGTTTACGAGGAAGTAACTTTCCTGCGAACGAATCGGCTCGGCCGAGAACTTTCCAGGATGTATGCTCTTGGAAGTTAATGCCCCGTTAATGGTAACGGGGCTGCCTTGAGGAGCCTGTTTCCTTCTTGACATTGAGTCCTTCGCGCACAAATTCTTCCACCAACAACCGAAATTAATCAAAATCCGACTATTATGCGTCTTTGTCGATTTTAAAGTTTCTTCCATTTCATAACTTTTTTTATAACATATATTTGTTTATAGCAATTATAACAATTAGATGACGTAATATACTGTGTAGTGTTTTCCGAAGTTTTGTTTGCAAGGAGACTGTTCTTCGTGAGTTTTATTTTATATATTTACGAAGTACGAATATTTGTATTATATCACAGTCAAGGCACCATTTGTTTATGTTTATCTTACAGTCTAGACAACAGAGAAGTGAGACTTAGCCTTATTAAGCGAGATTTCTGCAAATTCGTAAAATGCAACTGAAAATTGTCGGTCCACTTTCAATCTCTTTCTCAATATATTTACCACGTTAAAGACCGTATCTATATAGTACGAACTTTTCTACTTATCTGTCGAAGTAAATGAGATTCCGATTCCGTGGGCGATCCTCTCTCATTCAGTAGATGCATCGAAAGCTCGCACATCGCCTTTCAATATCATAGCCGGTGCTAGTCCGTTAGGGAAAGTTACTTCAAACGAGCAGTGGCGGGGAAATCGCGGCGAAAGGCATACACGAGATCGAAGGGATATAAAAGCCCCGAGCCCTTGTTGTCCTTATTTATGAAGCCCGTAAGCGGGCACAGGCACAGGAAGCGTCGGAATTAAAAGTAGAAATTCAATATCGTAGTCGGACGGGCCGTTCGTCTTCGATATTCCCGGCAAAGTGAAAGCCGGTAATGTATTCGGGACGGTCGTGTCATCGGAACGAAAAGTCACCTGCAACGAGATTTCATGAGACCCGTATCAGGCGTCGGCGTCCAAACGGGGCAAGGGTCTGGGCATCGGGCGGAGAGGACGACGAGCAGCTGCCAGCTTCTGAAATCGTCCTACGTACGTGTGCACATAGGTGATGAGAATTAGACCGACAGAAGGCAACGGTGATGGAGCTGCTAGGTGGTAGGTAGTAGGTAGGTGAGCATGTAGGTAGAGGTAAGGTAAAGAGAAGGAGACAGAGTGGGGTTAGCGAGCTTCAGCGGGTGGCGGAGGGAAGATCGAGCAAGAGGGATGGTATCGAGGTCAGCGCGTTTTTCGCCTGCGCGACGCTGTGCGCGCTACGGCCCTGCATAAGGTGGGTCGAGGGACGGTGGGCGTCGGCGTCCTCAGTGCGCCGGCCGGGTTTCAAACCTCGAACCCACGATTGGGCTTTCAGCGTGGTACCAGGAACGCCCAGGATCCGCCAAAACCCACGGGATGGTATGTACGTGGGCGGCAGATACGCCTCTCCGTGCCTCTTCTACCTCTTCTTCCGTTTACTCTTTTCTTCTGCTTCTTTTTTCGCCCGTTGCCAAGGCACACCGGGGCCACCATATATTCGTTCCACTGCGTACGTACGTGTTCCGACGTGACTCGTTCTTATCTTTTTCCCTGCAGTTATACACATGGCCACCGTATATGCACGCGTGCCTTCAGCTTCTGCTTCGACGTGACACACGAACACGTGTTTCGATATTTTATGGAATCGTTGTCGCGATGTTTTATTGCTATGCTTCAATGTTTGCTTTTTGAATTAGCTTGTTCCCAACATTTTTACAAATTAATGCCATTAAAAAAATTCTTTCTGTTGGAATTGAAGATCTGATGATACAATTACGCAACTAATATTCAAAGTTTACGATCTTTCATAGGATGATATTTGGTAGGTTGGATCGTATGGTTTGGAGCTGATCAGGAGCCAATCTGGCGAACGAAACCGTGGGAGTTACGTATAAAAATATCGAGGGAGGCGTCGTAAAAACCGGTTGGTCTGTTTGCCAATCACTTACGACAGCTCGTACACGCTCATCCGTCCAATTTCGATCCCCTTATACCACAGGTTGGAACATAACAGTAGACTTAGTCCTCGCCTGTGTTTAGCTTGGCGCCCATAAAACCGAATGATTCAAACTTTGTCCGATAAAAGGAGTATTTCGCTGCCCATACCGTGTGCTGAAATATCTTGGATTCTATACGTTTCCTTGCTCGTTGAAGCCTTTAGCTTTGCAAATTTTCTAGCGTTCAACGAACAGATTTCAGCACACTCCTGGTAACAGATAGTCCCTGTAAATATAAAGAGAACCCATGTAAACCATAGAGGATTATATAAATAAATAAACTAGACTTTTAATCACGCAGACAACTTTTCTTCACGAAATTATTTTCCTGTACTATTATTTGTGTTTTTCTATCACATGTATGGTCTTAATCCCAATTCCATCCAAATCACGTGCGAATTATTTTCTTTCTTATTCACTAAATCGTGCACATCACATCATTATCGCGTCATCTACTGATTTATCCATGTTAAGCTCGGTTAAATTAAAATGATCTTCCGGCATGCTGTGTATCGAAGTAACCACGTTATACCGAAACGGGCGATGGTCGGCGATTGTTCTTAAAACGAGACTGGCGTCGAACAGGTGTTGCTGACACAGTTAGGAAACGCAGCGTGTCGATATTAATCGACGATATTTCCAGTTAATGGGTAAACGGCCACCGAGCGCGGGTCAGATCGTAGAGTATGAGGGGCAACGGGGAGTCGACGGTAGCCGGGTGGTTGGTCGGGGGGCGGTAAAAGGTCGTCTCTCGACGGACGCAAAAGCCGTTAATGCCGAGAGAGCCGAGGCAGGTTCTCCCTTCGGTAAACCGAGTTACGCGACTCGGGGAACCCTTTGCTTCTTTCCGGATCTAATTAGGAGCCCTTTGGAGCGGTGTAATGCGCCTTTAATCCAGTCGAGGCATCGCCCATAGGCGGCCTCCTCCTTGCCACCCACCCTTCGACCAGCCTTACTTCCACCTTACAGGCATCGTCCACCGATACCAGTTCAACTGACGAAGATCCTTAGGGCGGAACCGGCAACGACTAATGATTCCCAACGGTGCGCGATATACTGGATTAATCGTCGTCAGGCTCGATGGTTTGGATGGCCTGATCACCAGTGCGAGAGTACTTGTGTAACTAAATGCCCGGGACAAATTATTCAGCCAGAGGGAAACGAAGTTATCGAATCCGATAAGTGTACCAGATGCCACGCGTCCTGCTCCCAATGATATGTATGACATGGATGGAGAGACAATCGAGTCATGCCAATGGTTTTGCTTCGTTGGTGATCACATCCTGACGATTATGCCTTGGTGGTGCCTCTTGATGTCTATGAAAAGAAAAGACGAGTAGAAAATTGATGTTGAATTCAGGTTAATAATAATTTTCCTGGTTTATTAGCGAACGGAGAAGTTTTAGCGAATTGTGTTTATATCTGTATTTTGTTTGATTTGGTAGCTGTCTGAACATTCGAGAGATTATAAGTTTCCTTGGAAATCTATTTTTCAATTTATTCGTGGGAAGGTTCAGATTCGTGGAATCGTTTCTCATATAAATAATTTACCCTGAATTTAGCGCTGCCAATTTTAATGGTTCGTTCGGAACATTTTATTGACTTATTTGTTTGCGCGATCTCGAAACAGCTTGTTTTCGCCGGACATCGCGCGTCCACTGGTCGTATGCGTGGTAACGCTACATTAGTTCTCGAAGAGACATTCTTATGATTTCAACATCCTTGTCATCATTCAGAGTCCGAAAGCAACGGGAGCAATCGTGCATTCCAGAAAGTTAAATCGACTTTCAATGCAAAAACAAATCTTTAGTTTATTTCGTCTTAGAATTTTTTTTTACAAAAAAGAAAATAAACTAAGTACAATATTTTCTTTTATTAATTTCCGTTAGATCAAAATCATATAGTTGATTTCCACTAGGACAGTAGTTAATTAATAATTACTATCGCCTAATTAGTGTCACGATTATTCTAAAATCTGGTATGTCTCTCGTGTAAGATGCGAGAGTCGTTTGGTTCCTGCAGCCAGGCAGGAAATAGGAAAGAGGTTCCGACTACCCCCTCGAGACGTATAACAGGCTTAAGGGGAGAGTAACTCCGCGTTTAACCCTCTCGTACGGTGAAGGAATGCGCACTACACGAGTTAAAAGACGACCGAGCTTGAGTGCCTTACCGTGTTGATGCCGTGGGGGATGCGGTCACCCTCTCGGACCTTTCGTTCGACGACAATTAGCCCTCTACTGTGGAAATGCTGTCTCCCTTCGTCTCTGAAAACACCTCTGATAATAATCGACTTTTCGATCGTTATCGAAATTATACAGCATTTTACGAGAAAATAATTGATTTACAAAATAAAATGTTAGTAAAGACAAAGAAAAAAATTGTGAACTTTTGAATACAAGAAGCAAACAATGCTGTTATTAATATTTATCGGTAAATAAGGAACCATTTTGCGTGGCTAGATTAATTTATTCGTGCTTGAAACAAAATATGCGCGCCGCATTTTACCCCCTTTTTGAAATACACGCTGCCCGCGGAGAGAATAAAAAAAGATACATGAAACCGGGGGAAGAACGCAATAGTCACCATGGTGTGCGTAAATCATAACACGTAAAATATTTATAGCACAGCAAGGGTCAGTACAGTGGAGCAAGTACTGCCGTACGAAACACACGGTGCTGGCGCTTCGCTATTTTATCTTGAATTCTTTTGAAAATACTATTTTATAGTGGACTACAAAGAGGTATTTTGTTCTTATTGAAAACCGATTTAAAGAGACCGAATTCTATAAAGACAAGATGATGGATCGCGTCGAACATCTGTCACGAATATAGTTTCTATACGAGAATAAACTTATAATATCATGAGAAACCCAACAAGGTCTGCCGATAAAAAAGGCACGACAACGTTTATGAACGCTAATTGAAAGTTGTGATAAAATTTATCGCGAAACTGCGACGCGAAAGAGCGCGTCCGTGCTGTATATCCGACACGGCACGGAAGCTGGCTTAAAGGAGCAAGAAGATGTAGCATGTTGAACGGTAATAGAACACCTTGAAAAGAAGTTCTCCGAACGA
Organism: Bombus confusus; assembly: GCA_014737475.1. Taxonomy (NCBI): domain Eukaryota; kingdom Metazoa; phylum Arthropoda; class Insecta; order Hymenoptera; family Apidae; genus Bombus; species Bombus confusus. The sequence goes on from JACXIV010000096.1 coordinate 927,787, forward strand.
TCCAAACGAGAGATAACTTTATTCGGAACTAGCATCTTCCACTTAATACGCTCGATTCAAAGATCGTTTACGTTCCCCAAAGTAAATTAGCGAGTACATAAATTCATTCCCGGCGAGTTAGTATTCGAATCGCGGGGAAGTTAGGAAGGGTGGTGAAAGGCGGAGGCGGAAGGAAACTCGAGGTTGGTGAACGAGACGGTATAACACGGTGGGCCCGTGGCATTGGGACAGCCGAACGAAGGTGGAGAAAAGGCGAAGGAAGAAAATATTCAGAATTTAGCACGCTTATTTCACGGTCGCGGACAGCACGCGGACGAAAGTGTTTCGAACAAAGTTTTAACCGTGTCTAATGGTGAAACTTGGCAAACTCGGCTGGAGTTCGACTGTCAGTAACCTCGGCTCCCTGGCCGCCTCTCTCACTGGGGAAAGTGTCGTAAAAAATATTTTAACGGGGCTAAGCTCGGGAAAAGTTCTCCATCTGTCTGACCGACTATCCGTCTTTTGTATTTATTTGCTCGTGATACTCTCTCTTACTCCTCTTTCTCATTCGCTTCGCAATTCGCACCTTCTCGACCTCTCCTTCCCCCTTTCTTCTTCCTTAACCTTGACCTATCTGTCCGTCGTGCCTAACCTTGCTGGCAATTGACCTTGAATATCTCTCAGCGAGCACCGTGTACCCTGGTCCGATACCAAAGTTTCAAGACTTCCACGCCGTCGAAATGAAGTCTTGTTGTGCTTCTTCGAAAACTTGGAACTCTGTATATTTGTAATCTCAAATTGGGTGTGCGCTATTGGTTATACGATTTACGAGGTGTAAAAAATAAAGATTTTGTCACATTGATGATACAAGTGGAAACAATCGAGTAAGGCAGCGAAAGTGAAATTTAATTTTAGGTTATAGTTTTTCAGTCATTCGTAATATTCACTTCAACTTTGATAGATAATTTAAATCAAACAATAGATCAAGCATTTAACTCACATCCATTGTGTCATTCTAAAGATTAATTTATGGTTCTACAGTTTGTTAATTTTCTTCTAGCTCTATACATGTAGCCCGTCGTATTTTCCACGCAAGTAATCCCCGACAATTTCAAAACAATGTCCAACAGTCGGTCAACCAAATCACGAAATTGGAAACTCCTTTGTTGAACGAATTATCGTCGTTCACCGTCGGCGGAATCTCGTTGGCGAGGCATTCTCGGTACAGAAAGACAGCAAAGTGGGAACGCGTCGACAGCTTCGTCGTGGTCTCGTGGAAAGGGTTGCATGCACCTTAGTTGGTTCCTCGTAGGATTCCGTCATATCCCTCGGAGCTGGAGGTACAACGGTACCGTTGAACTTGTTGTGTAGTCTGGTTCCGCGTTGCTGGCAGGGAGGGAGCTGAGAAGGACGAGAGGCGAAGAAAGAGGGAGAACGCACATGTAACCTAGAGTGGCAACAGGACCGAGGATAGAGAACGAGTTGGAGAGAGGAAGATAGGAAGCAATGGTAGCGGTAGCGGCGGTGGCAGCAACGGTTAGTGCCCAGCCAAGTAAGTTTCACGTTATAGTCAATGGAATAAAATGGTTCGGTCGGGTGGTGGGAGCCAAGTTGTGCTCATGGTGGCCGGGACCACTGTTGCCCTGGGCGTTTCGAGCCAGTCTGCGGAGCTCCTAGGAACAACGGGGATATGAAGCGAAGAGGCGAGAGGGTGGACTGCGTCCTAGAAACACAAGCGGCACCAGGAGAACCGACGTCCCAAGGCCTCGCTTCCTGCTACGAATGAGTTGGCAATTAACTCGCTTCTATCCGTTTCGTGCATCTTTTTCTGCTTCTGTCGTTGCTTGATCCCTGGAATTTCCTCGAAACACCAGTGTATCATTGAAATTTTATCCCTCGTTCGTTATTCCAATCGGAGGTGTCTTTGGCTCTACGTTCGTATCAGAAGTCACTCGATGTTTCCGGTCAAAAATGACACATTGTTTGAGTTGGACTAGGTAAATATTTGGTCGGACTACTGGCTAGGTTGATAACATAGAATTCGAAGCGAGGATTTGCCTTAGTTTTGAGCTTAGCTGGAACATGTGGATACAGGGCTTCATAGAGAGTTTTTATTTTGAGTGGAAACACTTGGTTCAACGAATGGATGGAAGGGCGAGGATGTTCTTAAAAGTACATCGGTGCATGTCTGTTTCACTTGCAGTTTCATTGATGCCACGGAAGACAATCCTCATCTCTATTTTCCAGAAAGCTATTGTATAAAACACGTCCGTGGTATTAATAAACGCAGATTCCGCAATGAAACAAAAGACAGTCTCCATTCATGTGTTTCCATTCGGACATCGCTACTCCTGCTGCTGGCAATCCTGACAACATTAAAATTGATATTAAACTATGTCCCGAATCGAAAACAACTTCGTCGAAACTACCTTGTCCTCCCTCCTCCTCGTCATAGGAGTACTGGTTTCTCGCACGCCACGCAAACGCCACACGTACGTCGTTCTCGCAATGAAGTGTATACAGAACAGACGATATCCCTAGACCTAGGTATCTCGCGCATATCGGTCACGTACGTGTTGTATCTCAGGCAGGGTGCAAGGTCCCCATGTCGGCCATATATCAGTGACGAGCGGACAGGATACTGTACGCTCCCAGCGCGCTTCCTCTTTCCATCGGTCGTCTTCCTTTTACTCTCGAGGCGTCGGCTAGCCTGTCCGTACCATTGCTGCCTGTCCGTAGGTAGTGCCGCGGCCTGGACGAGGGGTAGAACCAGAGGGGGTAGCTGGAAGTGTCGCTAACTATTTTACGTAACTTCGCCGACAGTTTGGCCCGCGTTGACCACGTACGTCCGGCTCTACGATCCCACGGGAGTGACCACCAGAGGGGTGAAAGGAGGTAAACGAGGGTGTACGGAGAGAAGAGAAAGAGAGAGAATGATAGGGGACAGGGGATGGTGGATACGCGGTCACCGATGGTCCACACAAGGGTAGTTCTAGTACGGTGTCTCAATATATGCATACGTGACGGACTTACGGACTGGAAAAGTGACCGAAGCCGAAGCTCTAGAAAACCTTCTTCTCTTTATATCGAAGATATCCTGCTCGCAGCCAATTCCCTCGCGGTGTAGCTGTAGGGTAGGAGATGCCTCGATTTAAATTGTAAAATTTATTGCCACGCGCTTTCAGGGATGCCTGCCCTGCCTCGTGGATTGATATTTGGTAGATGTAAATTGCGATGGATGGGAGAGGGTTGTGTATGTTGTCTATGCTGAGAAAAGCATATGTGGTTGTATCTCTATGTATAGGAGAAATAGATAAGAAAATACTATTTGTAAGGTAGTTGATATCATTTGTTAGAAGATAACTTTCATGGTTTCAATTAAGAATTAAATTGATCGAAATGTTGGGATAAATATTTGATTGCTGTATGTTTCAATTATGGCGAAAGAGTTTTTCCACGAGGGCCCACTTACAAGATCGAAGTGACACTCTTAGGTCGGAAATGCGACGACTGTTTGATAACCCACAGGACTTCCGGTTCTTGAGGAGATACGAGGCTCGCCCTAATTACCGCTCGTCCTTCAGAGAAATCGTGAGGAAACTTTTGAAGTGCCGGCAGGCAAGAGGCCGTTAAAAAGTGATACGAAGGAAACGAGAAATGATAGCGGATTCGTTGAATTTTTTGTTAATATAAATTAACGTAAAAGAATATGAGAGCATTAATGTAGAAATATTTTTTAACGCTAAATTCGTTAAAGTGTAAGGAGAGTGGGAATATCCATAGGTCAAAATGTATACTATTATAATTATTAAAGTTGAAAGAAATTTTATGCCTACAAATATTAGCAAGTTAAATAATTTTGTAAATAATTTGTGTACATTCTTTATTAAGTATCAACGATATCGGCAGACGATATAGATATATGAATTACACATAATGTTTCCTGGAGAACAATCGAGTACTGTCGTGAGAAGCTACGATTCCGGGAAAAATGCCAAAGTAATCGGTACTATAAATAAAAATCTATCATATATAAAAATAATAAAAATCGTTGTGCCGACATATGGCAGCCATAACGAAACGTTAATGATCATCGATAACATCTTTGTAATTACCGCGATAAATCGTGAATCCCATTGATACAATGCATCCCTCTACCATCCCCTTCTTTCTCGGTAGAACAAGGGAGCCTCATTTTAGAAATAGAATGTTTCCTACTTTCGTTGATATTCAGCCCGATGATTAAGTGGGTAAAGAAATATTTTGTATGCTTGTATTTTATGGATAGATTTTCTTTTATTTTCACAGCAGCTATTTGTAAAATACTTTTAAACTACATTAACAGATACAGGGGGATTACTGTGCTATTTCGTCTAAATTTCTGGTTAATAGGAGCTTCTCTCGCGCGTTCAATTCCAGATAGAACGAACGAGGTGATCGAGGGACGAGAGAAAAGAAGAACGTGGAAGCGTCTATTCCCGGTGAAGACAAAGGTGTCAGTTCTTTGGAGAATATCTCGGAAGTTGAAGCGTCAATCCTTTCGATCGGACAACCGAGAGTAGAGGGTGCCTTTGTTTTTGTCTCTGCTCCTCATTCTGTCCTCTTACATCCTCGTTTCCACCCCTCGACTCTGGTGCTTCGCACTCTCCGTCTTTCTTCGTCTCTTTCATCGTCCCCGTTCCTTCCGAAGAGAGTGGCAAGGATCGACAGAGCCAGCGAGGAATCAATTATGAAACTTTTCAAATTTGTCAGTAATATTGAGATTTCTTTTATGCCCGGGGAAGCTCATAATTGAAATCTATCGGAAAACGAGGAGCTGGCCCGGTTGAAGAGATCTTTTTGTTTTTCGTACGACCATTGTTTCCTATTGTTCGGGCCATCAGGATTTCGTATTCTTTCCACTAGTTTGTGTTCGTCTCTCTTCTTTATTCTGCTGAATATACTTGCACGCTCGTTTTGCAACGTGCCTCGTAAACAGCTTTCCCTCAATTTTGTCCATTTACGCCTCTATGGATATATCTAACCCACGAATTGGTAGAAAATCCTCAACTTTAAGGCAGCCGTTTCGTAAAATTTTATCGTTTGGTCGCCGTGCTCGTCGCGTGTCGAACGCATATGAGTCTATCGAAGGATTATTTTACGGATTTCGATTGGTAAATGTATGGTATATGTAATGATTTGTATGCAATTTTATTTTCCACGTTAACTATCCTTACGAAATTATAGATTTACATTCTCTCAATAGGTAACTTAAAATTTTGATTAATTTGTTTAATTAAAACTTGGAACTTTCTATTATTAGATCAAGAGGGAATTTAAACTATTATTTCTTATATCTTTAAAAGATAAGAAATTCGAAATTCATCGTTTTTATTAATATGTAATTGATACAACCGAAAAAATAATTTTGTCGATCGCAGTGCAGCTGCAGTACCTTGTATGAGTGGATTTTCAGTTTGTTAAGTAGCTCTGGCTGGGAAGTTTGTTGCACTTATAATTCCTGACATAACGAAATGTAGAACGATTGTCGTCGAATACGAAATTAGTTAGTTCAAATATTTGAATTTCAATCAATTTATATATTTTCCTCTTGACGTTTTACAGCGGATATCACGTTTCGAGCAATCGTTTGCGCTTCAACAAGTTCCAGACATTCGCGACGATTAATTAAGCGATAATGATCGATTATTCATTTACAGACTGTAACATAGGAACTTTGCTCGATGTCTCCGTTGTAAAATTGTGAAGTATGATTTGTCGAAATCTCGACGAATATATAATGGTTAGTTACGCATATCTTCAAGGACCTCTTCAGGATCGACTCGTTTAACGTACTCAAGTTTTAATTAATTAAAATTATAATACCCTTGCAGCAGTCCCATGATATATTTGATTATTTATTTTTTCTAGATATACGCGAGTTTTTAATTTAAATAAATACATACATAAATATATATATTATATACAAAAAGATACGCTGTTAGGTACAGATAGAATTAATTAGAAGGAAAGTGATAGAAAATGATAGAAGATTGATTTTATTTTCAGTGTTTTGTTACACTGAAAATTAGGCTCGGTATATTATTCTTAAAATGGAAAAGTGGAAAATCCATTTTTTCATCAAATAGATGCGGTAAGGAAGAATCTTACAGTGAAAATTTCTCCTACCTAAAAATGCAGATAGTTTTGACAATGAAATTGCAGTCAATTATCGATTATATAGTTATACATTGGGATACAATGCACGTGGAACTTCCATAAACGTTTCCCTGGCGAAGTTTCGAGATACATGACGAAATTGTGGGACTTAATTTGCGAAAGTCTTGAAAACGCCTAAGCGATTGGATGTGTAACCATCATTGGAGGGGTCACTTGACAGTCAAGTCATTGAACAGACTTCAATTAAGTAAGTAAGCACCGTTCAATTAAAATAATATCCCCCTTTTTAACTAATCACGTAATATCTCCCATTATTTATTTTTCGGGCGTTCAAGTGAATTTTTTTAATGAGATAAACGAACTGTGGATGAGACCGACAAAACATTCGAGTAGAATTAATTGGCGGTAAAAACGCGCGATGAAATATTCGTGAAATTTCGGGTGGCGATAAATCAAACTCTCTGCTTCGTTTTAGGTTTCTCCCCTTTCTTTCCCGAATGCATTTAATTTCCTCTTTCCGACAATGAACTAATACAAGTAACGAGATCGTTCTTCTGCAACGTATCCGTCCGATTCGACTCGTGGTCGAGTATTTAAGTTACGATATTTACGTTCGAAGGGACGAAAGTTCGGTTTCTTCCTTTGCGAGGAAGCATCGCTTAATTGCCCGGTTGTTCGCGTCACTGGCTCGCGCGGTCATATTACCGCTGAAATTGATAGCCCGTCTACGTGGCGCGATAATTTTCATTAAAATAAAATTAAAATAAAATTTCAATTGGCCGGCGTTGGCAGACAATTTCGTCAGGTCGCACGGAGAGAACTTCAGCGGCGTACAATCGGGGGAAATTAATGTCTCGGAGAGAGATGAATATCTATCGCGGTGAACGTGTTGCTTTCGAGATTTTTTTTTTCTCTCTTTCGTTTCGTCGCGGCGAACGCAATAAATCTTCCTCCATCTAAAACTATTACCAATTTGTTATACTTGTTCACTCTTTAAGCCCTCGAGGATTACCTCGCGACGAAACGGATATCTTTTTTACTTATTCTTAACGAATGTTATTAGCGAGAATAAAGATGACGAGTCTTACTTATTTTATAACGTTTGTCTTTGATAATTCGGAGAATTTTTGTAAATGCTTTTCGACTGATATATCACATAGATTGTTGGCGAAAAGTAACCGGTATAATACATTAAATTTCTACATTTTTATATCGTTCCCAAGTATCTTTTTCATGTTAGGCAATAAGAATATTTAGAAAATCAATACAAGATGTACGAAAGCTTTCAATCAGCTACATTTCCATGAACATCAAACTCGTGAATTCTCTCTCTAATTATTCTTCGTCCGCGACATTGTCTGTCATAATCCACGTTTCCTCCTTGCAATCATGCAACGAATTTTATTACATTCGTTATATTGCGCGTAATCTTTCGTCTGGACGGTTCAATCGTTACTTAGACCGGGCAGGACAATCGTGCGACCGGCTGAAAAATATCATTAACGCAGCTCGCGGGAGAACGACGAAAAAGAAAGCGTTTTTCGAGTATGTGCGTCTGCACGTGCTCGTCGGATCGCTTTTATGTTCTCGAAACTTTTGTTTGCAGCGTGCACGCTTCACGCTCCGATAGACATGTCCTCTGCCGTTTTCTACCTGTTCGTTTTGAAAGTTGTTTGAATGATACTCCGTGCTTTCCAAGCATTCAGTGTGTCGAGGCGATGGAATATTTCAAGGGAATGAGCGTCGGGGTAAAAAAGACCGGGTCGCGAAAGGTAATGAGCGGCTGCGCGCGCGCTCACCAGCGACCGCTCCGGTTGGATTATTCAAGGAAACAATAATAAAAGTTGCATTAATTAAGAGGGTAGTCACGTAACGGGGATTGCTCGTTAGACAGGAACTTGCCGCTTCACTGGATCGTTGCCACGCGTCGATCTGGTATTTTTCTATCGGCAGTTACGAAGTCGGCGGGCTCAGTGAACCAGCTTAAATGAACAACCAAAGTTTCCGCGCGCCACGGAAACGGAGTTCCGGAGAGCCAATGATCGCGCTACGTCGGCTTTCCATCCCTTGCTATTTTTTTCCCTCTTTTCTCCGCGTTTACAATGCCATTACGTCGTGAGCGTGCTCAGTCACTATTCCATGTCTGACATTTTACGTAAAATGTGTATTTTTGATCAGACATTTGACGATCGAATGAATTATCTACAGGATGCTTTAAAAAGGCTTGGTAATAATTTCGCTATAAATTTTATCCGTTGGAATAAGAATATATTAAAATAAAAAATAAGACTACACGAATTATTTCATACCGATGGTAAGAATAAAGCGAATGAACGAACGAGTGAGTGAATCTTTCCTCTCAGCATGGAGTATGAGAGCTTCACTGCCCGAAGAACATTTTCCCCCTCGTTGAAAGTTTCATTCGCATTAAATATGCATTAAGAATCAACAGTAACTCACGTATCGCATAACCTGTTACCAAAATGTCTCTGAAGAAGCTGGCTTCAAGGATTAAATTTTCTTACGATCTGCCATTAAATGATTAAATTTTCTGCTATCGCCCGTCGCTGCGCTTTTTGGTCGTCAATTTGTTACCGGAGGAACGTCTTTGGGAAGCATTCGAACGTGTTTCGGTGTTATTGCATCAGATCTGGAGGAAAATTCGATAGAAACGCATTACTCAAAGCGGAGGCAGCCCTAGCGTAACGATCCCTTACCCTAACCGAAGTCACTTTGGAGAATCGGAGGCCGCCTTTATATTTCGGGCCCTCGTAGGTAGCTCGTTGTCATTATACCTTCGAAACAATATTATCCTATTGCTGAGCCCTCCTCGTGTGCCCGTCACGGACCGTCTCGATTATCTCATCAATTTTCATTATGCATCGTGCGTATCCTGGCGCATCGACGCTGATTAAAGCCCGTGCTGCGTTTACATGTTTTCTTCCCGGTGCCCGCTCAGCCGTGATTACGTCTGGTAATTAAGAACTATCGCCGGGAAAAGCCTCCGGTATTATTCGTATTCGTTCGAATAATTGATTGATAGGTTCTCGAAGTTGCGATGGATTCGTAGTCCAACGATGACTGAACGACCATGCTTGCGACGAAATGCCATACCGTATAGACAGTGTTTGAGTATGATGCGAAAATGTGGTGCATTTTTGCTTGAAAACCAAAAACAGAAAAAAAAGTGGAGATATATGAACGTGAATTGCGGTGCTCGATTTTTAGGAGACATTTTTCGTGATTTTTGTTTCAGGGAAACAATGTGTGGAGGGGATTTGAAATATGTGAGAAATAAAGGATGTTATTAATTTTCAGTCAAATATCAGATTAAACTATATTTTGTTTTCTCAAGTTTTAGATATAAAAATTAATGGAAACGAAAGACGAGAATTCTGATTAGTTACGAGCGACGAAAATAATCTACAGAGTAACGAAAAGGGGAAAGAAAAAGAAGGATAACGAATGATCAGATACCTTTAATTGCTAGAGCCAAATAATTCACTGTCAATCTCTCCACCCTTTTCACTGCAGATTGCAAAGCGGTGGAAATAATTGCACGGGGCGTTATGGCGTCTTTTAATTATTCTATCCCAAATGGTAAATAACGTAATTCATCACAGTGTTTCCGCTGCTATCGAAGAACTCTAGATAATTTTTAAAAATGTCTCTTATAAATTCTTTGTTATAATTTATTACAAAGCATAGATTATAGTAATTTTTACGAAGTCTTCTTTCAAACCGACTTTGGAACCAATGATTCTATCTGATGATAGAATCATTTTATCACTTTGCGCACGTGACACTGGCAAAATCATTCTCAGCAGACTTTAATATCGCTTTAGTCTCTTATCTCTTATAGTCTCTTATAAGAGCAGTACTGATGGAGCCTACGATAAAATAGTCGAAAGTATCCGTGGAAAACGCGAAGACTCGTGCATTAACATTTGGAAAGTTGGTAACAAAAGCATGATCGATAGTAGTAACCGCAGCCGCGGCGCCTATAGCGAGAAACTTAGCCAGAAGACCATCGCTAGTTCATTCTGCGGGATAGCGCGGAGAAATCGGGAAGCGAGGCTACCGTGGACGGTCGGATCCGAAAGGAAAGAGAGAGGATACCTTGGATCCCGTACCTTCCGCGGGGCTAACCCATAGAAATTCGTACCGCAATTACGTGCTGTGGCCGCGTTCACGCGAATCCTGGCTAATCCTGTGAATGCGACAACCGAACCGTGACAGGACGACTCCGGCTGTTCAACCAGTACGGCACAATGGAATCGCGTACTGGGGACAAAGATCTCGGGCGCCAATTAATGTCCAACGACGATTGTGTCCTTTCGCCTGGTAACAGTCTCCGATCTCTCGGCTCGTCGTTAAGTGCCGACGCAACACGCTAGGAAAATGCGCGCTGTTAATTAAAAACCAGGATAATGATTGTTACGAATAGGGTGGTATCGTACTTTGTTGGTTATACCGCGTAACTACCGTGTTTCGTATCATGTGGGGTTGTCATTTTTTTTCATTTATCGAAACATAATTTCATGGTAAGATTATCGAGCGTTAGAATCTTCCTAAATATAGGAATTTATAAAAAGAGAAATGAATGGTTAAAATAAGCAAAATAGAATTGCGTAGTACGCATTAAGTAATTATATATATATATTATAAATAAGAACAAAGTAAACATAATGTTATCAAGAAATCGATAAAAATTAGTTGGATGAAATATCGTTATTCTCAGTGAGACGATTTGCCATATACGCCGAAAGCCGTCTTTCTTGGCGACGAAGGAGCAAGGTGATAACGTGGCCCCTCGCACGGCTTTCTCACGGATTTACATCACGTTCTGCTGTTGTAATATTACGGCCATTCATAGCAGTCGGTCGCGGCACAGTGGTTGTCGACTGGCGTAGGAGCAGCGTGAGTGGCTGCGACAATGGGCTGGCTGGTTCAGCGCGTAAGGTGAATTTGAACGGTAGGACTAGACATCTAATTAACAGCCGACCGACAATGGAAGAACCATTCGTCGTGTCGCGTGAATCATATCTGCTGCTTGGTTTTGTATACGTCTAACTTCCATACGTATACAGGCGCAAGCGGATTGCTTGCTTGCTTGTACAATATAAGAAAGAAGAATACCGAAGGAAGAATTGTCAATAAGATTCTACTATATTGTTCTTTCACTTTAGCACCTACTACTTTTTGAACTTTTGTTTCTCCCCTTCTAGAAATATTACAGAAGATGAGAATTAAAGGATGAATTGTTTCAATGTTAGTTCTAATATTAATATTAATATATTAATATATTATTAATATTATAATATTATATATATTAATATTAATATTCCGAATTTAAGTGTAAGTACAGGTAAAAATATGTTTCATCATTTATAATGTTAAGAAGAGTGTTTCATGTAGCTCCAATATATTTTGAATAGCTCGCTATATTTCTCCTGTCAACCGCACGCTATTGTCCCTAGCTTCGAGCTATTTATCATTTTGTAGAATGTTCTGCCATTAGACATGGAAAATAATTTATTCTCCAATGAAATTTAAAATTCTCTTAGCAACTCGTTCACTTCCTTAAATATTTTTCTTTAATTAAGAGTTCATAATTTCACGAAAACCAGGAACAACTTCGAGACATCGCACGGACAGACACCAAAAATGCTGTCTACCGACGGACTCAATTTGTTCACGTTTACATTCAGTCAAATGTTAACGCGGGCATTTCAATATAATTTTGGAACTTTAATGGATTTTCACACGGTGTGCCCGTGACACCTGACCGAAACAAATTCCCTAATTTACCATTACGTCGCGCGACAACTAATTTCCAACCAATTCAACTAGTCTAAATATTTCTCTCCGATATTGTCCATTGTACTTACCCGTTATAAAAACCTTCGCGATAAATTGAGAGCTATAACTACAACTACATTTATACCAAATTTGCATAACGTCGTTTAAAAAATTCTCCGAACATTTTTATTCCCGATTAAGGGAATATATAACTGTGAACATATTTTTATAGAAAATTCAGGTGAGAAAACTAATTTTTTGTTTTATGGGTGGCGTTTTTGATGAGACACGAGGAATCTTGTAATCTGACATTTCGGTTCTGGTAGTACCGGTCCAACGTCTCATTGTTTACATCTGTTATTGCATATTCAAAGTCGTAACTAGTTTATCGTTCGTATGTAAGTATGTAAGTATTATACATAGGTGTGTGCAGTTGCGTACGTATTTACATGTATATGAGCGTGTTCGCTGGGTCCACTAACAATTCCTGTCGACGACATGCCAGACGGTAAACAGCTAAGCAGTTACAACCAGCTTTGGGTTGAAGGGTATTAAAAGTTCTGCTCGACAATATCGATATTGAGTGAAAAGAAAGAGTTTGCAATTTTCTGATGTTGCGCCGGTTATCGGGTACGATCCTTAAAAATCAGTGAAATATAGGAATAAAAGCTTGAAACATTTTGAAATACATTTTAATGTTTGCATTCCTTTATCGAGTTTTGTTTATTTAGTTTATAATAAAATATTAATGAATTTCACAGAAAATAATTTCTTACTTAATTCATCCGAGTATTTATTCATAGTTACATTGAATTCCATTTATAGTTTTTGTTAGCTGCAAACTTTTCATCACAATTCTTCTTTCATTCTCCGTGAATTTATTGTGCAAAAACTATAAATGTTCCAGAAAAATTCTAGGAACACGCAAGTACAGGTTGCCGATCCTCGTAAAAAGGATAACCAAAGCTTGAAAACCTTACACGTTGTAAAATATCAGTCATCGAATCTCAGTCATATTTCGTAAATGTTACTGAAACTTCGCATTCAACGCAGCGTGCTCAGCCAAAACGAATTCTAATTTACGCTCGGATTGTTACTGAATGTCGATTTCGTACCTTGAATTTGCGAAAATTTCAGTACTTTCAACACTACTGACAACGAAATTCCCATCTGAAAATCGTCTAAACACCCAGCGTGCAAATGTCTAAATTCTCACAGTTTTTACGATTATTCGTGAGTAGTCGTTCAAAATTTTTCCGCTTCAATCGTAATCGAAACGTATCGATTTTTTAAAGATGGTTAGGTCATCAAAGGTAAGCTGTTTTAGTTTTAGGCAGTTTTTAGCCTATTTAGGCTATTTTATTTTAAGCCTATTTAGTTTTAAGGAGAGAAAACCTCTTTATACCATTGCCATAAATCCCAAAGTTTCAACTGCTAATAAAACTACACACTACATACATACTAGAAGATCTATTAACTTTTTCTCAATTATCACAATTAATGTTAATTTTACGTGTGATGTATATACATAATACATATTTGCTGCAATCTAGATTATACGCGTGTGCAGTATCGATATTCTAATCCAAACTTCTGCTAAAGTAGGGATTGCCAGGAAATAAATTCGGCGACAATTAGAATCACTAAGCAGAGTCGTGACGAGAACAGACATGGCAGAGGCTGGAACAACGAGTGGGTAGAGGATGAAAAAAAAGTTTAATTGTAAACAGTGAGGTAGAATGAGGCAGGGCCGGTACTCTAGAAAAAGATGAGAACGATGACGACGCTCTGGTTACGACGACGACGACGACGACGACGACGTCGGCCAAATGGTCACGGCTTAACGCCGGGAAAACTCTTTCAGCCAAACGAAGGGAATCCGTCGAGAGATTATCCCTTGGCTTCAAAAAGTTGTTAATTACTTGGATTTCCTCGTCCGTTCTCCCGCGTTAACTCCCTTTCCACGTTGTGCGTTCTTGTAGGCAGAAAGAGCTACTATTTCGCTGCTTTTATATCGGGACATTTTTTAATCCCTTCGTCTTCGGTGTGCTTCGCCGGCTCGGCACAATTGCAATTAGCCGTGGATCGTTAATCGGTTGTTAGGCCAGAGATTTTCCTCGTAATTCAACGATCGGCCATCTCCGGTTTTTTATTCTCGTTATAACGGATTAAATCAAGGATTCTTATTTTCACTTCTTCTCTTGTAATCGTTATTTTATTTGCGATCGATTTATGCGTTAATTTTCATGTATTAAACAGTTGAATAATCTCGGTTCAACGATATGAGCAATGATTATTGTAAGAGGCTTTTGTTTTTTCTATAATATAACCGTGTGATATAATTATACAACATGATCTACCTTATTAAATTACAAATTAAGATTGTTCCTCTAAACAGGATTGTTTCATCGAATATTTTACAAAGAGATCGAAAAATTTTTCAATTCATTTTACGTACCTACATGAAGAACAGAAATTAAATCCTCAGAATGTGTCTAGTCATTTAACAAGCTTAAGACACGACAATTCTTTTACTTTCAAAACGTTTTCTAAGCATTCTTCATTCACAAAAAGGTTTTATTTAAGCGGATCTAGCTGTAGAGTCAATACTTGCGTTGAATCAGAGTTCCGTCCATTTTGCGCACCACCAATAAGGTAGGAACACTTTAGACAAAGTCAGGAAGCGGAGAAGGCGATCACTTTGTGGTCATTTGGGTCGCAGAGACTTGACCATTAGCTGTCGTGAGTCCTTTGCCATCGTAGATGGTGGTAAGGGAGAAGCCCCTGAGAAGTTCAAGTCTGGTCCGGCTACAAATATCGTTAACGGCAACCACGCTAGCTAGTAATTTTCCAGCAGTTTGTCGAACAACAACAACAAGAACAAACCGCGCGAAGGTGGCCTTGGCGTTCGCTCGAGTGCGGGTAATATTGCACTCGACACACGTCATTTCCTTCGTGTATAGAGGCACGAAAGCATATTGTCCTTTCTTTGACATTTCAGTTATTTTAACATGTTTGAGGAATGATATTTGTTGTTTCTGTTTTATTGAAAGCACGAACAAATACTTTAGTAAAAAAATTCTAGCTTACGTCAAAGGATTAAGAAAGATACAGCATTGTCAAAGGTAAGATTAAGAAATTTCAAGGAAAAAAAGAAAGGGTTTGGAATAATTAACATGAAAATGCTACCAGTGAAATTTTCTAATATTATTTATTTTACAATACAATAATAATAGAATTTTTCTAGTACATAATTGCACATAATATTTTTGTAAAAATTGTCATTGTATACGATCATTGGAGAAAAAGAAGAGAAAGGTTTCTTTTTAGAAACACAAAGTTCTCAGAAGGTAGATTATTTTCAAGAGAGAAGTCACGGACACCGCGCAAACATTATCCTACTGTAGCAAGGCAAAGAAAATATTTTTTTGTCCGTCAAACATTAATACAGATAAATGAGCGGATTATGTGTGTAAATACGCGGATGAGTTGGAAGGAAAAAAATAATGTACGAGAATCTTATGGTGATTCCGACACTCGAGATTGTAACATGGGCGAAGACACCCCCGGTGAGGAAATATGAAATTCGTTAGAGGGCGAGGGTCTGACAGCTCTGGTCAATATTATTCGCAAATATGACTACGAGCCGTTCCTTTGTGGTCGTCGCTTGACGCGTCACACGACACTTTTACCCTCCGTCAGGTTGTCAGGCCACGAAGAGATGGTAGGAAAGCGAAATAGTAAAATTAACGTAGACACTTCTGTAATATTAATCTGTAGTAACATAGAAACACATTAGTGTTAGAAATAATGTCTCAACTTTTAGTAATATCGTCTTCTTTTTTATTTTTTGTTAAGTATTTGAGAATAGGATTTATTTCTCTACATGCGCAATTGACGTGCTTTTGTAATTCCACGTATATTTTTAGATGCATAGGTTACAATATGGCATTTCTCAGTTCTAAATATTATTTATAGTAATCACAAACAAGGCTTTGATTATGCAAAATTTAGAGAACCATAGAATTTTGTAAAATATTGAAATACGTTCTATGACGTATATTGCCATGGGCCATGGGAATGTTTTTCATAACCGATTATGTAAAAACATTCATATTCTTGATGGCTTAAAATTCTATCATGTATGTGCAATTGAATTCAGTGTACAGGTGCAATGTTTGTAACTGAGGCATTTTCAAGAGATGAAACCCGCATGATATTTGGATACACATCTGGTGCATCGTAGTAGTTAAGAAAATCTGAAGTTCCTAATCCCATTGATAATTCCTTCTTCTTACTTTTTTCCTATCGTTATGTTCGTGTGGTGTATTGTAATTTGTAACATTCAAATGTGATTCGATATCTATCTATTAACATTCGATAGTCCAAATACTTACCACGCTGTTTTGAAATTTCACGTAATTACGGTTTCAAAGGTGTCAAAATGCAAAAATACGTCGATGTCATTTTCTAGTTTTACGTTTTATGAACTAAATAATGCTGTGAAATATTATAGACGTTAAAATTACGGTCAATTTCTGAATATTCTTCCATTCAGTTCGCGATTCCAATAGGATCGCACATCAAACCGATATCTCACCTCATGCGATCCGAAAAGCGTATCATAGGAGGACAAATGTATTTACTGTCGACTTGTCTCGCGAGCATCTCGGGTCGTAAAGTCACATGTAAAATCGGTACCGCGGTATTTTCTTACGCGAAATCCCACGAACGCGGCTATTCCAGACCGCTAAATTTTCCAGCAGACGCCGGTATACACGCACTCACGATAATGAAATGCACTCTCCGGAGAAGCATGATCGGTAAACAATAGATTTTGGAAGAAGCGACAAACGTCGAGCTGATCGATTTTCCGCACGATGTGAGTTTAGGAATGAAGAATCATTCTTTACATAACTAGTACATAATCGTTGATAATTAAGCTTGTTTATAGGTTGTATGAAAATGATAGTAAAACTATAAGATTCTAAAGGGCATGAAGAAACATATCTAGATCCAAAATCAAATATACAGACGGCAATTTAATATGAAGTTGAGTGACAACGACGCGTATTTTAAAACTGCTTGCCAGTAAACGATAGAAAATATGACTTATGGCGTTGTCCTCCTGAATCCCTTAACTGTAATGGTTATTGGTCAAGACAAAAATGTTATTCAATAGAAGGAATTGAATATAATATTCTATATTAAGTAGTCACAAAATTTCTTGAATTTCATTCTGTCGAAACTAATTATCTATTAAATAAGTAAAAAAATAATACATTTAGAGACAAGAAAATCGTACAAATAATTCAAATTGATGGATTATCTGAATGCACGAGCAACGAGCTGAGCACTCGCTAGTGCCAATATGGCCAGTAGCCATTTATCGAAATTTCTCTTCGACGCAAAGTCTGTCGTTTCACCTGCAAGGTGCGGCGAGCGAAGCGAGAGCGAGGCAAACTTTTGCGTCCGATCCGCGGTCAGGCTCAGGGGCGGCTGGGTTGCGGGTGGCAGATCTGCAAGCCGGAATGGGATCTGTCCGCTCCAGACGTTACTACCCCGCCTATTCCATCCGAAAGCAGTACAAGTCGCTTCTACGTACCACCGATGAGGAAATGGAACGTCGGCGACGGCTACGTCGAGAAACCTCATCGTGGCCAGTTGAACCAGTGCCTACTTACATACTACGTATAACTGCATCATGTACAATCTTACGTTCATATCAACGTCAACGTTCTCATATTCCTTTATGAAATTTAAGTCAGTGATTTTATCGTCGTTAAAATACTTTGTCGATTTTATTGCGAGGGGATCAGGCAAGTTTGGTGAGTATGAAATTTAACAGAATATTTACTGTTTCTACATCTGATATATTTGAGAGTACAAAGTTTCAAAATAGAGGAGGTAAGAAATAGATATGGGATGTATAATAAATAACGAAATGGATGGTATCTTAGCTGATAATAGTTTTACATTTACCATATTAAACATATATATATGTATATACCTTGCTAAATCTTAAATGTAGGAATTAGATAGCCTGCACATAAGTTTGCTTAGAATTTCGTACAGCGCATTATATTTGATCTGCGTTAAAATATTTATGCACGATAGGGCTTCATTCTCGTTTTTCCTTTCATTATTAAACATTCACTCAGACTGAAGTACGTACCTGTAGCCGGCATTGTAGCTGATAAGAAGGAGCATACGCTCGCGGCTGTAGCACTGTTTAAAATTTTAAATAATTATTCCAAGAAAAATCCTCCTTTTTCCTTGTAAACTAAAGTTCGAAAACTTCCGCGGTTCCTACTACGCAACTTCTTCTATTAACTTACTCGAGCTTGCACGACCAAAATGAATGGGTTTCCGTCGAAAAAGGAAGAGAATGTAGGAAATAACCGTGTACGAATTAAAGATCGCGATGACACGCAACGTGAACGATTTTCAGTGTGTAGAAAATTGTCTCGACACGTTCAATGTGGAGGCTCGTAAAAATTTCTCGCATAAATTCGGCAGCAAACCGCTGCGACGTTTATTATCCAGGATTCTGCTGTGTCGCTGGCAACATGCTTCGCTCGTCTGACACGGAGGGAAGTCGTTTCAATGCAGTCGTCCTTCTATGATCCGTAAACCAATGGTTTTATAGTCCGAATTTTCTCCCCCTTTTTTTCCAAGTCTTTCCCCGCACCGAATTTCTCGCGCTGTCTTTCGTATGCTTCTGCATCGACGCGTTGCGTACGCCGAACACGTAGCGGCACGATATTAGCCTTTCATACGGAGGAGACCCCCACGCCCGATCTACATATCGGTTCTTTGTGTAAAAAGGACTGGCAAACAAAATTTAAGGTTATTTCGCAAGAATAAGAATGCGCGCACGCGAGATGCGAAAACCGCAGCACCCAGGTCCTCGAAATTGCGAACAATTCTTTCATAGTTCTCGCGTCCTTGAATCTTCCGGCTCGTGGGCGTGTACGTGGTTTTATATCAGAAAAATTTTATTCTTGAAAATAAAAATGAAGTTTATTGCTTTTTATGCGTGCACTAGTTTGTTTTTTATTATTTTATTACGATTGTAGGCGATAACACATGGAAATCTCTCCCGAGGTGTCAGTCATCGATGTTCGTGGCGGACCGAGTGCCGATAATCTAAACATTCCTCGACAACGAACCGTTGATGATCGGTTTTAGTCAGTCATCGAGCAAATGTTAAAAGGTCAGATCCGAGACTTTAATCGCCTTCGTCGTATTAAATAGCTAAGTAAATAAACGTGACTCGTTTTTTCCCAAAACCATTAAGCCCTCTCCCTACACGATATTATATAGAGAAGAAGGAAATCATCAAATATAAAGTACTTTTTTAAATTATAGTAGTACATTCACAAGAATATATTTCAAACGAGCATTTAAACGATACGAATATTTCAATTAACAGAGCAATCTCACTTTTCTCCATTATCTCGTTCAAAGCGATATCGCGATTCATTTTTATCAACGTGTTCAGAATGCATGCTGCACTCCCGAGCTATCTATTCATCCCATTAGCCGATAGGTACGGCCACTCAAAGTGCTGTCACAGTTTGAGAACGGTTTTGCGTCGTGAAATATGCTCGGATAAAAATCATCGGTTCCGAGCGCGATGAATTAAAGTGAGAATACGCACGCGACGTGGGTATGCGGAAAACCCTTTCTCCGTGTGGATATTCCCAGTCATGATCCTCCACGAGTCAGGTCGTCGACTGCCCTATAATGTTATTAATTAAAAAGTTCGGGACAGACAAATGGGATACGCGAGCGACAATCGTATCACGCTCGCTTCGTCCGTTTTTATTCCCCATTTTTTTCATTTCTTTGCTTTTTTTCTCCTGACGCAGTTAGGTAATTGATACGGTCTAACCGGACCCCTCGTTCTCAACTATTTTTCACACTAACGAAATCCGAAATCACGTACCTATATACATTAAATATCCGAATAATTCGTTACGCTTCAAAACTTCTGCCCGTTTCTACCACTACCAGTCTCCCTCTCTGTCTCTCTGCTCCTCCGTCTTTTCTGTTCTGTAGACAGCTGGAATTTATCCTAACAAATGTATCCACTGTTTGCCCTTGCCACTCGGTAATATACGATAAACATTTCTCGGTTGTTTTTCAAGGAGTAAGGAAATCCAATAAAAATATTTGTGCGACTCGGGTTTTTTCGTGGTCGTGCGATCCTGTCGTTTGGATCTAAACGTAATTTCGAAACGTAAAATATTTACTTTAATATTTATTGAATTATTTATATCTTACCATATGTGAAGATTTTATTCTTTTATTTTCTTTCAGACGATTTAAAGACAGAATTAGTTGATCTTTGTATTTAAATTTTTGGTAGTTAACGTCCATGAATTCGAGGATGGTAGTTTGGTCGAAGATAGTGTTCGCAGTAGATGCGTGCTGCGTGACGCACACGGATGATACGCATCGACGGTTTTAGTACGTTATAAATTGGCATGTCGGCCTTCTTGGCGCCTCTGTCTACGATGTCTACGCCGACATTGTCGTTCGGCTCAATCGATGAGGATTTCATGCTGCTTAGTCGGCGTTTAGGCCCGCATCCCGTGACCCCTATATAGTTCACGATTCTCGTGTACTTACTTGCTTAATAACATAAACAGCCGGTATCTATCAGCAATACTCTGCTTCGTTATTTGTCTTTACGCCGTGAAAGAAAAATTCTGATAGGGTGTAAAAAAATTATCTTGCTTGTATGAATGCGTATGACAGATGTAGCTGGAAGTAAATATCGAATATCTTTTGCAGAAATATTCCATAAAATATTTAACTTGTATTTCATGAAAAATTACAAAAAATTTACTACAATATTACATCAAGTATAACCGTTTGAATAGTGACAACGTTATTTTCAGGTGTCATACTCTATGTGAAAAGAAACAATGTCGTTAGTATACCTTCTTCCCTGAAATAATTCTTTAAAAACAAAGACAATATTCGAATCTGGATAACATCATAAATTCACTAAAAGTTCTCTGCATAAACACGATGAAACCGATCGAGCTTAATCTAAAAACAGGACGTTCTTGCGATCGACATTGATTATTACTGTCGCGTTCGCGTCAATTCTCATTCCTCGCGCAATGGATCGTCTCGTTGCGTCGAACTCACGAGATGTCACATATTCGGAATACCAAATCAATCCCTGAATAGCCAGCCGAGTTCTAGCCGGGTAGTTTAAGTCAAAGTTTTAATCACTATCGACTTCGGGACATCTCACATCCCGCGGGACTTACGAACCTACCGGAACGGGATCAGGCAAATGGACTGCTGCTAAAGTCGCTAGTATCAGCTGAATGGTTAACCAGTCGTGTGTGTTTATAATTAATTCGAAAACGTCCTAAATATTTCGGAATATTTCCAAGGATATCTACATATCCGTGTCTTTTTAAGAATAACTTTTACGCAATTTTAGGAAAACTTAACACCCAACTTCTTAAACACATATCTAAGTACAATATTCAATCGCCTACTGCTAATTTTGGGCTTAAAATGCATAGTTTTGGGCAGTTTACCTATAAGGGAATATTTATAGTATCCCTTACCTGCCTAGCGATCGACGCGAGCGAGGCATGACGTGGTTCACGATTTCTTCGCACACGTCCAGGCCGATCCTTGCCGGCGTTTCGCGAAATGAAAACGTAGAGCGAAGGGTGAGTGCCCCATAGACTGCGAAACGAAGTTTCTGCCGGAAATACCGTCGCGCGCGGGGTGAACGCACCCCGTGAAGAGGGTCAGAGAGGGCAGATTAATTGATACCGCCGCGGAGAGACTGAGAAACAAACGGGCGAGCGTGGTCGTGAGAAAAAGAGACGGCGAATACGTGGGACGGTGAAGGAGATCCCGGAGAAACAGAGAGAATGGGATGAAAAGAGAGAAATCGTGTGGAGGCGGTGGAAAATAGAAGCAAATGGAGGTAGAGGCAAAGTTGTTTGGGCTGCTGCAGGGAAAATGCAGCCGCGGTGCCTAGCCAGCGGCCACTCCTGATCCCGAGTAGCAATTAAACATTCAGCTAATGTGCTTTTCCATTCAGAAAATTGGATATTTCAGGCATCTGACCGGTGTATCCGCGTCTAGCCTGGACTCGATACACCGGATTAATTGAATTCCCTTGCACCCTCCAGCAAGTATATCGCACCCGCGAACCTTGCCTCGACCGCGAATTTATTAATCGGTCATTCTTCGCGGGACAAACTCGTACGTGAATGTGGTATTACGACAGATGAGGCCGAGAATAAAAGTGATATTCGGGTATTAGAGCATTCAGGTTTACACAGTTTATGTTTAATTCGGTATAGAATATCTTCTCCGTTCATTATTTTAGATACTTGAAATATTAATTTAGCGGAGAGTATTGCAAATTTAATAAAATTTCTAGCCTTATTTCCTAGAAGATTGAAATTTTCATTTCATAAACTTTCATTTTCAAAGTTCATTAACTCACATATCCAAATCTACTACGATTTAATCATATCACCATATGTTTTACCAAATCTCGTTGTACCAATATTTTCAAGTTTTAATAAACGAATTATTTCTCAAAAGTCCCTACGCGGGTTTTCTGTGTTACATATTCTTCATAGAATAAGAAAATGGCTGGATGGAATTCACAAATGTTGATGAAATTCATGCCTCGGACAGAAGTCCAATCGGAACACACGATTCCAACGATACGTCTATCTTCATGTAGGAGTTTGGTCGCGTTCCATCGTTTCCGACTCGAAGCTTGGTCGTCTTTCGCCGTAGCCCAGAACGTTGGTTCTGTTGTCGCATGGAACGAGTTTAATTCGACCACCCTAAGAAACTGGCTGCGGTTGCATTCCTCAGGCAAGTTCCTGATTGTGTGTCCGGCTAGGTCGCCGGAGTTGGCGCGGCACTGCCACTGGATGGTGGCCATTCCTACGGCGGGCTGACCACCAGTATTTATGTCCAGGACACAGCCTGGGTATCCCAGAGTGTTCCGAGTAGTTTCTCGGTGCTGCGTCCCGCTGGCCCGCTAATGGTTATGGTAATTACCGGCCCTAATTGCGAGCAATGGAATTACGAAATATCAAAGTTCACTGCGATGCCATGGTCGCTTGCGTCTACTCTCCTCCGTATGCTTCTTCCGTATTGAGCAGCCGTGAGTTTTTTCTACGATGGTGAACGGTAGTTTTTAATTGGACAATGATGTTGAAAAAGAGACTATGGTACTCAATAGTAGTATAAGAAGATTATCAGGAATATATTTGCTTAAATTTTGATATTTATTAAT
The DNA here is from genome assembly GCA_014737475.1 of Bombus confusus. Taxonomy (NCBI): domain Eukaryota; kingdom Metazoa; phylum Arthropoda; class Insecta; order Hymenoptera; family Apidae; genus Bombus; species Bombus confusus. The sequence goes on from JACXIV010000096.1 coordinate 951,035, forward strand.
TTATTAATTATCGGTACGTGCTAGTATTAGTTCATATTATTGTATTAAGAAGATTTAAGTAGAAGAGTCTAGTAACCGTTCAGACAAATTCAACAACATTACAGGAGATAAGTGGTAACGCCTAATTCTTGGTCAGACGTATTAAACAGCTATACGTACGACGTGGTTAAACAGATTGGACAGTTTTATTAAACAAGATAAGTAGTAACGTACAATAACTGACCAAACGAGCTTAACCATTATATTACAATATAAATCGATTTACAGTATCTTCTTACAGATTGCTCTGTAACGCTGTTTAAAATTACAGATTCGCGTATTTCGATTTCAGTTTCGGAAACATTCGCGGAATTTCCACGCGAATAACGCAGACAGGAGAAATAGTTGGTAAAAACAGGATGCGTGAGTCTTCGCGTTTAATTCGACGCGAAAGGCGATCGTTTCCCGTAGGCTGGCGGGTTCCTTTTATTATTTCCGGAGCCGCGGTTGATTCCGGGGGCTCGGCTATTTCGTGGGAGTTCGTTTCCGTTCTTTCTTCGGCCGGTGTGCAAGCTGACCGATGCAAAGGCAAAAGTTGAACCGACGGAGGCGCCTTGATGTGGTTATCGCGCCGAGGGTAGCTCGGCTCTTTACCTCCCGGACGCCAGCTAAATTGGCAAATATTAAAATTCTTTCGATGCGGAAGGAGCGTGTACAATGGTTCGTAAAATGTAGGAACTCTCGACGTTCTCTCACCCTACCCAGCCTCGAGTGGTTGCCCACATTTTAAACCTCCGCGGAGTTTTTCGTGAACGCGCCCCTTCTCCTGGGCGCTCGATTTGAAAAGCTCCTCTGATTACTTTATTGTTCTACATGCCTGCTTGCCCTCATTCGCATCGCGGGATCGCTTCCAGGGTTCAGATTTCGACTGAACAGGAAAGGTAAAGCTGTAATTGGCGAACCTGTTACTAATCGAAATTAATTCCGATATTATTATTAATTTTGATACTATATTATAATCAAAGGTATAATGGTTTCAAGCTAATTTGTATATGGTTCACGCTTCTTTGAATCGTAATTAAGGGTAGTTTGTAATTTTATTATACATTCGTCAGGTTGAAAGCAGCTTGAGAAATATGAAATTTGATATCTTGCTCAATTGGTTCATAGTCAATAAGGTATCTTGAGAAATTGTATATTTAGCTATATGACACTATGACTGTATTAAAGCTGCGAAGAAAACGAGATTAAAACTAAAAAAAAAAAAAAAGAATGCAACGTATAATTACAACTATAATTTGGTGATGGACATTTAATAAACGTTTAATAAACGTTGCACGAAGAAGAAATGACAACACTAAAAGCAACACGAGGTTGCAAAAGCGCCAACACAAGTAATAAAATGAAAGCCAGAGCAAAAAGGAAGATTACGTTTCGAGATGAAGAAGCACACTTTCTTCCATATTTCGCATTAAAACTTTACTACGATTTACCCTAAATCAGAATGTTACATACGTTCTGTATTCAGTGAAATTGTAGGGGTAGGAGGAACGTAGACAATATTCAACATGAACGTCCTGCTTTCAATACGTGCAGGCATGTTTTCATAAATAGATTAATTCCTCTGAATTTTTTAAAGCGACTTCACCCCGTGAAAATGAAAAAAGTTTCCTCGTCGGCCGATGTAATTAAAACGCCTTATACGAGGCAAGGAGACCTTACAGACAGCTTTGTTAATCGAGGTGGAGGTGCTCCCGCGTCATTCGCTCGCCTAATAAAAATTAACGGCGAGCAGGTGCAGGGCCGTACGAGGGGTGAGCCTTGTCTCGCTTCAAGGCGGCCAAAGGGTTGCTCCCATGACGAGAGGGCGGGCGCCAAGAAAAATTATAAAAATAATCTGGCCGAGGAGGGGGCAGTCAATTGGGGTGGAAAACTTGCGTAACAAGCAGTCCCGAGGAAATTGCGGGAAAAACCGTTTGCCACGAACGGATGAAAGTGGCGGAGGGCCGGCCAGTAGGGGGATGATAGAAACCCGTTCACGGCGTTCATGCTGGAAAGCGAAAAAAAAAAAAAAAAAAAAATAAACGAGTCCGCCACGAGCCGTATTCAATCGTTGAAATAATAATATTAATGTTTCGCGGAAACGCCTCGGCAAACGGAGGAAATCGTTCAATGTCTTAAGATCGTGTTCTCTTTGGGAATATCGTTGTTTTCATCGGGGGCAATTCACGAGGTTCGTTTTATGCTTGGGTGCACATATAACTTCCCTTTAAACGGGAATACGTCTGATCTTTCGATGGAAAATTTCCGCTGTATATACGTGGTACTTAATTTATTTCCTGTAAGATTAGAATGCAGATCATAAAGACTCCCCTGTGCACTTCTTAGCTTTCAATTCCTCGGGGACCGTTTAAAGAGAGTTCGTATCGATTTCATCTTCAATTTTTCACCATAATGCTATTCCACGAGAGACTTGATTTTCACGTGGTGGTGGAGCTGCATGCAGGTTTTCAAAATGATCCGACAAGTAGCTATTTACGTGCACCATCGTGCTTCTCGGAGGGAGGGGGGCGAGGTTCAAGAAAAAGAAGGTCGTGAAGATATTCAGGGGTCGGCATCCCCAATCCGTACAAGTGAGCTTAAACGGTCCTTGCTTAATACGACACAGGAGGCTAATCTTAAAAAATCCTGAGCAAGATAAGCCGTTCCCGGGGCAAGCTTGCCGTGCCACCCCTGATCTTAGAGGCCGTTACGAGCCACTGTGAACAGAGCAGATTGAGCAGCCGCTCTTCTTTTCATTAGCTGATAACTGGATTCGGGGATATGCCTGGCCTACGAACGGCAGGTTAACCTTTCGTTTAAGTGCCGCTCCTAGTATCATCGAAGGGCCTGCTATATATACATGTTGAATTAACATATCTTGATAAACCGCTGGGGATGCTAATATAAATTTTTTTCCTACCTGAACTCCGCTGGGGTGGCAAACGCTATGATGGAACGCTTTGGTAATCCGAGGATGGAAGCTTGTAATATAAGTTGTGGAAATTACGCCGAAAGTTCTGTTACATGTCACTTTTTATGTTATTCAGAGTGATATATAAAATTTATATTTATTACCCTGTAACTTATTATGGGTACCAATAAATTCCCCAAGAATTTGTAAAGGTGAGAAGCTTGAAAAACTTTTACGAACCTAAAATGATCAAATCTAAATATTTCGGTCTTAATTCCTTACAATTATTTGTTACGCCAAGCTTCTTAGCTGTGTTTTTAGTGGACTTTATTTGCAATATCCAACGAGCACTAATTTTTTCCTTGGTCTCTTCGCCTCGACGTTGCGTCATAACGCGATTCTTTCGTTCGAACGAGGCGTCGCTGGACGAGCGTCGCAATATCGGTCGTTGTTTCCCGTCATCTGCGAGAAGTGCTCAAAGAGATATCCGCGAAACAAGTTTCCCCGCAATTTTCCTTCCTATTCCTTCGGGAAGGCCCCGTTCCTTCGACCAGACGCTTCTTTCCTTCTGTATCCTTGTTTCTCGCTTGCGATCGAGCTATAACAATAGAACAGAAACGCGGTGAAGAGTAACAGGGAGAGAACACAGGAGTTTGCGAGAAAGAAGATAGCCCGAAGAAATGACCGTGCCAGACCGGTGGCTATAATTTCATTAGTCGCTACGAGACAAATGAGCGAGCATTGCGAGACGCGCCGGTTGGTCGGCAGATTTGCTCTTCGCTTCTGCCTTTCCCGTTTTCGAAATAACATAACACGCCGGAACGGGATAATAACGCTCGTCGCCGAGGGACACCACGCGCGTTTCGTTGAAAATTAATTTTCACGCCGGAAAAATCACGTAAACGCGGCTTCTGATTGCTGGCCGTTTAACTGTTTTATAGATTCAATGGACTTTGCCTTGTAATTGTATTTTATTTTGTTCGCTTTTTTCAGAATGAGTTGGGGGTGACGAGGGTAAGTGGTTTGGAATACGAATGGAAGTTTAAACAGAGTATTTGTCATGATAGAAAATGGATGAAAATACAGCATAAAATTTGTTAACGGGAGTAAAAATAATTACACAAATTTATGGTATATTTTCTAAATACTTCAATTAGCAACAAATAATTACAAAAGTAAATTTCTCTCGTGTGGTTTTTCGTATTACCAATTTATCTTCATATTAGAAGTCATCTTTTATTATACTGCGAATACTATTTCGTACATTTGTCATGTTAACGTCAATTCTGGTATATAAAAGTTGTTCTTATATTATATCGAATGGGGGTTAAGTTATATCTCTTTCGACTTCGGTTATTATTCTGCTGAATTAATTCACTGTTCGGGGAACGTTGATTCTTCGGTCGTAGCTTCGTATCACGTTTCTTTATTGCTTCCCGTCTCTCTTTCACGTCAGCTATTTGCTCCGGTAATTACCGGCACACGAAACACATCGCAAGAAAAACATTAATATCAAACGACGTGGCTGCCGACAGTGCAAATAGAGTACCTTAATGGCGCGCCAACTTTCAAGCGGGCTTGAGACGTGGCAGAAGGAAAATGAGGAAGTATAGATATATCCGCCAACTTCTCGCCTTCGTTGTTTGCCTTATGCTTAGCCTTATTTAGGCTTTCGACAATTGCTTACGTTTCATTTTCATTTATCTTTTCTTTCCCATAACATTACGACACGAAATGCAGTTGTTATATGGCATACTGTAGTGTATTCAACGTTCACTTCTCTGTACTTTAAGTACTTCTTTATTTGTGAAGTTGACCGATGTAGCTTCTGAATGGCTCAACTGATCACGTATGTGTATTCACAAAAATCTACCATCTATGACAGTATCATTCAAAAATGACCACAAATCCGAAAACTGTCATAACATTCTCAATTTATCCAGCTATTTCTCGCTATTAGTTGATCGCGTAATTGCGCTTTCGATCTCCGAAAGTGGTGCTGGTCGCATAGGAGAAAGTCGAACGATGACAGACGGCTCGAACTTTAAGTTTCCATCCTCATCGAGAAACTCGCTTTTTGACCAGGCTGTTAATTCTTGTCTCACCCCCTAGACAACCGTTACGTGCGGACTGTCATCCACTCGTACGCACCCCCAGTTCCTGCGAGAAGTGATTCATTTTTTTTCCTTTCCCCCTGTACCTCTCTTCTTTCTTTTTTTTTGGCATATTGCGTCCCGGCCCTCACCAAGTAAGGTTGGGGCTTTGTCCAATTAAGCGTCCAAGCTTTTCGCCGCACACGGCTTCGCATATTTCCGTCTGGAGAGGCGGAAAAACAGGAGAGGGTCTCGCCAGGTCGCGGGAAAGAGGAAAAATTCTCCTTCTGGCCGATTGTTGTAGCGCACCAGTCCCCTTCTTTTGGTCTTTCCTTCTGGTTGCCGCCATCACCTTCGATTCGAGTGTTTCGCTTAGCAACTTATCAGCAATTAGCTCAATAATTTTCTTTCGTTTCACGGCCTCGTCAAGCTCGGCGATTCTCTCGATTCCGTCTTTAAAAATCCTCTTATCCGTTGTTATCGGAAAACGTGTTCCTCCGTGATAAATGTCGAGTCGGAAAGATGGATCGGTGGAATGTTGAATCGGTTGAAGTCCGTTTTAAGGATCGCGTCGTTTGTTTCGTTGGCTATGGTGAATGAAAAACGTTTGAACTTTATACAACAGAGTGGCATCCTGGCGCATCTTTCGTGAAGCTTTTATAATGTTGCACTTAATGGAGAAGTTTGTAGGATAATCTGTCAAACATGTGTAGTCAAGATGGAGTAGCATTCTTGAAATTTTTAGGGTGGTGCTTAGGTAACGCAAGCTAGCCGAGACAATGTAAAAAATGGTACTATATAGCGACAGTGTAACCGCAATTTTACTTTTTATCAGAACTGAAAGAAACTACCGTTATTTATCATTATCGTTTCACACCTATGAATCTTGTAATTAACACCCTTTAAATCTACAGTCGGATTATTTCGCAGACTCTCGTTACCGCAACCTTTTCTCCTCTTGGAGATACACCTATGCCTTGTTACAAGCTCTCAAAATCCACATTCTTCTTTTCGATCAATCAATACGAACAGCCTCTCATCAATCGATCTTTAATCCTCTTCCATGCGAACGCGACTCTAGGACAAAAAGAATCGTCGTCTGAATAAGTGAGACGGCCTTTATTTCATCGAACCAAGCCGAAGGAAGGCTTCGACCTCGTCGCTGGTGTATTAAAACTCCGAGAAAGTTTTGCGACGCGGGCCAGATGGCGTTATTATCGGCTTCTTTGTCCCGTTTTCATCCTCCACGTCTCTTCGCTCCCTAACGTTCTTGCGCATTTTCCCTTGGTTCCTTGTCCCGTTTCGTTATCTGGCCTGCAAATCGTGGGGCTGTCTGTAGCGTTAGCGCTTGGATAGGTAATGTGACGCGTGTCTTCCTGGCACTCGAGAGCTAGACTCACCTTGTGCAAGTCGAGCTCTGAACTTGGCTTGAGTGCCAAGTTGGCCCGAGTATTAAGCGTATTAGGTACAAGTGGTTTCTGACTGGAGAGGGCATCGGTCATTAGCATGGATAGATTCGAAGGTTATTAACCATTACTGCCATTAGGCGGCCCTTGTCTTCCCGGACGTTCTCCTTGTTGTCGGTTGTCGGTATTCGCTACCGTACTCGATATCATTGTTATCACGACTCCATCGTTCCTGATAGTGAAAGCTTCCTATGTCGTTTCACCATTGTGTCAAGAATATCATGGAGTTCTGAAGCAGTTTTTTTTATAGAAAAGTCGATAAAGGAAGTTAACGTGGGAAGTAGTTAAGAGTAGGAAGCTATTGATTAATAAACTCTGTTATCGTGAAACTAGAACTCGTATTTCCCATTTTTTCTAAACGTGTTGCAGTGGCTAGTTATATTTTTGCATCGGTAAACCTAAGAATGTATAAATTTATTAAATAAAGTACAAAAGTACCATTCTCTCTCGATCAACGCCATTTCATTAAATACATTCATCGAAAAGAAACAAAATCCTCTATTTCAGACTATGCAATAACAGAGTTGAAGTTCCTTACCTTTGCTGTACAAATCTTAGCGAACATTTCACCCAATCAAACTCATTCCATCTCGCATTGTCAAAAACTACCCTTTCGATCCGGAAGTCCCGCCCATTTCCTTTTTCCCCGATTAAAGTTAACTTCCTGGCATGTTTGGTTCTTCGTGGTGCGAGAAGCTCGATCCATTTCCGTGGACTGATGTTTGCCGGATGGAAAACTTTACCATCAAAGAGCCATCGAGCCGTCTTCACTCGTAGACGAGTGTGTGCGGCTGCGGGTGTCTCCTATATGAACATATCTTGACAATCTTCGGTATAAGAGACGAGGAAGATGAGGACCGACGGATGTTTGATACGTTGTGGTGTTGCTTCATATTGAATTCTCCTCTCTCCTCCACCCCTCCGTTCCACTCTTCGGTCTTCCTCTCTCTGTCGATCTTTCTGTTCTTGTCTCTGTCTTCCCTGTTTCTTCCATAGCCGGGAACGCGACAAGGTGAGGTATCGGCATTCGTACTACCAAACCCTGAATCAACCGCAAGAGCGATATTCCTCCGGGACTAATCATGCGCAACTTCTCCCTTGTCATCCCGTGAAATTGATTTGGGTACCTTAAACTGCCGCAGAGATTTATGTCCATGCTGGTGCTGCTAGTTTTTTTCGTCGCGAATCCTTCGAATTTCTCAAAGCAGGATTTGATAATATAAATTGATCGGAAGAAAAAGTGCAAATGAAATGTTGCGTCAACGCAACGTTGGCTCCTGAGATAATGTAAATCTTCATTCACGCGTAGCGAGGAATTTTGATGTATTTCGTTGGATTATTAATTTCAACGGTAGAGCCGCATTTTTACATAAATAACCTTCGGTACAAATTTTTCTATCGATAATATAAAAAGTAGAAGAAATTTCGATTGAAGTAATCGTTAGCACTACCTTTTCAGAATTGAAAATTTTTACCAACGAATTCACTGTATACGCGAAGTCCTATATTACGAGTAACCACACCGACGTATTTATAATTTATTCATCTTTAACGCGACTTCTACCGAAACAAATGTAACCCATCTCAAAACGTCCAAATGATGTCACCCAATTTCTCCAAGAACTTGGTGGACCAGAATCGCAAGGCAGCTGACTTCTTCGCCGTTACTTCTCGCGTTTTGGTCAGACGTGCTGGAATTCTCGGTGAAATAGCGAGACGCCAGGAAGGTTGCCGGAGGATCCCATAGGAATTCGTCATCCTTCGTGGAGTTTGTCCATCGAGCGGAGACCCGTAGCTACATTCCCGCCAAATGCTCGGTTATTTGTGTGACAAACGAGAGATGTCAGGGTTACGTCACCCCCGTCGAAACGTTCTCGTCTCTCCGCAACACGTCCACCGCACCCTCCCCACGTGTTCTACGTAGTTCGCGTTTAATCCATTGATTAATTCACTTCGTTCCTGCGTCCTTTATGATTAGTCGGTCCTTTACTGCCACTTTCTCTTCTGTACACACGAGTCGGAACTAATGCGGTCAACCTCTCCCGCCCTTTTCTTAATACGACGCTGCTGGCGGCTGGCAATTTTTCTGATGCCCATGCTGTAGAGGCCACCGAACGGAGAACGAGTACATTAGACAGGATGACGATTATGAATGTTGGAGAGATGAAAAGAGATTGACAGGGTGATATTTACGAGTGCAATATCTTGCGTTGCTCCATTATAAGAGAGGCTTCTTATAATGGACCGAATGAAAATGTTTCGAGAACGTTGACTGATTGCGAGTGGTTCAATTTTAGATAGTTGTAATTATTAGATCACATGATAAACAACGCGATCGTTGATTTATACTAGATGAAAGTTAACTGATGGTAAGTGGCGAAGAATTAAAGTGAAGAATTAAAAGTGGTGTGGGTAATTGTAATATTTTGTCTCCTTTTTCTAAACTTTCAGTGGGTGATTCTTTCGTTGTGATCAATCTCATCGCTAACTTTTTTAGCGACATCGTTGAAATCAGAATCGAAAAGGGTAGAGATTTTAGAGCTCGTACAAAAGTTTCAACGAGGAATTAAGCATCTACGATCGATAATTTGATTGGCTTTCATCCATGACCCTAATGAAATTTGTATGACTAATTTAAACCTGACAAGTATAGTAATACGGCGAGACGCATTCGGAAAAGTGGCTGTAAATGTCGTTATCTCATTGCTCCCGTGAAATGTCTCAATTTTCACACGTTATCTAGCCTAGTCGACGAATTTATAGCAGATTAATATATATTTTATTCCAATATTTTGGCGTTGGAACTAGCCAATGAATTATCAGACTTTTATTGAATCGACTCGATTGTCCAATTGGAACACTTCCTAAAAGCTAATAAGTTTATTTTTCGAAGGGCTTTAATGTTAGGAGGATAAAAGCGAGAAAACGGGAGGGGAAACGGAAGAATGCTGTCGACGGTCATTAAATTCGCGATTCATCATATTCAAATGGCTCGTAAAATCCTCACACACAATTCCAACGAATTCGCTAGCAATTTTCCTAAAGAAGCCATTACAAACGCACTTTCAACCTGTTTACGAGCAGTTTATTGGTAACGTGAAGAGGAGACTCGATTTATTGCCATTCGAACTGCATGTTTTTTCTATCTTTACATAAAATATTCTCTAAGTAAATTCTTTATCACAAAGACCTTTTACATTAAATTAGTACAGTTGTTTGGGTTTTTTTGTGTAAGTGACAAATTTATTTGTTCCGTTATTTTATTGCACAATTTTCCGTCAAGGATTAGGACAATGAAATGGATTGAAATTTGTAAAATTCACTTCTAAAACTTTACTTACTTTATTATCAACCTTGTTATGCAAGAAAAGTAATATTGCCATTATGGCTTGTAACTGGCAACTTATACAATTTTACTAATAGTATTAATTTAATCGTACAAAGTAATCTCTTTTCACGTACAGATATTCGAAATTTGTTACATATTTATATGTATGTAAAAAGAGTAATTTATTTTTTATCGCACAGATCTGTACGTATTTTGATAAAGTTTCTCACTTTCTGTTTCGGTGCCGATAGTTCACCGTTTCATTAAACTATAAGACTTAGGAAATTTATTCCGCTGACATTGAATCTGCGTGATAGTTCGGAGACTTACCGGTGACCTGGTAGTAGTTTACTTTGAATACATTCAGCAGAACACTGAACTATGAGTTTCAATGCAAGTGCGCGACGGTAGGCGGGGATAGAAGTTTCGAAGGCACATTTTCCCTAACTCGAATATTTTGCGTACATAGTTGCAGTGGTGACGACTCGCGATTAAACGCTCCGCCACGTGACCTTAAGCGAAACTTTCTTTCTTCCGTTTTTACTTTTTTTTTAACTCGTCTTTCCTCTTTTTTCCCTGTTTTTTTTTATCGTTCTTCTCTTCAATTGTTGGCAACCAAGGTGTCTCTTCTTACAAGCAAGTAGGTTGTGACCGCTCTGCGCGAACTTGTTTAACGGGGCCAAAGAAACTGGAGCTGAACTTTCGCAGTTTTTACGTCAGCAGGTTGAAATCGACTTATCGAGCAGGGTAAAACAAAGTTCAAAGCCACGTTATCCCGGTAAGTTTCATTTTGAACTTATTCCCGGTGTTTTGAATGCTCCTCGAAATGTCTAACTTCTGCGTATCGTTTTAAAGAATGTCGCGTCGTCTTCTGATATCTTTTGTACCAGTTTTTATACCGTAATTGATATAGGTAATTGTTGAGATCTAATTATTACATGGTAGATCATATGAAAAAGTATATTTAGTACTTTTAATTCTTTGTTTTTAACAAATTTATTTTATACGATTTTTTTTGAGAATCATGATTATAATTACTATCACAAATAGTAAGTTAAAATAAACTGTTTCAATAGTAAATCATCCAGTAATAAATCACTTATCAATCGTTAAGTGTCAAGAGCTATCTTTTAAAAAGACGAATTTTACGTATGACATTTCCATTCCATATCCAGAGCAGTTACAAGAATCCTTCCTTGTTTCCTTTTTGATCTCATGTTGCTTTTTGTCCATGCTTTAGCCCTCGTTTCATGTGTGTTTTCGTGGCCGTCGCCATCGGAACGCGCGGATGCAGTCGGAAGGCGGACATCCCTCGGGACGTTTCGTGTGATGCGAATACGTATCGGTTGTTTACTCGTCGTGCTATTTTCGAGGCGATACGTCAATCCGATATTCGGAAAAGTTTTGCAGCCACGTCGCAGGAAAGTCATAGTCCGTGTTTGCCACGAAAGAAGGGATGCTTTCTACACTGCGATGGCTCCCTTTCTCTTCCTCGCGAAATCGATCTGGATGCCCGGCGAACGAGAATCGTGACTCATAAATCCTCGATCTTTTCGGGACGAATATATTCTTTGTTCTTATATTGCTGTTCGAGTTTAATGTTCTTCTTGGAATAAGTATTTGAAATATATTTTTCTGCAATTATTAGTGCTTTTTATATGTTTCATGAAGAATTACTGGGATCAATTGAATTAAGACACTTTCCTTGCGAAAATACTGGATCGTTTCTTCACTATAGTTCTGTACTGCTTCTGCTCCTATGACGATTAAACAATTAAATTTTCAACATAAATTTGGGATTAAGATAAAATTTCTGCACGAACAATGCAAGTAATAAATTACATTGGAACAGTAATCGATTTAAAAACTAACATAAGAATCTTCTATTACTAAAAATCAATTTATAAACACCATCTCGCATTAAATTCTGTATTGAATCCATAATCTGAACGTAAAATATTTTGCAGTCTGATGCGAAGAGATCGTTTACTATACATAATCAAGCAGTTCTCCAACGAAGTTAGCTGTTGAATCGTAAGCAACAAGTTCCCGTTGACCCTTGTCAAATTTTCGGGAAAAAAGGGCGGTCGGTGAACAATGAACCGGGCATTAACGTAGCTTTTAACGAATCCCGAGAAATCCGAATCCAGACCGCAGGATAGCGACTCGTTAAAGTATCGTCCACGTGCGTAATTCCTTGAGCTTGTAAGCTCGCAGCATGGGAAGTCCGTAGTTGATCCCCGTCCATGAATAAACCGTTACCATGTCGTGCTCTTTTGATAAATTGTTTGCGATATATTTGAATCAGGAAATGACGAAGAAAAATGAAAGGAGATAGAAAAATGAAGTGCTTATAAGAAATTATAAAAGAAGGAAAGGATATAAGTGGAATGTTTTGGAAGAGCAGGAAACTTATTAACAGGTTCGTTATTTCGAAAATTAAATTTAGATCGTATTATGAATATAAATTCTACACTTTCATCGACCATTCAATCGTAATGGTAAACTTAAAAATCTGAATATATTTTATTATATTATAATTTTCGATGTAATTTTAAATTATTCATAAAATTAGAAAACGCTATCGCCATATTAAAGATGGAAGGAAGAGAGTCATAGGGAGAACGTGCGTGGTGCTAGTATCACGGGCTTAGCTTTAGTGTAAACCGCGTGCACACGCTCGCAAATATTCTTCCGTCTTTCTCCTTTGCTCGCGTTCTCCGCACCGTTCTTCTTACGGTGATCCATACGATAGCGTTGCGAGCTGGCTTTAATCGTTCCACGTAAATGCCTGACGAGTTTATAATTTCGAAGTTCTACTCGTGCGACGCGACGTGCGGCGGTCTGAATATTCCGTGGAAATTTCGACGCTTCGGATCTACGCTGCTATCACCGACGACAATCCACGGGATAGGCGCTTAGAAAACTGTGATCAGAGATTAAACTCGAAAGGTAAATTTAACGGGATTTCTCTGCTCCTGGCCGATCAACGTGCAAGTGCTTCTATAAGTAAAAAATAAATGTCTCCGTGGAAATTCGGTCTCCTTCTTTGTATTAAAATTTATTATTTTATGATAAAATGTTGACGAAAGTAACCATAAAAGTAATAAATTTGAGACTAGATTATTGACGTATTTCTTTTTGTTCACAAAATATTGTGACTCATACGGAGCAAGTAGAAAGATTCCTCATTCACTTAGCCTCGCTGTCAACTTGTCCGTTACTGTCCACTGCTTACCGTCTGTGACGGAAACTTTTAAAGTTACGTTGTCACATGGTATCCTTTTTTAAAGGTTCCTTTGACATGTGACATGCATGTTCTGTATCTGGCTCGACTTCAATACCGAACGTTCACTTTTTCTAATATTTCCTTCCTGTTAAAAGCAAAAGTCGTAATTAATGGATTCACATTTTGTTACCACAAAAAAAAAAAAAAAAGAAGAAAACGGGAACAGTGCGTATGTAGAATATTCAAAATTCTCGTAAAATGATTTACGATAGCAAAACATCAGTTAGAGTTAGAAGTCACCAGTTATCAGCTTCAATGCTCAATTCTGTTGCCTTTCTGGGTCCCTTACAAATTGCTTAACCAATAAATTGTGTATAAAACAGCCACGCTCCCGCGCCACAAGATAACGCCGTATCTTTGCGGTTCTTATCGACGGTAATCAGTCGATTTATTATTACGTGAGCAAGGTCTGGATGTGATACGGCCAAAAAGCTTGATCATGGCGCGCGCATGTTCATTCTTCCCGTTCTAAACAACTCTGTCACGTATTGCGTTAGCAACATGCACGACCGTGTATATTTTGGTCGGTCCCAAGAGAAATTTGGATCATTCGAAAAATTATTGGTCACGCTTCCGGTTGTGTGCTCGCTCCGAAAGTTCCTCGGGGATACAATGAATCTTTCCTTACACGTTTATAAATTATACTCTATTCCAAGTAAGTGGAGGTTGTAATATTATTATATTATACATTAGAATTCTCTATTTCTTCATCGCAACTATATATAACGATATTTCTACGATATAGGAGTTTACATAATTAATATTAGCACAAATATAATCGTTCTACAGCCTTTTAATTGCCAATGTGTTGCTTAAATGTGATTAAATTAGAGAAATTTCTAATAATCGAATCATTTTTGCACAAAATTAATACAAATTTCTTCACACTTTCTCAAATTATCACAGCATATAACTCTTAAACTAGTCTGTAAACATATTCCAAACTTCACGCACACCTCGGATACGTTACATTCCCCAAAACTAATCCCTTTTACTATAATACTGAACCATGAAATCGAACGATCGTAGTCGTGGAAATTCCTCCGACGAAATTAAACCGTCTCGTCGGTAGTTCTCGCGGAACTGCCGCGGAAAGAGCGATTTCCGAAATCCTCGAGTTAGCGGCCGGTAAAAATAAGCACGGGAAGATTCCGCTCGTGTTCGAGGACAATTTATTTCCACGGCCGGATGACGCATTGCGCCGCTTTATCGCTGTTCGGGAAATACTTGCCGCGCGCGCTGGGGTGAGTGCGTGGAGCGATACGGCTCGTCGCGGTGGTGCCTTTTCGAATGGGTTGAAATGGACGCGAGGAAAAGAGACCTTCAAGTACGACAAAGGTCTGCTAATGTTCCGATACGTATGTTCTTCGTGTTCTTCGTTTCGTGGCTGGTATGCAGCACGGCAACCGGAGAGAAGGTGGCCCGACTCGAGCACCACGGGGTGGTTCGGGGCTGACGGTAGGGGTGGCTCTGATTTACCGAGGCAATCGCTCTTTATTTCTCTCCAGGCGGCCCTCCCGTCCACCCAACTTCGATAGATATCGCCTTGTAATAGCCTTCCGTTACCTGAATATATCCGCCCTGCGAAATTTATTAGACGAACTCGCTGGCAGCTTCGCGAGCTGCCTGTTCTTTGACGCTTAATGTTATTGTACCTTCTAGCGCGTTGTTGCTGTTCGACGTTATTATTCGGCTTATGGAGTACGCGAGAGTTATTTGGCAACTGAAAAATTGGAGGGACGCTGTCTAGAATACATGAGGTATGTTAGAACAATCGTATTATACCTGTACAATTGAGAAGATAGTTGATTTATAATAATGGAGATTATTTATTTTCGAAGTGGTAATCAATAATTGTAATAAATAGATATGGTGTAAGCACAATAATATAATGGTAAAGTATAGTAGCAGATTTTCTCTTGTTTTATGCAATTTGTCGTGTCTGGCTAGAAACACGTGATTCTACTGAAGACTATAAATCTATTAAGTAGTAATGAAAACATATTGTACATGCGATATTTCATAGATACCGAATATAATAGTACTTTTATTCGTTCAATTACATAACTTATTGAATTAATATTAAAGTGCAGCATCGATTTGGAATTATCAAATCTCGAGCGAGCAGAAAATCGTGTATTATCTCCGATTCATTCAACGAGATGTTGCAACAGATATAATCGAAATGCATTCAACGTTACGTGTATAATTGCACGTAATGCCAATGCATATCGAGCTGCCAAGCCTGGCACCTTCACCACCCTCCAGCTTTTAAGGGTGCTCGCGCACCGGGCACGTAACAATTAGCTCTTATCGATCGATTAATCGCTCGTGCAAAATCGGCTTCCGTGGAATTTCCAATTAAAATCCGCTCGAAATAATTCTGCGCTTTGATTACGTGCAATTTACGTGCAGATGTTTCCCTAACTGATCCATTCAGTTTATACACACTGTCATAACTTTAAACAAACACGGCCATACTTTTATTTAACTCTCCATAGGTATTTCACGTGTTCCAACGTTCAATATTTCTCTGAATCTTGTGTTACAACTACGTAAATATATTGAATTGCTGCAAAATTATATTCTATGGAATTATTTATAACATAGAATCTTTAAAAAATGTGTATTAGTGCTTGCGATGTCTACTTTACAATAACTAGTCGAATACTCTTCTTCGTATAATAAAAGAGGTCACGGAAATGCATAATTTGCATCAAGAAACGTTTAAGATATTGTAATTTCTTGTTTAAAATCATAAAGGAACTGAGTATCTAGCTTCTCTTCACTGTCGTCCGAGGGCAGCACGCGGTTCGGATGCTGAGATGTCCTATTAAAAACACCCCCCATTTTAGAGTCGGGTTTACTAGCCCTCTTTGCGTTTAATTCATTCGACGTAATTCTCTCTTGTTTTTTGTGAAGTTTTAGTTAAATTGGGTAACTGCACTGATACCATAATCAGGTGTATTTCATTCTTATTTTCTTTCATTTTATTGCAATTATTATTTTCTTCCTTTTTATTTGAGAGATGATCGTACACGTTTAATTCTTTCTTTCCCATTCAAAGGCTTCCCGAACGGTCGCTCACGCCAATGAAAGCCAAATGCGGTCAGCGTTGTCCAGCGATTGTTATCCAGACACGCTGTGCCAACTACCACGCTCTATCTAGAATCTCAATTAATGTCGCTGCTCTTATCTCGAGATCATCCTCTTGTTATCGTTCAGCCGTCACATTCTTACAGAGATTTCTTCAAATTTATCGTTTTTCCTATCGATCGACGTGTGATAGTTGCTAGTAGGAGAAGTCCAACTGAACGTCATGCCATATTTCATTTTTACATGGCATTATTTCGAATTGCAACGATAGTTTTAATGCATTGGGCAAATTTTAAAAATATTTGTATTAGTACTTGAAAATACTGAAACTAAATATCGTTTAAAAAAATTCTTGCAGACCATTACTTGTTCTTAATTATAATTAATAAATATATTATTAAAACAATTGCTACAATTTCAAGTAAAGCGGAGTCGATTTTTTTTTAGATATCTTTACAGAAATAGTATCTTTACATTTTTTCGGTATACGTACTCCTTGAATAAATATGAAATCTTTATTATTCTCCTAGACCAAATTCATTCAAGAAGTTAAATATTTCTGACAGTTTAATTAGAAGTCATTTCACCTGCCACTGTTTCCACAAAACTACGGGAACGAACGAATCTTGCATTACAGTTGCAGCCGTCGAACGAAGCCCTGCGGATTCCATCCGCTAAACAATAGGGCATCGATAGCCTGAAAGCGGAGAGAACGTCTAACGGGTCGAACACGAGTCCGGTTCACTGAATGGAACTAATAACTGAATAACTGACAAAAATCGCTGCCGGCTATTCGGCTTCATTTTGGCAGTCGTTTTCGCGTGCACAATAACCGACAGACTCGGGCCGATTACTCCAACTCTATCCTGCTGCTTTTCCGTTCTCATTCCGGAATTCGATATATCGTATTCGTTAGTCCATGAAACTCGTCGACGTTGAGTTGGTCAAGACAGTTGTTTATTTATATTTTGAAATTTAGAAGATAGAAATAACAGCGCGAACTGCTTGTTATACTGTAACTACGATGTAACGTTGAGAGAAATAAGAATCATATGGTTCGTTCAGAGTTTAAAACAAAGTTGGCTTTGGATCTTTGAGTAAAGTTTCGAGAAATTTCGAAGATGCTACAATATTTGCTTTATATTATAATATCCTAGGATGTAGAAATCTTGTTATTTGTAAATCTGTAATTATGTTACATCCTGTAAAAAATAATATGTCTAGATATTTTCAGATGGTAGTCTATATTACCTATAAATTGTAAATATGAAGATGAAACTTTACACCGTTCATCATGAATCTGTTGTTATCGACATGACATAGTTTATCGTCCAGAACTAGTTTTAAAATTCATGGCTAGAATCCTCATACTCATTTCATTAGGAATATCAATATCGAAACTCAGCAGAGATTCAACGTCTACTGTGTATGCGTATTTTATACGATTTTATGGTAAAATATATTTCAAACGGACGATCACGCGCAATATTTTAATTTTCAAGGAGAGCTAACGACAACGTATCAAAATGATCGGTGAAATACGATCATTGGGATCCGCATCCTTTTTCGATCTCTGACAATTCCGGGTAGGGATCAACCGCGTTGAATCAAGGTACACACAGGTCCGCATCCCAAAACAGCGTTCGCTGCGGTCGAGTCTATGAGATTGAACTTAAACCTAACCTTGCATACGTTGGTCTGTGTGCGGAAACTTTGGTTGGGAAACTTGCTGGAAACCTTGGAAACTTCGATCCGCGGGGGTAGCCGTAATTAAGACGTCTCGAAGAAAATCCCGCGAACTCCGACTCACGGTGATCGTGCGTTTCGCGGTCATGTTTTACCTTAGATCGAAACCTGTTTGCCTGATTAATCGGGAGAACGATCGAGAACAGGCAAATTTTACCATAACGCAACCATAAATCTGACGATGGTCAAGCTGGAGGTGTCGTAACCTCTCGACATAGGTTCGTGGAAAATCCTTGTACGTGTGCGTGCATGCCTGTTCACTATTCGTTTGGCGATCGATTCCTCGACGACGAGCGTTAATCTTCGGTCAAGTGACGAGCAAACACACGAGTTAGCTAATGGGAGATGGCAGATCGGCGTGCGTGCGTGCCTACGTTCTAACGTATTGCCGGGCTTTCCTGGAAATTTATATTCTCGTTGGCAGATAAGGCACACTAGCTATCTGGCCCATGTGGCGTCGACGTCGCGGCTAAACTGGACGAGGGTGGAACGGAACGCCGATCTCCCTGCCACCCTTCACGAAATGTTTGTTCTATGGTATCGCAGATTCTGCTGAGTCTCGAGAAAGGGAAATGATTTTCTACTAATCTACTCCTGGTACCCTTGCCTTCGCCACCCCTCGGCTCGATTACAAGATCGGTTTGCTAGCTTGACGAGATAATGGATAAAATGTCGGCTCGCTGTTTTTGTCGTTCCAATGAAATTTATAGAGCGTTAGCGGGTTAGAGAATATGACCGTTTCGTGGACGCGTATTTATAATACTGGCATGTAGTACGAGAAATGTATAAGTTTGCTTTTATTACTCGTTGATATATTCTACTGAATTCCTGTTTAATTTAATTTGTATTTAGTTTTATTATCGTTATTACATTTTATTAATGCCTCGCGTTATTTTTCATTCTCGAAGAAGAGCATCTGATAAAACTTTCTGATACTTTCTCGAGTAAGAATGTTACAAATGCGTTGCTATCCCGTCTGAAAAACAACAAACTTTTTATCAAAAAATTTTTATCATAAAGTTTTTTGCGTTTCCGTTACAAAGACAGATCAAATGTTCTACGCATTTCTTAACAATTGAACATCTCTAATCCATATTCCACGATCAATCCCCAACAGGATCCTTGATGAGTTCAACACGCATTGATCGACTCGGAATGGCCACAGAGGATTTCGCGGGTTCCTTTCAAGGTTTATCAATATCGCGAGGGGTTAATTGATCAAGTCCCTTTCGTCGTAGCCATATCTCTGACGAAGGGCTGACGTCACCTAGTCCATAGCACACGGTCCTGGCGATCCTGATTAGCATTAACGATTCATAGACCCGGGACTAACTAGGGACGTCCTACGACCTCTCGCCATCTTCTCCACTTCCTTCTCGTCTTCCTACATGTCTACCTACCGCAAGTTATCACGCCTGTCGACAAGGAGGTTATCTTTCGCGTTCGACGATCGCTAAATTTACATAATGTTTGTCTAGCGTGAAGTACTCGCGAACCATGCATTAAGTGAATTCGATGATAAAAGACTCGAGATCTAAAAGACTATTTAATATTCGCGTTATTATCAAGAATCAGATATGTAAGGATTTGGAATTATCGTGATCTAAGGCTACAAAATCACTGGTTCTCTATACAGTTCGATAACCAATCACCATTGACATTGAAGATTTTGTAGGGAGGCCAGGACACGTACCCACTGTAATCATGGTCTTACGTATTAAGACTAAGAAGTTCTGTAAAATATTTATTTCTAAGTAGTTAGTAAGCTAGATATTAGCTACTGAAAAACCAGTCTGAATTATTCTCTTGTATAAGCCGTATAAATTATGTCATATATCGACAAGACCAAAGTTTCATACTACAATTTACGAATTTACATTCACTCAAACATTCTACAATACCTCCCAGACTACAATCCCCTGCTTCGAACTGTTATAGCCATTTCACTAAACCTTGACGGATTACGCCAACTCGACCCACGTAAACTCGACTCAGAATTAAGGAATCTTCGCAGAATGGACACGGTGACATGTAATTTCGGCGGAGTAAATTCGCAATACGCGTGAAACGCGTTAGCGCGTCTTTCAATGGGAGAACGAACGTTCACGCGGCACGGGCTGCGGTTATTACGGAAGGACAGGACTCGGGGTCTTTCGATGTCCTGCAACGTTCGCAGGCCGATCTCTGGGGAGGTCCTTCGAATTTTCCAGTCGACGGAGGGAAGCTTGTCGGCCAAGTTGCATATTACCATTTCTCGATTCGACGTGCGAGGAGAGGATGCCGGCGTCGGTGCGTAGGCACACGCACACACACCCTCTTTCGCTATTTGTCCTGTACATCAGCGTTAGTCCCTGTGGCATTAGACAAGGGTATCGGGGATGCTCGGGGGTGCTGCTCGTTGTGATTGGTGTGGGTCCGACTGACCATTTGAATACACGGCACTGTAATCACGACTGCGCCACCTCACTCTTTCTCTCTCTCTCTCTCTCTCTCTCTCTCTCTCCCTCGCTCTTCATCTCTTTCTCTTTCCACTAAAGCTTCCTCACACTCCTTCAGGCTTGACACTCTCTTTGCCTATCGCATAGTCATCGCGCCTTCTCACCCCCGTGTCACGCGCCTCACTATCGGGGGAATACCTCCAGATTGCTACCATCGCCCGACATCCTCTCTATTCGTTTCCATCGTCGTCTCGTCGGACCTTCGCGACGATATCGCGAGGATTCCCACTGTGACTCTTGCTTCAAGCTGGATTCATACAAGCATCCACGATGACCGACACTTTTCTGTGGTTTTTTACCACCAGATATCGATGCTTCCCCGATGGTCATTGGTGCTTGTCGTTTTATTATTGTCCATGCAGACATATGGACTACGTGTTTTAGGGAGATGGGGGTGATGGAGAGGTTTCAAGAATCTTGGACAAAGACGATAATTCGATGAATTCGATTTCCACAGTGTAATACTGCGAAGGAAGTTCATAATTTTACATGTACTTTGTATTATTTCTTTAAATTTTGAAATTTTCTGATTCTAATGTTCGATTGTAGTAGATTATGGATAGATCGAGCTCGTGAAATCTCAAAAAAAAAAAAGAAATAGTAACGAATATATTTAATAGAATGATAAAAGTCCTAACCCGAATGTCGAAGAATGCCCAACTCTACTGTGGCGAGAACAATCGTACAAGCGGGCGCGGAACATTCTCATCCGTCCCAGAAAGGAAATTATCCAGGAGACGTCTCGTTGGATTTCTCTCGTTACCGCGTCATTCCGGATGTGAAAATGCTCGCGTAACCGGTTCTGAATTTGCATGTTCGTCGCTCGGAAGCAGTGGGATAGGTTGCCGAGCGAGCATGGCTGACTCGTAGCATCCTCGCCACCAACATCACTATCGCCAAAAACCGTTTCACATCCATTTTAATCGATTCCTCCCATGCGACGAGGGAAGACACTCGTGTCCAACGAAGAGTAAGACACGCGTTCAAAGACCAGAACCCGAAGAATGGATGAGGATAGACGCAGTGTCTAGCGTTACTGTCGCTGTAACACCTACTACTACACCAATAGGTGAAAGGAACAGGAACGCGAAGGGAAATAGGGGGACGTAGAAGGGACAAAAAGGAAAGGAGAGACAGTTAGTTGCTGAAGCTGAATTCGAGCAGGGCGAAACGATAGGACGTGGTTGAACGTGTAAACGTTGCACTTCTACATTCGCGAGCACGTCATGTAGACCGGCTACTTTGCCTAAACATTTGCTTGGTGCTTCATCTGCTAGAAGCCTAACCCTTCGCTATTTCATTAAATTAGAAGGAGGCTGGCTGGTTGGTCGGTTCGCTGGCTGACAGTCTGCCTCAGACCTCTACGTTGCTGGTGGCCTTCTCTCGTCTCTATCTTTCTCTTTAGTATCCGCGAAACCGCTGGGAACTTTCGCTTTTACCGTCATTTTATAATTCATGGCGTCGTCCTGTCGCTCGTATGTAATGCGGGTCGCCTTTCGTAACGTGTCGTGCCGTTGAGTAAAGAGGGTTGTATTCTCCTCTCTCCTTCCTTCGGCATTTTTCTCTTTCTAGCATGAAAGCGTGTTGTGCGTTTCTCTTGCTTGGCGTGCCGCTATTGCTGCCATAGCTGCGCTTTCGTGCGCCGTACGCGCGCTTCGCAACCCGCTCGAGCAAACGGAAAGGTAAATCATGCATTTTATTATCGGCTACGAGGGATCCCCGAGAACTGATGCTCGTTACAGAACCTAAACCGTTAGTTACTCTTCTCTGTCTCTCTTTCTCCTCCTGTCGCCTCTCACACGCTCTGTGATGTGGGGAATGAGATGCCATCAGGGAAAGTGTAACGCGTTGGGCTGACACATATTTGTCTTGGTGCCGTTCAAACTTGCCGTGCGTATTTTTAGTATCTCCGCTTCCTATCTTGTCGATAGCGCTACCTGCTGGACTCGACGTAACGGCAAACCGAAGAACGGGGTGAATCGTTAGTCCGCTTTGAACGGGCCGACTGTAGGAGTTCTGATTTGTTCGGTGCTGCGTAGAAACTGGGAATCGTTAAGGTATCAGTCGATAATCGTAATGCGATATTGAATTTAATATTTTCGTTGCATATCGAGTTTCTTTGATGCACCAATTTTTAATTTCGCTAGTCATTTATCCATGTGTGCAATGTACATATAATATTTTCCTGCTGTTGCGTTCACGTAGATATCCTTATTCCAGTTTCTCTATTGTTTTGTGTAGTGGAAGTATTGTAGATTTTATATAGATTTCAGATATTAGGTACTTTATTCCTCAAAATGTGCCACAAATTAAATGAGGTTCTAAAAAGTAAGACCCTATGTCACTGAGAGAGTTAGAGGTGTTCAACGTATAAAATATAAAATATGGGTCACGAAGTTTTACAGCTTTAAACTTAAATTTAATTCTTGATAGAGAGTTCACCAGATTCAACATAACATTACTAGGAACATATATTGTTGCATGCTTAATGTCGTAACCGGAATAAATCCAAAGTTCTACCCCATTACATCTAAGCATGCTGCCCCTACCCTATCTTTGCATCAGTATAATACTCTGCCGCGCTGCCTGCTCCATGCGATCCACGTTCGTCTTCTCTTTCTCTTCTCCACCATAAAGCGTCCCTTGGCCTCTCCCCTTGATTATTTTCCATAGGCGTAAAGCCTAATTAAAATGCCTCTTTTGCGATCCTAGATCGATCATTGATCCAGCTTCTGTTTCACTTATACGTCCTCGTATAATTTATCGTCTTGGTTTTGTTAACATAATTTCAAAATGTTCAACGAACACTTTTCTTATTACCATAGGTGAAAATATCGTAGATACTCTTCCGTAAGTATGGTATCCCGTATATATGATAATTATTATTTTGAAAAGATTTAAGAAAATATAATATACAGAGGATATTACGTACAGTAAAACTAAAATATGTTCTTTTACTTGGAATGAAAGACTAATGTATAAGAATGTACCTTTAGAAGTTTGGTATTATTTATTATATGTTTTTAATTCTGTAGTAAACTCGAAGTTACTGAATATTTTCTATTTTCATAGTAAGCTCGAAGCATTGTATATTCAAAGATCTTGCACCCTTCCAAGAAGTTTAACGCCGATCCTCATTGTCTTAGAGACAGGCGTTACGCCAATGCCGAAGGGTTGAGATCGACCGTTGGCGGGTGTCTCCTCTCTTTATCTCCTTGCACAGATTTTAATATAAATTATAATCTAATGTCGTTTCTTAATACCTTTCCATCCCCCGCCCTACGTCGTTCTTCCTACCCCAAAACGGCAGGGTCATTATTAGAGATTTCTCATTACGCGATCAATCATTCCCAGGGATCGCGGACCTAATTTCTTGCGTCAATTAATATCGTGATGCCGAGCATCGACAGAAGACCGTCGACAGTCCTTTTCTTACCCTTCGATCTCGTCGTCCCTCATCCCTATAATATTCCAGCATCGCCTGAACGTTATGCGACAGTTATTCTTGTCGAACATTTTCGACATTATCTATTTTGAAGTCTGCCTTTCTTCGTATGTTAATCTGAACTCCTCTTTGATAGGTTTAATATTTGATAGAATATTTGATTGTGCCAATTGAAATGTTTGTGCAACGTGGTGACAACTCACTCTTGTGTATGTTCATTTTAATAATACTACAATAAGGATCGATAAAAAACACAGCTACAAAGAAAGTATGATTCTTTTATCAAAAATTCCTGTTATCTACAAAATAGATTTAATGATCGCTTGTAATCTTTATGATCATTATATCAAAAACCTAACGTATATCTCTTAAAACAAGATCTTTTCCCATTTTGCTAATTGTATCAATTAACTCATCGATTCATTTAAGCCAACTAAGGGTTTTTGCTTATCGATTGAAATGCAAACCTCGATCTCAAACTATCGCCTTTCATAAAGCTTTTCTTTGACCACAAAATCGACAGATGTTTGTTCTCCAGGCAAAGGAAGAATTTCCGAATGGAGATCTGCGAGTTTGATTTCGCGAAGAGCTTCTTCGACGCCTGAAGGTGATAGAAAGGATGGGCAGAGATAGAAAACAAATCGATGGATTTATATCTCGGACCAGCAGGCATCATCGTTCTCTCCCCCGCGATAGATATACGGAGGACAGATATATGCCCTCTCTGTGCCTCTATCTCTCTCCGTTTCTTTCATCTCTGGTGTTTACCCTAGTATGCAACGCTATGAGTTCCCGTATTTACGTACAAATACGTATGGATAGCTACACGTATCGTTTGTGTTTGCCTTCTTATATCTAGCCATATTTCGTCTTGTCTGGTAGCTAACCTCGAGAGTTCACCGTAAATCGCCCTCGAAAATTATATCAGTCGCTTCCTTATAGAATTTCGAATTCCAATTCTTTGCCTCTCGCGAATGTTCTTATATTTTTACAGAATGCTACTGGCTTTTGGTTATCCCATACTGCTGCAGTTGTAATAATTATATATTCAATTTTTCGATGTCTGGTGTTTCAGGAAAGATAGTAAAAATGTTGTATATTGTAAGAGTGAGATTCATCGAAACGATAATTTTTAAATGTACCTTTCACAAATTATCTTTAAATTATCAAGATTCAATGTTTGCATTTTAAAAGTGTTCAATCTAAGCTACAACAATGATATTATTTTTTATGAACTTTGTGGATTACCAGAAATTATTCAAACGTTTAAAACTGTCTACACGTTTAAGCCACGCGGTTGGTTTCAACAACTATAGCGCTCACGTTAGTATTCTTTCCTCACGGACCGTTGAAATCCCGAAAAGTTGCGAGAAGTATTAACCTAGATCGTTAAGTACGACGATGAAACTGTACTCGTTTCTTTTAGTTTCCAAACTACGTCGGTGTTGTTGAAGGAATTCGAATATTTCCTCGCGTGGCTGATTATAGTTCGTTTTTGTTGCTCATGTTAAATCACAGGGAATTGCTTATAATAATTACACTATAATGACAGATTTGTATAATTTGTATTTCTATAATTTCCAACGATGACAAATAAAAAACGAATCACTGAAAATATTATACGAAACACGTTCTATTCTTTCTGATATTGAACGCGTTATATACCAGGATAAATATTTCGGCGATCGTTGAATGCCTCCAAAAGTTTTATTCCAATCCGAACCAGGAGCAATTGTTTAAAACCAGCAGGTCTATTAATGCTCGACGAAATTGATTTCCGAGCGTTTTTGAAAAATGTATCTTCAGCTTCCCAGTGTTTTCGCGCCACAATCGTCGAGAAAATATCGTGCATTTCACGGAATTAATTGGTCAGAGGGTTGGAACATAATACAATCGTCCACAGAAAAGGCTCGCGTATTGAATCTGGCTCACTTTTTCTATTTCACTTTTTGTGAACGTGTACGATCCTGTTTGGCCAGTGAAATTAAATTTCGCGAAGTTGCTCAGGTTGTTATTTAGAAAGTGATGCAACAAAAGGATTTAAGGAGCGTGCAACTAGCTATGTCTCTAAGCTTCCATTCGTCATTCCGGGAAGGGTGTACGCGTTTCGCTGTTCCACTCGCTCAAAGTTCGACTCATTGTAGTTCGGCTAAGTTATTCTTCAAACACAATGAGCAACTTAGCGACCTAAGTGATCTCAGAAGTTCGTAACTCGGCCCGCAGTAAATAACGCCCAAGTTAAATTCTTAACTTTGATGATAAGTTGTGGGCTACCCACGTTGCCGGCTGCTTTCTTCTGGTCCTGCACACACATACATATATATATTTTTGATACAATATTTAAAGTATTTTCTATATTATGTAAACTAGGAACAAAGACATAGTAAATCGTGAGTCACCAATTATTATAATAACAAGCGCTGCTTTATTCATTGACTTTATTTAGCGAAATATTTATGGACCAAAATAAAAGAAAAGAGTAAATGTCGCACCATGTATTGAGCTATTTTACTAAAGCTATGTTATCCTTTGAAGTTGTAGATTTCTTATAAAAAAATCTTAAAAAGTAAAGTGAAATTTCTATGATTCTCAATACGTATTATAACAATAATCGTAGAACAGTGGGTTAAACGAACTATTTTAAATAGAAGGAATTGTTGCAGTAGAATAAAACGTTGTGACATTTCCACATGACATCGTCGATTCAGAAAGATAACGAAGTGTCTCACGAGAGGGTAGTGATAGACGATATGGTCAGGGGAATGAGGGGTGATCAAACTTTAGACTTTGAGCTTTGCCGCTCGAGTGTCCCGGCGGCTGTTTTATTTCACTCTCGGCCATTAACATATTTCTCTTCTGCATTTTTCCTACTTTCGATCGACGTTTGCATAATTGTACGTCCACAACCCGTGCTTCTCCGTGTTTCTCTACGAGAAAGTCAATGCACATTGGCAACCTTTCCGAATAGAACTCGGATGATTCTGGAGAGAAATTTTTCTACGTGAAACTCTCTGATAGTACAGTAGAAATTAGAAAAATCTGATTCTAAACAAAATTATTATGTAAAATTCTGATTCTTTTCCTCCAAATGTATTTATCTTCGATCCACCTAAAATCGAACGAACATCGTTTCCACGTCTTCCATGGGCGTCTCTGATTCTGCAGAAAACTAAACAACTGGTGGACAATTCTCATTTCCATTGGTCGACACATTGCCTCGTCGTTTCTATACTTCCATGGAAATCTTTTCCCTGTGGCGTTGTCTACCGGGTAATTTCGCGAGCAGGGACGTTTATTGCTCGTGATAGCTGAGAACGTAGCGACAATAAGAACAAAAAGAAAAGCTTCCAAAAACAAAAAGGGATAAGAGTAAAGCCAGAAAAAGAGAGACAGAGAGACAGTGAAAGAGGTAGATGAGGGAACGGGCAAGTGGTAGCGGATGGCAAAAGAAGCAAAAGGAGGAGGAAAAACGTGGTTGGCAAGCAGGGAAGCTCTTTCGAGGTAGCCACGGTCGAGAGAAGAGAGGTTTTTCCTCAGGGCGCGCGCACATATGACCACGACCACCTACGACGACGACGACGTCGACGGCAACAACGGCAAAAAGTTACAGGAAAGTAAGCCTACCGTGGGAGGCGTGGATCGTGGAGCTTTTCCCCGTGCTACCTCCCGGAAAGTTGCTCGCCGAGCTTTCCAGAGTGGGGAACAGGAAGCACGCGTGCGCGAATCAGACGAGTAGAGAGTGACAAGGTTCAGGTATACCGAGCGACCGAGATAAAGAGAGAGATGGAAAACCCGTAGAATTTCGTGGCCAGGATGGCCGCGCGGGGAGGAACATCGGGAATCGCCGGGGCAAGACTTCAGCACTCCTCCTCGAAGATCGAGGACGCGAGCACGCTGTTCCTGCATTCGTTCGTTTTTCCAGACGAACGTACTGATTTTCCTTCAAAAATCTATCTATGAATTCTTCTTTTTTTCCTATATTTAAAGATTGCATTATATTGAAAGAGATTGTACGCTGAATGTACGTTTGAAACGTTGAATGCCTTAAAAATGGAATTGCATTTGTTACGACGTATAGGGTAGATTTTGTGGTCGATTTGATGGGATTGGGTGGAAAGTTTAAATATAATGGTAATTGATGTTAATTAGTGTGCTCTATCGTTCGACTGTGATAATAGGGAACATTTCTTCAAGTCATTAACGTTTCACGTAGAAGAGATTCGGCTTTGGAAGTTTCTCGTTCGACTTCTTCTTTTTCCTTTGTAGTTATTAGGAAGTTCGTCTTGTTGGGAAGTAGTGGTATAATCGGTGGTAGAGAATGTCTGACCAGCTGTGGCTGCATTTTCGACTGTTAATACTGTTAAAGAACTTGATTGAATTAAGATTTTGCAATGGTTCTAGACGAAAGTAGTAAGCTCATTAATGATGCTGCTGGGTGGATCGTAAATAATAAGATCTCGAATTTATTAATATTTGAGGATGAACATTATTTTTTCTCTTATATTTTAAAATTAGTAAGAAGAAAGCTATACACAACTTCGAAAAACGCGAATACTTCTCGATAAATGATATTAAAGGAAATATCAATTTATTCTCAAATTTAGATTCATTCTATGCTTGATCTTTACTTAAGAAAACTTACTGCAACATTTCCAACGATTATGCGAAGGTTAAAGGTAATTAGCAAAAATATGAGGAGCGCGACTGCTTATGGCGTGTAAATACTAATCGCATCTCTTAATGACGAGGCAAAACGAAGGAGGAATTTAAATGTCTTTAATGCTCAGCCTTTCACGCGTTGAATATAGAACATTCTTAAACGTTGTACCAAACTCCCTTGACACGTGTTCGGAATGTCGCGAATTAGTTCTCAATTCGAATTTTCTGTGTAATTGAGTTTTATATTTCGCGAATGATTTTAATAATTTCCTATTAACAACCTGCTCGAAGTTTATTCAACATGTGTTGCAAATATTTAAAGGTATGTTGATATCTCGAAGTATTCTTTTCACAAAGAATGTGATATTTACCGATATAAAATGCGATATTAATTTATTATATTCTCTTCTGGAACTTTAAGAATAGTTTCTTTCATCTAATTACTGGTTTCTTTCGATTTAGAAGTAAGTTAGATTTAGTTAATTTTAGAATATCTGTTTCTGAGATAATAGTTTTATGAAGATAGTCTTACGGTGATACTGTATTTCTGATACTTCAGTGATAACGCAATTACATATAACTAGAAAATATATATGAATAATATATATGGAAAACATAAAATATTTTCAAAAGCAGATAATAACACAGATAAAACACAGATGACGAATTTTAGACTGAAAAACAAGGATTCATAGAAAATCTACATTTATTCCAATTAACCATGTTGGCTTACCGTAGAACACCTTACGAGGGCATTTTTTGATCAAAGACCGCCATTCCTTAACTCATAATTTTCTCTTCGTTTATTCTCCGGTAATAGATCTCGCATTTCCGCCTTCTTTGCGGTTTTACATTTCCCCGTGTAAATTTTCCCATGGATTTTCAATTTTAACCTCCGTCTCCGCAATCCTCTCGTGTTCGGTTGCAGTTTCACAGCGAACTTTCGAAGGAAGTTGAAAGAAGTAGAAGTTGCCAACAGTTGGTGAGAAGAAGGACGGAAAATAAGACGAAGGTGAAACGACCACTTCATTGGTAGATCTTAATCCACTTAATAGATTCTAAATGATGCAGTTCTGATCTTTCAGGACAAGACTGCTCCTTAAGCGGTGGAATAAAAATTTGTCCTGCAGGATGCATGGACGTGCTTCAGTCAATGTTGCTTCGTAACATTGCTTATTCAGAAAACAATGTCGAATTCTGAAATCATAAAAATTCACTGGATTTTTATTCCAATTTTAATTTCTTCTTTAATTTGCATATGAAATTGAAGTCGTAAATGCATTGACATCCTTTGGTCGATACTCCTTTTTTAATGAATGCGTGCTGTAGTAGTAAATCGAATCTATCATGTTGCGAACCATCATAGTTTCACAAAACTTTTGCTATTCCTGACAACCGCCCTGGACAAAAAGAAATTTCTATTGATCACAGAACGAATGGCCGAAACAGAATACCATCACGTGTAAATGTAACGCATCGAAGCAAAAGATGAAAGTACACAGAGATAATAATTTGCCTAGTTCGGCTACAAAGCGACGCATCGTGTAAAATATGAAATTCTAAACAGACGAACCGGAACATTGGGTCGGTGTCCGTCACTGCAACACGTTGCAGCCCCCGAAATAGTCGATGCCCGTTTACGCGAGAGTCTTCTCTAACGGCGTATGCAAACTACACAGACCTAGCCGATCCGTCGTTCATCGTCGCCGATAAATATTCAGTTGTGAAGAGAGGCGGTCGGAAGGAAGGAGGAAGGAAGGACGGAGGAACGCTTTCGTTGGTTCCGTTCGCTTCCTAGGATCTGTTGAAAAATGAGTTTATCCTGGATCGAGGCGGCTGGACCGGGTCAGGCGGAGCTCTCTCGGCTGCTCGGACAATTTCGAGGGAGCTGTCGTAGATACGTGCTGGTTGCTTGCTTTTGACGGTCTCTCGAGTAGCGCAGAGGGCTTGGTGTATTGGTGCAGCTTCAAGGGTGGTGGCCAAAGGGAGAGACGCATCGGTCTCCGTAGCTAATTTATGACTTCGGAGGTGAATTTTGTGCAGGAAACACATCAAAGTTCAGTAACGGTCAATGCAACCTGTGCACACATACACATACCGATACCCGTAGGCACGTATACGCGCGTGTACACATGTATAAGCGGGAAGAGAGGAAGAGAGAGAGAGAGAGAGAGAGGTTTAAAAGGAGAGAACGGCGAAGAGAGGCAAGGAGGAGGGAGAAAGAGAGAGAAGCTTCACGGACGGTAAAGCAACCACGGGCCGCGCTCTAACTACGTTAAAAGTTTTAATATTAGTTTAGTCGACGGCCACGGTAGATTGAGACGTAATTCCAGGTAATACCACGGTTCTACGAGCTACTTCCAGCTAATACCGAACGAAACGCGTTCTACAAAGGACCCTCCAGCCCCCGCGCTCCTTAATCTGCATTAAACTCGACGTTCGGTAGTCCGCCTACCGTTGAGGAACGAACTGCTGTCCGCGATCATAAGGCATCTTTGGTTTCGTCACGTACGATTCCGCAAGGCTTTTGCTTTCTTTGCCGCCGGGGCTTCCCCAAGAATTCTGAATACTTGCTGGCTGCGGATGCTTCAGGTTCATGAACGCTGGAGATGTTTAGGTTTCGAAATACGGTGGCCCAAGCGGATTCTGTGGTGACGAAGAAATAATTTTTGTGGAATAAGTTTGAGACGATGGTACAAGTGTCGAATAGTATTGGAAGTCGGTGTTTGTCATCAAATCTTGTCAGATTTCGGGAAGGAACGTAACTTGGCAATTAGTCATATTCTAGAAAACAATGACGTAAATATGTCATGAAATTCCTTGAAACAATTAGGATTGAAATCACTCTTGCGAAGATTTCTGTGTTTCAGTTTCCATGGTATGCAGTATCTTTCGCTGTAATAATAATAAGAACAGTCCGGTTTAGCAATCGACGAAGCTCACGACCGAACTCGGTTCCTGTTTGTCCCTGAGCGGAAACAGTGAAAGCCATTGGTTACCAGTTCTCCAGAACTTTCCATCACGCGGTTGATATTCTGGAGTGAGGAAGAAAAGGAACGACGCCGCTTCCTTCGGAGCAGAAACATTTGCTCCGAAGGAACAGAAAAAATGCACCTGCGACGGGTAATAATTTGCGCCGTCCAGGCAGCCTAAGGGACAGGGCGGGCCTAAAGGGGGAGGCGAGGGTGACTGGAAAAGGAAATAACTCGGAGGTGGACCACGCGTTTTGCTTGGAAGCTCGTCTCCGTACCAGCAAAATCGTACTACGCCCTATCTTTCTCCTCCTCCTCCTCCTCCTCCTCCTTCTGTTCCTCCACCTTTATCCGCCTCTCTCCTCCTCGTCTCTTCTTCTCTCCTCTCCGCTCTCTCTTTCTGGCTATGGCCCCTTCCTCCCTTTCTCGGGAGGCGAGTCGATGCGTACGTACGAACACAAGCGAGAAAAGTTTTACTCTCACTACCACTAGCTCATGGTAACGCACATCCAACCTCCTCTTGCCTCCTCTCATCCTTTCGTTCTCTCTCTGTCCGTCGGTCGTCTCTCCTCGGTCGTCTGTGTTTCCCGGGTCTCTCCGTTTCTCTTTGGTCTCTCCGTTTCTCTTTGGTCTCTCCTCTCCTCTAATCTAACTCCTCACGAGCGCACACAGGCGCGCAACTCCTGACGATGTAGCGACGCGGCGTGCGGCCCTCTCTCCTCACCAATACCAGCTCGAAATTCTCCTCTGGCTCCTTCCACTTCCACCTCCGTCGTCTCCTCGTTCTCCACCTCCTCTTCCTCCGACGTCCTCCTACTGACGCTGCCACCGTTCTCTCGCTGTGTACGACCTCTCGGGGTTGCTCGTGGAAAATCGCCGCTCTTCGCCAACGTCGCGGCGCGCACCGTTTGGACTGATCTCTCGTACGGCTGGCTAACGTCGATCACGGTTCTACGTCCTTCTCTTTTCGCTATCGCGGACGCGTGTTTCCTTATCCGAATCGTCACCAACGATCCAGGATCTTATCAGTGACCGCGTTTTCACGCGTTCTTCCGGTTTCTACACAGATCTCCAGTCATCCTCGCGGGACGATCTTTCTCGCAAGCGTTGCCTGCCTCCAATCGAAATGAGCGAGTAAGTAACATTTGTGCAAAGAGACATTTTTATACTTTATTCTTGTTTATTGGTATAGTATTGCTATTACATATATATAGTACATATATATAGTATCTGCTATTTCATACCTGGAAGACTCTTTCTGGTTATTGAAGTGTGAATGTGTTTTAATTAAAGATGTGTCATTCGTTTGCTAACTGAGCACACGTTAGAAAATTATCATTCAGTGGTGTTCAACGTGAAGATCAAGCTACTGTCCTATTTTGAGCTTTTACATTATTTCTTTAATAGACAATCTCGGTTATAATTAAATTAGTTATCCAAGTAGCACGAGTTTTACTATTTCTTAATAAGACAAAGTATCGCATAAGTTATCATTAGAATCACGCACTGCATTCACATCACGTTCCTATAATTTAGTATCAAACTGCACCACACACGTTCAAAACCAATGGTAAATCTATCCCATTTTTTTGCTACCACGATCCGCATCTTCAAAATCCATTTCGGTAGTCCATCAGACTTATGCACTAGAGATCTCAAACATCTCTATCCCACTTGCGTATCCAAACTTGTAACATCCACCTCAGCGAAAAGTCGCATCAGCTACGTTCTTGATACCGTTGTATCCATTCGGTTGGTCGCTTGCTCGCTTGGTGGTACGTTTCTCGCGATGGCAAATTCGCGTTGGATAGGCCCCCGCGTGGGCGATGCACTTGGAATTTGATTTTCGTCAAAGTTTCCAAGGTGAACTGGTCGCACTGGCAAGTGCGCGCATCTGCAAGACTATACATACACGTAGGGGGCCACGAGGGGGGCCAGAAGGAGTAGGGGGCCACAGGAGAGGAACAGAAGCGGAGGGCGAGAGGTGCTTTGGTCCGGAACTTTGTTCTTGTTCTTGCGAAGAACTTCGACTCACCTTCTCATCTCCCTCTCTCCCTCTCTCTCTCTCTCTCTCTCTCTCGTTCTCTTTCGGCGTTGGCCCCCTTGCTGCACCCCCTCGCCACGCCACCTCTACGGCTCGTGCCATTGAACAAACTAGTCCGCTTCAACGATAGTTACTTCTTTCTTGTTACGCGGCTACCAAGTTTCGCACCAACGCGCCGCTCAGGAAGGTTGCGGTGAACTTGGTAGGAAGCTCGTTTCCTACGTTCACTCTCGCTCTCTTTCTCTTCCTCTTACTCTCACCGGTTTGTGTCTGGTGCTCCGTTTTCGGCCACGAAGGATCACAGGGATTCGGGGTTAACGACAGCTGGCGCGTTTCGTCCCGGTTTCCAAAGACAGAGCCGATCAAGGCCAAGTACAAAAGGACTTCTTTGGTACCCGTTCGGAGTTTCCTGCCCCGTCTTAAGTTGATTCAGCTCGAACTTAGGCTGGAGTTCCACGTAGATACTCCACTTCCCCTGGATCCTGTTTCTCCTTCGATGGAATACGGTATTGCACAAAGTAGATGGTGCCTGGTCTTTCGGGCTGCGATGAGGGTGTTTGCAGTTTCTTCGAATGCGGGATGCTTTCAACAATGTATGATGGTTTTAGATTTTGTTCGAAGTAGTAGACAATTGTAAGAGAAATGGTTTTGTGCAATTATTAGCTGGTATTGGGTACTTCTTTTGTACAAAGATACGTTTCTGTTTGTATATTCTTATTTATGCTTTAAGAAACTTACTTTTAATATAATGTCATTAGTTTGAGTGCTTCTTCCGTTAAGGTTATCCTACGCTATTTAGTTCTTAAGTAGTATAGATTCCTAAGTACACAAACATATTTTGCGGCAACCACTTTCTTCGATTTCATTTAGAAAAATCCTCTCTTCAATCACGTCACTACTATAACATCAATGACACTTTCTTTCATCCTTCGATACTTATTCTTACCAATTATACAACGTATCTGTCTCTACCACTAAAAGAATTCACTTCCCTATCACTCATCGAATTTTCGAAACCGTCTATGAATCGATTTTTCAAGGAACAACTTCGTCCAACACTCACCATCAACTTTACCCCCGAATTATCACGATGCTCGGATGGTTCGATCGGGCGATGATTAATTATACCAGCTTCTTAAGAATTCTTCTATCACCTTCCGCCACGGCAAACGGGAGAGACAAAGGGGGAGAGAGAGATAGTTCCCAGAGGGAGGGGGAGAGCACGCGAGGAGAGAAACTGAGAGAGAGAAAGAGAGAGAGAGAGAGAGAGAGAGAGAGTTAGCTGGTAGGGGAATTGTTACCCGAAGTTTAAACTTGGTTGTCGACTGCCGTTAACAAGGTTTGCCATGGGGCTGGTTCAGTAGTGTCTAGGTCTCGGGGTGTGCCACATCTCGCGCCCATGTTCATTCCGGCGTCTTGGCTTCGTCATCGAAAATACCGAGTACTTGTCGCGTCTCACTTTTCCATTTGGTTCTTTCTGTGAAGCGTCGAAGATGTTCGACGTCGCCGACGGTGCACGTTCGCGTCATCGCCACTGGTGAACCAGCCTCACCATTGCAACTGTGACACTATTCGTTGTGTTTTTTTACCTGGTGTGTCAGTTTTACGTCAGTTTGAACGTGAAAGGATTACATTGAATTAATGACTTAATGGTGGAGAACGGAAGTGCTCGGTGACACATCGATGGCCTAGCAGATTTGACATGTAAGTGCCTGTTTCTTTTTTGGAAAAACAGCGTGTGAAAAGAACGCAGTGTTGCTTTGTGACTTGCGTTTTCGAAATTGATTTTATGTTAGGGCGATGGAACACGATTCTGTGTAATGATCTTTAAATAATATTGAAGGAAGACAATAAACACATACAATTCTCCCATTATCCACAATTGTTAGAGTTAATACTTGTACATAGTATAATTTCTACTGAAAATTTGTATACAGACTTAGTAGAGTGGTTCTATATTTAACCTTTAGTTCGTACCATTTCTCTTAATTGCTCAATGCAATTATTTTCATTATTTATTATTAATTTTATTCTTACCATAGCCTTTTCTCCCTACTTAATATTTAGCTTTTAAACTTTACATCTTAACGTATCATCCATATTACCATAAGATAGGGGATCTAGATAAATTTGAGAAAAGAACCGATTTAAGTAATTTTCGGTACATTACTAAGCAATCGTTGGAACGCGATGATCTGCAAGTTTGGAAAACATTTGGCAATCTGATTTCGGCGGCAGGTTTCCTTTTGATGACACCGGTTCAAACCGTCGGATAGCTCCGAATCGGATTGCGCTCCCTTCCGAGAAATAAGGGTCGTTCTCGAGAGCGTCCGAAGATTACAGACCGTGCGGGGGGCTGAATTTAGGAGGAAGAATAGTAGTGAAGCAACCGGCGTCGGGTGAAAACTCACCCCCTGCGTGTTCGTTGATTATATCGATTCGAGGCCTACCTAACGGAATTACGTTCAGAGTGGCCCTAACCTCACTCAACCTTAAAGGCACCACCTAAGGGCGGTCGCCCAGATATTTTCTATGACCACAGGATCTCCAAAATTGAAATTTCGAAAACATACATATTAAACATTCTAACAGATAACGTAGATAAATATTCTGATGTATATCATAACTATGATTCGATTAATTTCTCTTGAAAGAAAGACATTTAAATTTGGATATATTATCTTCTAATACCGTATAATATTTTTCGTGAACAAATTCTTTGGCAAAGATAGTTGTTGCTTGAAGGTAAAGTTGTTATGATTGGAAGAGTTATTGTAATGTAGCTAATGGTTTGATCAATCGTTTCATTTCTCTTTGGTAGGTTGTGCTTAGCGTTAGACGACGTTATGAAGTTCAGTGATAGTAACTTCTTACTCATTATTTTCAAATTAGTTTTGTTTATTGCGATGATCAGTTAATTGTGGTTTGCGGTGGAGGATGTGCATACAAATGTTTTCCGAAAATGTCTCATACAAAGAATTTCTGGTGGTCCTTTATCATTTCGTTTGATTAATAAATTGAAATCGTAGAACTAGAACATAAAAATTCAAATATCGTGCAAATTATACGTTTTACTTTTACGTAATGATATTATCGACTCAGTTATACAAATTTCAACGACAAACTTTTTATTTATTAACAACGACAACAGATGGAGCCTGCGTTTGTATATATTTTAACATTTTACTAAATTCTTATTCATTCCCGCATTCTATCTACCACCTATCATCACATTACGTTAAATCTTTAGATATCTTATTTTTTCGATAACTCAATCAAATATATATTTTCGATATCTGTTATTTATTTTTACGAACAGAAATCTTCAGAAGATTTTAGAGATATTTTGATTTCTTGATCATTTTGAAAAAAAACTCTACCATCAAAAACTCGCATTCTTGAAGGCGGCCGATTTATTCACTTTAATTCCCACTTTACCCACTGAGTAATCGGTATCGTGTCGCACCGGTCCATTATTCCAGCGAGTATTAGCCGTTTCTTGGCCGTTCGCACGGTAGCGTGATTCAATTTGTCGAAAAATGCGCTATCGCGACTAACTACGAGACGGCGCGACGTAAGAAGAGGAGGCAAAACGGCAGGACGCGAATCAAGGGGTGAACATGGGGTAGTTTAAATGGGTGGGGGCGGACGGAGGACGTCGAGGAACGAGAAGTCGGGGGGGGGGGGCAGGCAATTAATACGACGCGGAGGCATGCACGTCGGTTGGCAACGGCGAAGGTTCGCTTCATTAGGGCCCGAAGGTAGAGTGGAAGGGTTGATTTTTAGCTTGGAAACCCTCCCACTGCTGCCTCATTGGTTTCCAATTATCGAAATCCCGTCGCCTTAAGGCATCCTCGCCGCGCTCCCTGTCCGTCTCCTGTCCCGGATACCTTTCCGCTGAGCGTTCGTCGCAAATGCGCCGTAATTTATAGTCGGAACGTGCGAATCGTTTATTCCGCTCGAAATACGATGGCTATTCGACAATAGAAACGGTATATCCGGTGGAAACGAGCGAACTTGTGAAGTCCAGTTGAGGGCTTGGTTCTGTTGTTATCTAGGATCAAAATGGGAAATAGTTATCGCAAAGAAACTTGTGCTTCACAAAATGTGATAAATACTTAAGAATTCGCAAAGATAGAATGTACCCCAAAAGGTAGATACTCCGATACTTGACGCATAATACTCAGTCCAATTTTCTTCCCGTTACGAATTCATTTAGTACCACGAGATTCCACAATCTCTTTATTTCCTAAAATTCGGATACTTTCGATACAATACAAACAGTGCACTTTTAAAAAATAATTGCGTTTGACTGGCAGCACGAGAGCACTCGTAACGCTCTTTCGAGCACTCGCTCCTTATCGATCACAACAAAAATAAGTAATCGTAAAGAGTAACGGCAGAAAAGTCCGAGATACAGAAAGAAGAAGAAAGGGGCGATCGAAGGAAGGTTGCAATACACGGGTAAAACGCAGCGGAGATTCGAGAGCGAGTAAATGCCTATCGAGCGTGCACTGTCGGTTGGCGACGGGGCTTCTTCGTTTCAGAATTTTGAAAATGCAACGGGCGAAGGGTGTTCCGCGATGCGACGGAGATCCTGGGAATAAATGCCGGGAATACTAGCTGGCGATGGTTCTCCCGGAGAACCAGTAGAAATCCTAGAATCCCCACGACACACACTAGTTTCCGCACCTGTTTTCCGGTGCATCGAAAAAGAGGCGGGCGTTCTTACGCGCGCCGACGGACAGAGCGAGCTGGCGCGAACCAGAAGAAGAAGAAGAGAGCCGACTAGAAGGTAGAGCTTGGTAGAAGAGAAGGAGGTTGAGGTGGTGGTTGCAGAGGAGGAGGAGGCGGATGAGGTGGATGACGAGGAGCAACGGCGCGGCAGCAGTAAGAGGCGAGATGAGAGGTGGAGGAAAAGGAGGACGCCAACGAGGAGGACGAGGAGTATGAGGAGTATGAGAAGAGGAAGAGGTGCTAGAGGCAGAGAAGGAGGACGACGAGGATGAAGAGGAGCAGGAGGAATAGTAGTAGTAGGAGGAGGAATAGGAGGAGAGAGATGGCCGGGGTAAAGCAAGCGGGGGTGGTCCAATCAGAGGCGAGTACGGGTGGGGCAGAATACCTCCGCCCTCTCCTTCGCAACGTTACCTCCTGCAACTCTCCTCATCCCTCTTTCTCCACGAGGTTGGAATCACCGCCACCTCCAAGCAGCACCACCACTATCCACCTTCTTCCTCCTACTCTACCTTCACCTCCTCCTACGTAAGCTTGGCCTCTCCTCCTCTCTGAAGCCCCCGCGGCTCCTGACGGCTACCCAAGACAAGTGCCCGCGAGAGATTCTCACGGCATGAGCGAGGATCGTTACGTACGACCGACGGCGAGGATATCCACGGCCGAGGATTTCCACGACGATTTCCGCGCGAGTACGCGTTCCAACCCATCATCCACGATACGCACGCAATGCTGCTGCCCGCCGCTCCTGAGGACACCAACGATTGCGTTGATCTGGATGTGACCGATCACCCAGTGTAATTGAACGACCGTCGTTGCACGTCACTACGCACACGCACCGTCACAACACACAGAGGCACTCGCAGGAAGAGTGAAACATCGTGCTTCTGCTGATTATGCGTTCGACAGTAAGTAAGCGCAACG